>CM053622.1:504075110-504113761 GCA_028646595.1 Phalanger gymnotis | reverse complement strand
AAAAAAAAACATGGAAAATATTATAACAATAGATGTAGAAAAAAGGCTTCTGACTAATACTCATTTATGTTAAAAAAAAAAACCCTACAAAACCCAGATGCAGAAGGACATTTCATTAACACTGTACAAGTACCAATTCATTTATTCATTTGTTTGTTCGTTTTTTGCAAGGAGGAAGGCAGGGCAACTGGGGTTAAATGATTTGCCCAAGGTCACACAGCTAGTAAGTGTGTTAAGTGTCTGAGGCCGAATTTGAACTCAGGTCCTCCTGACTCCAGGGCTGGTGCTCTACTCACTGCGCCACCTAGCTGCCCTACAAGTACCAATTTAAACCAAAACCTAGCATTACATGTTAATAGGGAAACACTAGAAGCAATTCCAAAAAATACAAGAGTAAAATCAAAGAAACCCATTTTCCCCTGTTTTACATTACACAATATTAGAAACACTAGTTCACAGAACTAAGATAACAGAATGAAATCAGAAGCACAAAAATAATATAGAACTATTTTATTCACTGGCGTTTTACTTAGAAAATCCCAGGGAGTTAGCAAAAACAAACAGACAAAAACCTTAGCTGGAACAGTTTAATAACTGTTTCAATCAAAGAGTAGAATACAATAAACCCAGAAAATGAAGAGCACATATAATATAGAAATAGCAAAATCCAAGAAGCAATAATAGAAAGGGAAATCCCTTTGAAAACAACTACAAAATTTATGATAAATGGAGGTCAGTCTCTTCAATATACCTATATAGGAAAAATTACAAAAAGTACCTTATGGAAATAAAGACAACTAATAAATGATATTTTTATATTAATTAAAAGAATTTATAGATTTCGTGCTACTACAATATAGGCAAATAAAGAGATTCATTTAGGTGAACAAAAGATGTGAAATATCAAAGTAAGTAATTTTATAAGGACTAAATAGAGAAGAGAATGATCAAACCTCAAGCTTCCTTATAAACTAATCATCACGACTAGTTAGTAACAGTTAAAAATACAATGTCAAATCAATGGAATACATGAGAGAAGAAATATTTAGAAGTAATTAAACTTAATAAAGCAAACATTTGATAAAATCCAAACATTAAACTGTCCAGGAATTAACTCTCTATTTGATAAGAAATGTGGGGAAAAATGAAAAAAGTGGTCTGGAGGATACTAGAGTTAGACAAACATTTACATGATATACCACAAAAAAGTTAGTTAGAAGATGGTATGTAAGATGCCACCTTGAAGGAGAGTCTGTGAAACTGGAAAGAGAAAGTGTATTTCAGCCGTAGCAAAGAGCCAATGCAAAGGCACAGAGGCGGGTGGATGGGGTGCTGTGGGTTTGAAAAGGAGGGAAAAAGCCAGATGAGTGGCACTGCAGAATGAAAGACGGGAGGTAAAGTAGAATGCAGTTATGAAGACAGATGAAGGCAAAGTTGTGAAGATCCCTAAAAGTAAAACAGAAATTTTTATATTTCATCCAAGGGACAATTTGGAAGCCACTAAAGATTACCAAACAGGTAAATGATATAGATGGGTGCTTAAGGAAAATCCCATTGGCAGCTATGTGAAGGATGGACTGCAAGAGGATTTTGTAGCAGAAAGACCAATTAAGAGACCACTGCAATATTCTAGGCAAGAGATTGTTAAGGAATGTTAAGGGGTCCCCTGAACTTGTCTTTTTGAGTTGCCATACATTTCAGACACACTGGACCTGGAGTATGAAGGAGGCCTGAACATGTCAAGGACAAAGGCCCCTCCCTGAACTGACATCATTTGTTGTTTGCACCCCAGGCTGTCCTTGAGAGTCAAAACAGGTACTAGTCAGTCTGCACCAGACTGAGAAACTGTGCAGCTGGGACCCTTACAGATAAGCAGACCATCTTATCTTTGTAGTTTAGCAGTTCCCAAGGGAAAAGAATGCTGCTTTTGCCCTCTTAATTATTCATGATTTCTCCTCCCCTGCTACTCTCATGTAGGTGGAAATTTCTGTTTCTCCTCTACTTTTTGTCACAGTTTCGTAAATATGCAAGCTTCTGTTTGGCTTTACTTGCTTAGAGTTCCCCATGCATGTTCATTTCTCTTGTAATAAACCTAGTTTTTCACATAAGTTTTGTGAAGTTGCGATTACCTGTTGGCAAGGTCAGCTTAAGTAGCAACTGTGTAGGTATTGAGAAGGCGATGGATGTGAAAGATACGATGGAGACAATATCTGGCAACTGGTTCATTATGTAGGGTGAGAGAGAATGAAGAGTCAAGGGCAACCTAAAAGTTATGAACCTGAGAGACCAGGAGAATGGTGATGCTTTCAATAGACACAGACAGGAAAGCCAGAAGAGAGAGGAATTTGGGGAGGAGAGAATATAAATTATGTTTTGGACATGGGAAGCTGGAGATGACTCTACAACATTCAGTCTAGAATTTTGACTAGGCAATTGTTAATGTGGGACTAGAGCTGAGAAGAAAGATTAGTGCTGTATATAGAGATCTGTTATTCTTCTACATAGAGATGATAATTAAATCCAAGGAAAATGATGAAGTTACCAAAAGAGAGTCTTAAGAAGCCTACAGAGAGCAGAGCCTTGGGAACGCAAGGGGGAATGACATTGTTGAGTCAGCAAGAGATGTAGGAGTAGTCAGAAAGACAGGACGAGAACCAGGAAAGAGCAGTATTATGAAAACACAGAAAAGAAAGAGCATACAGGAAAACAGTATCATCAGCTACATAGCAGAGAAGTTAAGAAGGCTGAGGACTAAGGAAAGACCATCATAGGTAGCAATTAAATTATTAGTCACTTGGTAGAGAACAGTCTGAATTAAGTGATCACTTCAGAAGCTACCAAACAATTGATGAATGAGATGTGAGAAAGTGGAGGCAGCAAATATAGACTGATTTTTCTAGGACTCTGGCTAAGGCAAGGAAGAAAGATATGTGTGGATAGACTGAGGGGATGCTAGGGCCCTATGAAGGTTGTTTAAGGGTGAGAGGTAGCATGATATGTTGCACAGAATGCAGGTGAAGTCCTCAGCCGAGAGGGTCAGGGGAGCGAAATGTGCTCTAGAAAAGGAAAAAAAAAAGGTTTGGAGTGGGATATGAGACTAGGTATCAATTCTAGAGGTATAAAAGGATTTCCTTGCTTCAGTGAGGTCCCTGCTGAATAACAGAAATCTACTGGACTGTTTATGTACTCAGTCCACATAGGTGTGGTTATTTCCTCTAGCTCTATTCCTTATGCAAATACATAAACAGAAGCTAAGGATGGCTGAGGTAATCCAGGGCCAGGGAGGACAAGGGGCTGAAAACTTTCAGAGTAGGAAGTTGAATAGGTTAACTGTAGGGTTGAGATTAGGAAGGAAGGTAAGCAAAGTCAGAGTGGGAGCAATAGCCTAAGGAAGCAAAAGCAAAAAGGTGTGGAAGGATTAGAGGTTACAATGAGAAAGAACAGGTTTTGGAAAGTTTATTAGCCAAGAGACCCTAGGTAAGTCACTTAATGTCTTTGCTTCTGTTTCCTCTTCTGTATAATGTTGGGAAGAACAAAAGAAATAATGTATAAAGAATTTTAGAAATTTATGCTATTAAACGTTAGCTATTAATATATGTTCACTAAGAATCCTTGTAATATAATCTATAAATTTCTGAGTTAGTAAAGTATTAGGAACTATCTGAATTTTCCATTTTTTTTTTCATTTCAACCCAAAATGTACTTTGTGTGGTATGATGAAAAAAAAGGAGCTAGGTGACACAGTGAGTAGAGCACTGGCCCTGGGAATCAGGAGGACCTGAGTTCAAATCCAGCCTCAGACACTTGACATACTTACTAGCTGTGTGGCCTTAGGCAAGTCACTTAACCCCAACTGCCTTCCTTTCTCCTCTCAAAAGAAAAAAAAAAAGGGCACGGGGGTCAAGAAAACTGGGTTTAAACAATGGGGCATTGTACTATGATATGGAAATGCTTGTTTTATTCCATAAATCAAAAATAAAATTAAAAGCAATAAACAATGGGGCAGTGGGCATGTCACTTCATGGTTCTAGGCTTCTATTTTATCACCTCCTAAATGAGAAAGTTAAACTAAAAGATCCCAAAGCACCCTTCCGGCTCTAAAGCTGAGATTATAAGCATGTGAACCTGGAGGATAAACAAAGCCACTTTAATGTGACTAAAATATAATCAATTACTTTCAATACTTCAACTGACTCAGAATACCAAGAGATTTAGTGCTAGAGAGACAGAATGGTTTCAAAAGATTCATCATTTGTTTCTTATTCAAATGTCAGAACAAGTTTTATAAACTATTTTATTCTTCTTGTTCTCTCTTGTTTATCACATCATTCACCACTGGGTGTGTGTTAAAATGAAGGAAAAAATTGAAATTCTTCTAATACCAATCAATGAGAAGGTGGGAATAAGAACCATATCATTTTTTTCATTTACACAAATTCTAAAATTTTTATATACTTAAAACAGTCCAGGAGCTACAGTAACAACAGAGAACTGTTTAAGAGTAGGTCAAATCAAAAAATACTTATTATGTGTAACAAACTGCTATACTACCAAAGACATGTTTATATACAGCGACAGATATAGATATATAAATCAAATAAAGCTTATTATGTGTAACAAATTGTTATACTACCAGAAGTATGTATATATATAGAGACAGAGACATAGATATAGATATATTAACTATACCTTCAAGCACTCCCACTGCTAGGAACCTTCCATAGAACAATTCTAGCATTGGGTTCTTTGGTTTCTCTCCATCCCTAGAAAACATATTTTTTAATATATAAATGTAGTTATAACTTTTAGATTTATAGACAGTGACTAAACAAAAAAAATTTAAAAACTGTATTTAAAAAAAAAACCTATGCTGTGACTTAAAGTTTAAAGAAAACAATAGATTTTGAACTCTCTTATACAGGGTATTTTATTTTATTTTTTAAAAATTTATTTTTAATTTTCAACATTCACTTTCATAAGCTTCAAATTTTCTCCACCTCCCTGCCCTTTTCCCTCCCCAGGACAGCGTGCAATCTGATACAGGCTCTACAAATACAATACTATAAAACATATTCGCATTAGTCACGTTTATACATTAATCTCATATTTTAGACAAGGAGTTTTTAACCTGGAGTCCATAAACTTTTAAAAAATACATATTTGATAAAAGTATTTGTATATAATGGATTTCCTTAGTTCTAATCCTGTGAATTTTATTTTATGCATTTAAAAATATTAAGAGAATACAAATACAAAAAAAGGTAAAGAATCCCCAGTTTAGATTGTACCACCACACACGTTTTTTCTAACTGAATCAGAAAAAATGAACACAATGCTTTTACATCTTATTTTCAGACTTTTTGCATTATTCAGTACTACAGACCCAGATAATTTTACCTCTTATATGAGTAGGCTATTCATTTTTAAGGAAATGAAGCCACAGTATTTAATAACTACAAATGTGAAATACTCACTGCAGTATAGAAAGCACTTTCAATTTCTAGGTTAAGTTTTAGCTAGCTTAATGTTACTTAATCACAAAAACATTTAGGTATGTATCGACAACAAACATGAGTGGCCATGCCCACTAGTTCTTAACAGATATTTATTTCTATTTGAATAACGGTTTCCATCTTATCAAAGGTAAAAGAAATTAATTTATTTTTCACATCAAGGATACAAGTTAAGAATTAGATTTCTTGTTCATAAATATAGTCAAAATTATTAATAAGAAAAGCATTTTTTTTTTGGTAAAACATGAGGTGGAAGGTGGTCTGGATTTGTGATTTTCTAAGTTCAGAGAATTTCCTGGTGTGGAAACTATCTCCATTGATATGGGTTAGTAATTCATCTCTAACTTACAGTCTTAAGAGATTTGCCTGGGACAGAAGCAGTTTAAATGAATCATTAGCTAATGAATCAAAAGATGGCTTTCTATCTACTATGCTATACTAACTTTCCAGTTATGTGATAAATTTGTTCATTTTAGATCCTGTAGTTTCCTAACCTGTATTTACTCATCTTAAATGGCTGATGGTATGAGAGAACGTAAAATATACATGAATCCTGAATAACAAAACACCACATCTATGTTATATCTCCCTTTAAAGAAGACTAGAACTAAAGAAAATACAAAATGCTTATTTCATAAGGAAACTTACCTTTCTTCTTCAGCTTTCATTTGGAAGGCATCTTCTAACCAATCTAATAATTTGTGTGTGAACTCACTCACATCTTGCTGTATTAAAAAAAAAATCATTATATTTTTCCTACTAATTTTTTTTAAAAATATCACATTCTAAAAGTAACTTCTATAAAGTGTCCAAATACCATATTCAAAAAAATTTTACACGAAACATTACAAATGTTGGAAATGTAACACAAATATATGATAATGATTTTATATGAAAATTACTATTCTATAACATATGCTTTACATTTAAAAAATTCAATATTATAAAAACCTGAATTTCAAAAGTCATTAAAAGGATTCCTCAAATAATAGAGGTAAAGGGTTTATTTTTTTAAATCAAATTACACTTGAATTTTCCTAAGCACATGTATACTTTGGTATATGCAGCAATAAATTATTTAACAAAACAAAAATTCCCCAAGATACTTTCATCTTCCAAGTGAGATGAGTCAAAATTTATTAGAAAACTCTTTCTATATATAGGGTTATGTTACACCTAGTTGTAACTTTATAATATGATGGAAAGTAGAAAGGGCTGAAGACTCTTCTTATCACAATACTCGAATACCTCAGTAACTGTGAGGTCAGGAAAGACATTAAGATTTAACTATAGCCACTACTTTGCTTCTTTTTAATAATGACAACTTGGCTGAGTTGTCGAAACTGATTGCTATTTACTACAGCAATTTTTATTCCTTGAAAATCTGTTCTTCTAGGTCAGTAAAAATCTATAATTCAAGGGGTTTGTATTAGGAAACTGGTAAAATAGAAGATGCCAAGTAGTCATTTAATTCCCTAAACAAACTTAAAGAGGAGTATGTCCTACATTAAATAACCTGAGGGGTGGAGTTGGAGGTAGGGAGAAATTGTAGAAAAGATGGGTATTTCTTCTTTTAGGAGGACCTATGTTCTTTTGATGTACAGTTTTTAGAGATAAGACATAGCAAAAGAAAAATATTACAACTTTTTTGCTCTTTGTTGATTGATATGGCTATCATTAGTATCTAAATTTTTAAACTCTTGCTCCCCTGAGGATGATTCAACTCTGAGGCCTACTTGATTGGTGAGTTCCTGCAGAGGGGAGAGGGGGATGACAGGCATAAGATATGAGCAGCCCCACCCACATTACTCACTACTCTCTGGTGAGCTCCACCTCTACAATGACTCCCTCCTACCCAGTTCTTTAGGTTGGGTCTCCTCCATTAGAATATAAACTCCTAGAGAAGTTGTTTTGTTTCCTCATTGTTGTATCCCTAGTTATCAGCACAATACACATATTTTTTCAATTTAAATGACCATTAAATTAATTTGGGAACCAACAGACCTTATATAACATTTCTAGCTAGATGTTATATGTACATACATATATAAACACATGTACACATATATACACATATACATGTGTATATATATATGTATGCACATATAACATTTCTAGCCAGATGTTATATGTACATACATATATATACGTGTATATATATGTATGTACATATAACATCTAGCTGGAAAATTGTGTGTGTGTGTGTGTGTGTGTGTGTGTATAAACATCAGTCAAAGATGCAAATGGAAAAAGGGGCAAAATTTTAAACAAAATACTGTAAGATGATTTTCCTTTGATAGATTGCTCTGGGTGGGTGCATATGTTTTGCGGGGGGGGGGGGGGGGGGGGGGGGGGGGGGGGGGGGGGGGGGGGGGGGGGGGGGGGTATGTGTGCTTATGTAGGTGAAAGAGAGACAGGTCAAGTCAATAAGCATCCATTAAGTTTTTATTACATGCCAGACATTGTGCTAAGTACTAGGAATACAAAGAAAGGGGGGAAAAAGCCTAAAAAGGTCTAATCGGATTAAATGTAATTAAGCCATAAATGAATAAATATCCCTGTAAAAGCTACCTGTTGTGAGCCATTCGATTTGAAAGCATCTTTAAGAATATCAACTGCTCTTGAAGGATCAACATATTTTCTTTTAGAACCAACAAGAAGTGCAAACAGATGCCGCAGCTCACGCATAAAAGGCAAATTCCGATGTTCCTAAATTTTAAAAATAAAAAAATTAATAAAAATTGCATCCTCATGAAATAATCATTCTGAAATTGGCTAAAAGTACACTAGCAAAACAAGTGGGTAGTATGTCAGGCATCCATTCATCATATGCAAATAAGGAAAAGCAGATCTGGAAGCATTTAGGGCATCCAAGAAAAAGTCATATAGATCAGCAATATAATACATGTTAACTCCTACATAAAGCCTTCCTTGACTTCCAATCCTCCTTCTACTCCCAAGCCTTCTCTGATTTCTCTTAATTCCAATCTCTCATAATTGTCTGAATGTTTCTTTTACTGTTTTTTTTTGGGGGGGGGGGGGCGGGTGGCGAGAGAAAGACTTTAACTCTTGGGCATAGGAAATTCCCAAAAGGAAATTCAATTACCCACTGGTATATGTGCTAAAACTTCTATTCTACCTCACATTATCATTTTTTTGTGTTGTTGTTTTATCCCATACATTAAACTGTAGTCTCCCTTAGGGGATGCACAATGTGTTCTTTCTACTTTGCAACCCTTGTTTCTACATTAGATAGATTGATTTTAATAATCTGTGTATTTCACTGGTGTGAAAAGTGTGTACACTGACATGACTGGTAACCCAACAACCACCTTAGCAGACAATCATGAACTGCTATAGTTAACAATTTCACTACCTGGTAACTAATTTTGTGTTTTGGTGACGGCTTACATATATATCTATATATTAAGTACTTAATGCTTACCTGATGGAACTGACTCACACACTGTTGCTCAAGCTATTTCTCAACCCCATTTCTTTCTTCCTAACCAAAAACTTAAGACAATTAATGATATTGAAAGTCTTTTGAATCCAAGGTTCTAAAGTCCTGTAACTGACAGTACTGCTACCACATATGACTAAGCTATAAAACAATCAGTGTGTTTTTAAGGCCACAAGGAGGAGTGATTAGAGGATAGATCTCAGAGTCAGAAAGACCTGTTTCTGACACATGCTAGCTGTGTGACCATGAGTAAGACATCTGAGCTCTTGTTCTAACTTCCCCAAGATTATATAGTTCTAGAAGGGCTAGCAATGTTCAGTGATGGAAAAGTTTTTATGCTAGCAGTTGCCCACACTGATAAATGACTGACACTCAAAAATGTTCTCACATTCCCTGGTCTGTTTGGTGTAAAGGAACTGAAAGAGGCACTGATTTTCCACAGAATTAGAGCAGAAGGGTCACAGATTTAGAGCTGGAAGGACCACAGAAGACATTGTGTTCAACACGCCTCATTTTTACAGATAAGGAAACTGAGTCACAGAACCACTAAATTACTTGCCATGGGGTAGTCAATAAATATTTGAGGCAGCATTTGAAATTAGGTCTTTTAGATTGCAAATCTAGTGCTGTTTCCACCGCACTAGTCATAACAGAATCCATGTGTTCCTGACACTTTTTTGCATAAGCAAAATAATACATAATTCATTTTATAATTTATGTAGATTAAATCAATCCCTGTCTTTTATATATCAGTCAAAATATCTTACGACTGGGGCATTCCAATTGTAATTCTCTAAGAAGGAAAATCTTATTAAATAATCAATTCTGCCTACTAGTTAAAATTATCTGAGAAAATATTTGCCTTCATCTTTTATGTCTAAAATATGAGAATTCCTATTTGCCTTTTAAAACTGCTTGTTTATTTTATTTTTTAGCTGATTATGTCTCCATAATCTTGCATGGTAATACAAAGTGCACTTTACACCTGAACACCTTAGGGTTATTAAATTCCATGTTTGCAAGGATGTCCAAGTTAGATCTAAGTTCATTATTGAATTTAATCAGAAACTAGTAAGTCATTTTAATGTCCCCTAAAAGCATTTCACCAGGATGACCTTAATTGGAGGCCATAGCAATCAATGACACTGCTATGTACCAAACTTGAATACTTGTTTCAGTGTTCAATAGCTGTCAACATGCTAAACTAAAATCATATGCTATATCCAAGAGAACTTTTATAAAATCAAGAACTATGGTACAAAAGGCATTAATGGCAACTATTCTCATACCTTTTAGAAGAACAAAAGGTAGATATTTGTTATCTAAAAAATTAATTAAAAAAAAAGGAAAACAGAACTCAAAACAATGCTAAATACAGTATGTAGGTTAGTATTAAAGGTTCAAAAAAAGTTATTTTATTTTAAAAAGAACACTTAAAAATAGTCTTCTACCATAGTACAGGAGAGTGTAAAGTACAATGGAAAATGTGCTTTAGGATCATTTAAGACTTCTAGACAACGGAAAGCCACAAGCCTATACAACTTTTATGACTCTTCAAGGGACAAGTTAGAATTCAGTAGACACAGAAATCACCAAAACACAAAAACACAAAATAAGTTACGCTTTAAGGGACAAGAAATGACTCAATGGAGATTTGCCAATAATTCCTGAATCAAATATTTATGTGGTGTCAAATCACAGAGTAGTCAGAACAAATCAGAAGGAAAGATAAAGTTGTGACAGCAGCAGCTGAGAGCCGAACTGCTTTGCTTTCAAATCCAAAAATGGAAGACGAAAAATAGACAGACCTTTTGTCAAAAATATGACTAACTCGGAAATCAGCAAAACAAGGCAAAAAGATCCCAGAAACAGCCTCTACCAGCAAAGAATTTCTCTGTCAAGTAAACATCATGGACAAAGGCAACACCAATTTAAAGTAAACGTCAATCTCCCATTATTTAAAAAACGATTATAATCATAGCAAGACTTAAAAAAGAGAATTAAGTAATACTCAGAAAAACTTCTACATTTCACTCCTAGAAAAATGTAATAATAATGGAGAAGTTTAGATTGAATGCCAAGTTCGGGAAACCACAAGTTGAGTTTCTGAGATGCAAATAAATAGAAAAGCCACCTAAATAGTAAATGAAAATGGAGAACAGGTGAGAGAATACAGTATTTTCCCATGATAGGCAATTCAACTACACTCTCACCTGGAATGACAGTACCCTTGCCAAGGGTTGACCATAGTTGCTACCTCCTTTCCTCCTTGGGGGGCCCACTGCTAAACTGAGCCAAATGAATAATGATAAGGGTTCTGCCCTAGAACCCAGTCCATTCCTTGAAAGTTCCTGGGGTTTTCTCTCCCTTGGATCCTCTAACCTTTCATATCTTTATTAGTCTTCTCCCACCACATCTCCAATCTCTGGGCATGTTCTCAGTACTGGCCACACATCTCAAGTCAAGTCAAATCAGATCAATAAGCACTCATTAAGCACTTACTATATTCCATACACTGTGCTAAGACAGGATACAAAGAACATGAAAAAAAATGCCCTCGCTCTTATAGAACTCACAGTCTAATAAGGGAGACATCATGTAAAGAACTGGGTTCAAACAAGATATACACAGAATAAATTGGAGATAATTTGAGAAGGAAGAGACTAACATTAAGGGAAATTAGAAAAGATTTCTTATAGAAGGTGGTATTTTACCTGGGAATTGAAGAAGAGCAAAAGCCTGAGATTGAGGGAGTGAATTCCAGGCAAAGGTGACAGAGAAAAGGAATGGAGATGGAATATCTTTTGGGAGGAAAAGTAAGGAGGCCAGTGTCCCTGAATCTCAGAGTATGTGGTAGGGGAGTAAAGAATAAGATTCAAAAAATAAGAAGGGGCCGACTTATGAAGGGCTTTAAAAGCCAAATGAAGGATTCTATATTTGATCCTGGAGGTATTAGAGAATCAATTATTTTACATGGGGTGTGACATGGTCAGACTCGAACTTTAAGCAGGTCAATTTCACGGCGAAGTGGAGGCTAGATGGGAGTGCAGAGATAACTTAGGGGGCAAGGAGAACAACATCCCAAGAGAAGCTCTTTGGTTTGTTCCACCAGAGAAAGAGTACAGTGGATGCCTCCTGTTACTATAGACTTTGCTGGAACTTTTGCAATGGAAGAAACAACTGTACACATAGGCTAGTGAAGGAAACAAAAGAGTATGTTGTTTGTTTTGTAGATCAGTGTAGGAAACAGTTTTTCCCCTTTTCAACTCTTCATCCCCGCCCAGGGTGACCACTAGGATGTATAGAAAGAATGTGGCCCTTAAGTTAAATAATGTCATTTCTTGCTAATTAAAAGTGATAAAGGCATTAGTGATGATGAAAAAGGTATTAATCTTATGACTGGAAAATATAAGCTATAAATATGTGCCTATCTATGCAACAAGTTTCAAAAAAGTCTTGGCTTCCCTGTACTGTTCAACCTGCTCAGTCATCTAATGCAAAGGAATTCAAAGCTAGCCAACTGACAATGTAAGATTAATACTTTATGCACTGACTTTGGAACCTAACTTATGAGTAAGAAGTGACTACAACTGGATAGATCCATTTATATAATTTTACCTTTTGGTTTCGGGGTAAATCTTGAGCACTTGCAGGAGGACTGTAATTTAGTACTAATCTTCGAAATTCCAGAAGATTAAATAATGACTGAAAAGAAATGAGAGATTTAACATTTTTAAGGGAGGAAAAACAAAACTACTAACATAAGTTAAAAATTAGAATTCATTCTTAATGACTTACTTTCTAGTCAGATAGTCAACAAGTATATATTAAGTACTGTGTTCCGGACATCATGCTAAAACACTGGGGACACAAAGCAAAGGTAAAAAAAAGTCCCTGTTCTCAAAAAGTTCAGTCTAATGGGGGAAACAAAATGTACAAAATCTATGTACAAAGAAGACACACATAGGATAAATTGGAGATAATACCAAAGGTAAAGTACTAGCATTAAAGAAAATTGTAAAATTCTTCTTATAGAAGGTACAATTTTACCTGGGACTTGAAGGAACCCAAGAGAAAGAGATGAAGAGGAAGAGGATTCCAGGCATGAAAGAAAGCAAGTGATAAGCCATGGAGTTGGGAGGTGGAGTGTCTTGTGTGAGGGGGCTACCACTGTATTTTTAAAATGTTAATTCTTCATCTAGTTTAGGAACAGTGAGATAGACTCATATGCAATATGATAGAAGATACTTCACTTTGATGTTGCCTGGTTTCAACTTCCCAGAACAAGATAGTTCCCCTTTACCTTGTAAGCTCCTTGATGGCAGAAACTATCTTTTTTTTTTTAATTGTAACCTTAGTCTTTAGCACAGTGCCTGAGAAAGTCATAGGCGCTTAATGTTTACTGGATTGGATTTAGAAGGAAAATATTTTTCTCTCTCTCTGCAAAAAGACTATTAACATTCTTTTTATTTATCTTGACTGGTAATAGTATTTATTAAATTTTGCCATAAAAAGATACAAATCAATACAGAAATTATATACAGGATCATGGAAGGTGCATATACATCAGAATGTTCATGCACCATCTGATAAAACCATAGAAATACAGAAGCAAGTAAACTTCAAGGTAAAACTTCACTAATTTTTAGCATATTTGGGATGAAGGACACAGCCTATAGTAGCAGAAATTCTGACAAATACATTTTTAAAATATATTAAGTTCCTACTTTAAAAGTTCATATGATAACTAACTTTCAAAAAAAAAAAGGTTTCCATTAACAATACACCTCCTGGTTGAAAGGCAACATAATTCCTATAAGGGAAAATCATGCTTGACAAAATCGAGGTTCACTGAGGGGATATAAAGAAAACTAGTAGGTGTAAGTTGGATTTAAAAACAAACACAAAATTTGACAAGGGTTTCCCTAAACTCTTTACATTTTGATTTGCTTGCTAAACCCTTCCCTCACATGATAAAGACAGAGCTTAGTCTAAATTAGTAGAGTCCAAATTCATTATGTTTTATTGTATTTCTTCTTCTTTACTTTTTGGATGAAAACTCTCATCGGCTAACAGGAAAGTCTTCACTTACACTTCACAAATATCTTAATTCTAGGTTAAAGGGCACAGAAAATTCAATATAGGTTTGGTTGGCATACTTTGAAGAATTGCTCTAATTAAAGTAAAAATTTATAAGGATGTTATATGTGGACACTCCCTAAACCTTTTTTAAAAAATTATTTGAGCCTTTGTACTGATCAAATAATATAGCTGAGTAAGTCATCTGGCATAAACTTTCTACTTCGTCATTCTTTTTTACTGTCACTCAAACACTAAGGGCTCAGTCTCGCCTGTATCTATACCTTTTATCATACTATAAATAACTTGAATATCCTTCTACCTCCTCTCTTAGCCAAATCCTTTTCGTCTTTTTTCTAAGGCCCAGCTCAATTTTCACCATGTCCTTGAGGCTTCCACATATTGCAATCTTTACTTTTTCTTTTTTATGATTACTAGAAAACTTAAAGTCTGCACCATACAATTTAGAATTCAATGAGCTTTTATTAAGGAACTATGTCAGATGTTGTACTAGCTGCTGAAGGTAAAAAGACAAAAATGAAATTGCTTCTGCTCTTAAGGAGTTCACAAAAAAAAATTAAACATAAAACATATTCAGTGTTTTGTATTGCCTCCTAGTTTTTTTTTTTTTTTTTTTTTACATCTAAGTCTCATATCCCTGGCCACATTGTAAGCTAAAGGATCAACCAATCAATAAGCATTTACTAAGCCCCTATTGTATGCACAGCATCGTACTAGATGTTGGATATACAAATACAAAGAATAAAATAATTCCTACTGGAAATTAGTCAATATGCATTTATGAAATACCTACTATGTGCTAGGCACTGTGCTAAGCACTAAGGACACAAAGTGTGAAAGAGCTCCTTGGACTTGTTTTCTTAAGTTGCCCTATTTTCCAGAGATGAAGCCCCCTTGAGCTAAAATAACAGTGATCTTTTGCAACTGAGCTCTCTATTAAACTTTCAGTGCCCTTGAAGCCAGTCAGCTACAAGCCTGGATCCAGCCTGGATCCTAATCCAGATTGATAAACCCCTTGTGGCATCTTAGACTTTTCAGATAAGTGAGACCATCTACCTTTATGGTCAAGTTATAAGGGTGAGGAACCTGCTGTAGGTTCCCCACCACTGGAGCGGTTCCCAGGAGGGACCCCATCCATGCTGAACTTTTCTCATGACTGAACTCTAAGGAATTTTTCCCTTTCCCCCTCCTTTTTGCATCCTCCAGCTCTCTCATTCTCGCTGTAACATAAATATCCAAAGGTCTGCCTGTATTACAGGCTCCTTTGTACTTGATATAAGGAGTTCTGACCTGCAGTTGCCTTTCTCTTGCAATAAATCGAGTTACTACCCACACCTTGTGGAGTTGTGGCTTTTTGGTAATAACAGAAAAGCAGAAATTGTGCTGCCCTTAAGGTGTCACATTCTAATGAGGAAAACATTTTACACAGGTGCCAGGCACGCAGCAGCTAGTACCTCCCCAGCTCTACAGGGCTCACATAGCCTCTCTGATTTCCTCTAAGACCCGTCACCAGTATAAAACTTCAAGAACTTTTGAAAATACTTACATCTGAGCTAGGTTTTACCAAAAGACAAAGAGAATGGTTTCCTGATTCTGGAATTTTTATGATGACTATATAATGTATGTAATTTCATCCTATCCAAGGAATTTCCATTAAATAAATCAGATATTATCAGTAATGTTATTAAAGCTAAGGTACAATGGCAAGTCATTTTTAATAAAGGAGTAAAATTATGCCTCAAATCACAGAACTTTAAAGCTGAAAAAGATGCTTTATTAATATCTAGTTCAAAACTTCATTTTACAGATGAGGAAGGTTAGAGTAATGGAAGCACCAGGACAAGAACTCAGATTTTCAGATTATAGTCCAGTATTTTTTTGTGTTATATCACATTTCCTGCCTCACTGAAAAATGTATGGAGATGTATGAAAATACAGGAAATATATGAAAAAAATGTGTATATACTATAAATATTTCTCTATACCCTAAACAGCAGGGATAATCGCCAAGAAAAATTATGTTCCAAAAGCACTGCCTGAGTACTTACCTGGGTCACTGTCTATGGTGATTTGACACAGAAATAAATAAATGAATAAGTAAAAGTTTTTGTGAAGTGAAAGAAATAATAGGAACTTAATGTGGAAAGCAGAGAAACTTCAAAATTTGAAAAACAAGGAATCCAAGACAAAAATGTCACTGTTCCCACGCTCTCTAAATCTTCTGCTTAACTCTTCTATATTTGGAAATTCAGTTTCCTCTGAATTCTCATAGAAATTTCTATCAATCTGATGTAAATATAATCTAATATTTAGTAATTGTAAAGTTGTGTATGAATTACTTGGGACAAGCAATGCTTTGGTTGTGACTTAATTTTATGACTGCAATAGTCGTGGTATATACTTCTATGGTCACTAAACTTACTCAGAACGTATCACCTTTAACAGATGAAAACAAACTGATCTAGTTTCCCTACCCTAATTAAGTCTCTGTTAAATGAGTGTTGACTATCATTTCATATATAGTTACATTTATATTTCAACTGCTTTCCTTTGCTGTGTTTTGAGTTCTGGGGTTTTTAAGAATGAATAATACTCCAAGGAAATATACAAAACTTGTAGCTCTTAAAACAGTACACTTCAATGATTTAGTGATACTGAAGTGGATGCTGTAATGTTAATACAATTTGAAGATCTTCCCATCGATTAATAGGCCCATGTGACCTGTCTGAGTCACATGAGTTTGAGTCACATGGAAGCCTGAGTCTCATGAGTCTATGGTGGGAGGAGCTTGCTGAATGGGTGAAACAGGAAGGGGTGGAGCAGAAAGTGAGGCAGAGCAATCAGAGCTGGGAGAGAGACTGGGGGAGTTGCAGCTTGGAGAGAGAGGAGCCAGTCAGAGAATAGAGTAGCTAGTATGAGTGAGAGAGGGGCATTTTTGCCTAAGAGAGCTTGGTTTGTGGGAAGGCCAGATGGAGGGAAGGCTTGGGGATGTCAGTGCCCCCTGCATTGATACTGTGTATAGATTTCTTTGTTGCTATGATGGATTTGGCTTTCTGATGTTGGGATTTGGCTTTCTGGTGTTTGAATAAATGTTTTGGTTCTTCCTTCAATGAAGAGAGTCTATTATATTTTGCGATTCAGAACCGTGCTGGCATATTCATAGCAGCAATAGCCACTGTGAGTATTGCATTGGAGCTACAAATGTTGACATAGGGAAGTCAAGTATTTCAGGATCATTCAAAGCCCAATATAAAACAAGAGTCTATGGCATTAAAGAAAAAAGAAAAATAAGGCCAAAATGAAAAATAATGCCAAGAACAAACAAATTTTGCTATGAAACTGCCTAATTAATCCTTAGAAAACAAGCAAAGTCATTCAGAGACACCTGGTGGTAGGAGGGTTATTACTGATTCCTTTATAGGACGGCACAAGCTTCTTGAAGTAGGAAAAACAGCTAAAAAGACAGCATTTTTTTAAAAAAAGTAGCTACTAAGCCTTCCTGTGAAGAAAGAAAATATACTTGTTCTGGGCAAGGTAGTACAAACACTGGAGTACTGAATGATTCAAGGCTATACCAAAATCATTATCAGATGGAAGTCTTGGTAAGCCTATTAGATCTCACCATCTTCCTCAGACTTTAAAACCTCCATTTCCCTCCACTTTCAAAATGTTTGGGGGATTTTAAAATTCCATGGGTCTGGAAGGCTTGTGCCCATTGAGGGAATGATGAACTCTGATAAATATATTGATATAACAATAAGCAAAATTGTTATGGATTTACAGAAATTCATAAAGATGAAATACTGTAAAAATGACCTGGTACCATGCAATACATTACAAAACGTTGAGAAATTTATCCAAGGGATAGAGAAAAATCTCTATCAGTGGCCTAGGAATTAGACTTAGTATTATTTGTTATACTGTGAACCTAGGGTTACATTTTGGACCATATAGTTCTTAACTGGCAATGGTTAGCTTCCTATCTTTAGGTGATTTTTTTTAAGATATATCCTCCATACTAAGAAAGGGAAATTTGACCATCTATCATTATTGCCAATTCAGTTGTAAGGCAACTGTCAACACTAGATAAATTAGTATAAAAATTGGATACTAATGAAGAGGGTAAATAATATCATAAAATGACCTCTTTTCTTTCTAAGACCCATGTTTTAACAAATCTGATAGTTTTCAAGAACTGTGTCTTTTAAAAGCACTAAATTAACTTTTTAAAAGAAATAAACACAATAAATGTTAATTCAGAAAATTATCTAGTGTATATCAATAGAAATGGCAAATGTGCAAAAAAGAGTTAATTTCTGGTTTAGAGGCAGCAATTGGAAATTTCAGGTTGAGTACTATAATCTGTAAGTTGTCTGATTTCTGCAAATTATTTTATTAGTTGAGGTCACTACACATACATTGTTAATTAGTGAGCAGAACCATGAAAGCTACCTTTTCGTGGTAAGAATGAGAGAATACTTCCATTTTTAATAAAAGAAAAAAGGTGCTAGACTTGAAATCTTGTTTATTCAGCTGTTTTTCCATATATAATGGAATGTTCTTAGATTCAAAACTTTAACCTCCTACCATCTGATTTAAACCTTGGTGCAAACACAGAAACTAAAATTAAGGCTAAATTGGGGGAAAAAAAATGACTGTTCATCAAAGGTATACTTAATATGTGTGATTCCATGTTGAACGATTAAAGAATAGAAACCCAAATCTGTAAATTTAATGATGAATTGTGTAGAATAAGTCATTGCAGTGAAAGGAGGCTATATTGCATATTTAATGTTTTTAAACATTTAAATTATCTAGTGTATATCAATACAAATGGCTACCGAGTAAAAAAAAAAAAATTCCTGGTCTTTAGGCAGCAACTGGAACCCTGCAGATTGAATGCTTAAATCTGAAAGTTGATTTCTACAAATGATTTTATTAGTTGAGGGCACTGCACATACACTGTAGGTTTAACAAAGATGCTAATGAATTTGTTTTACTTTATCTTACAGTTAATGTGTATATCAATATATGTCTATTTTCCTACCAAACTGTCAACTCCTCAAGAGAGGGAACTGTTTATCTATATCAATCAACAAAGTACAGACCTTACAATATTTTGTGCTCAATAAATGTCTGCTGAATTGAGATTTCTAGTCCTAGTTCCCATAAAATAGCCACCATGGTTTGGAAATTCCTTTCCATAAATGACATCAGCTTCTACAAACAACTTTTGTTAGACTTAGAAAGTATTGCTTATGATTCAAGAACCATTTTGTTTCACCTTGATTTCCAAGCTGTTCACAATTATCCTGGTCCTATCTGTATAGTATTATTTAATTTATCTATTTTGCTGTTCACATTGGTATTTCAACTTCCTTTTACTTCTGCGATATTATAAGTCAGTGTGCAGTTTCTTGAAGATATTATCCACATCCATTAGTTTCATTTGAATTTGTCTCTATCAAAGGTTTTAATTGGGGGGGGGGGTATCATAGGCCCCTTCTGTCATTTGGGTGAAACCCTATGGACTCCTTATCTGAATAATTTATACTACTTAAAATAATACACTTAAAATTACGAAGTAAACCAATTTTGTTGAAATATAGCTACAAAAAATTTTTTTAAAAAAAACTTTATGGACCCCAGGTTAAGAACCCCTGGTTTGGATGATTTAGACTGTAAGTATAGCTTTGAAACATTAGCACACAACTTCACATCCTTGGTACTTGGCACTTGCTAAAAAGACTAGCAGATATGGATAAATCTTTTAGCCAATGCAAATAATGTATGGGTTAGAAAATTAACAAAATAATAAATAAAAAAGCTAAAATCACAACATAAAAAGAAAAAAGGAACTATCAGAATTTACCATACAGAGTAACATGCCACAAAACTGAATTTTAAAAAATAGAGGATTACCTACAATATTGAATACCCAAATTAACAAAATACAATATAGAAACCTTAAAAATCTAGTCCCCAAGAAGGAAACTAAACTTGATAGAAAGGTATTATAAGATGGAAAAAAAATTCAGGTCCAGACAGATTTACAAGAGAATTCCACCTAAGAATAACTGATACTAATATTTAAATATTATTTATAAAAATTAAGAAAAAAGCACTCTGCCAAATTTCTTTTATGGGATTAATATAACCCTAATACTTAAATTAGAGAAGAACGAAGCAAAGAAAAACTTTTAAATGAAATTACATCAAAGAGAATATATAAAATAATTTATCTTTAGACCAGGGACGCAAAGACAGTTCAACATTTGGAAAGTAATCAATATAAATAATTATGTCAAAAAACATCCAGAACAACATAATTATCTCAACAGATACAGAAAAAAAACCCTTTGATAAAGTTAATGCTAGAAACAGTATCTCAATGTTATAGGAACCCAAATAAAGCAATACTTAGTGAACTTATCCATAGAAACATTAAACAAGGAAACCTGTAAGGACTTTTCCAACTTTCAGACTGAAAAATTTTAAAGCAATATGTATTAAAATAGCAGAAGACGAACACTATCCTGACACATTCTGGTGAGCAACAAATAAGATCTGATGCATAAAAATAATTTCCTAGTTGGGAGCCTTATTCCCAATACAAAAGATGATGCATTTTTATCCTCACCTGATACTTTCTTCCAACAAACAAAGAAAATTCACCCAAAATAGATAATCACATATTAATTTAGTAAAAAAAGGTTAATTTCTTTCATCAAACTTGGAACAAGAGAAAACAATATGCTATTCTCCAAACAGTTTTGAGGAAAGAAGAATCATATATGTTTTTGGTTTTGACACACATATAAATTTATATATATATATATATATACACACATAGAAATAAAAGAAACACAGTAAATAAGAAACATAAAAGGCATATCCATATCCCTACTTACTTCCAACACAATGTTTATTTAGAATAAAGACCCTTACCTGAATAACAGCACTAAACCAGCAGGTATTTCCAACATTCTTTAGCCCAACTGGACAATTCTCCTGTCTTTTTCTATCATAAGGGTTTGGAGAATCGCTCCATACTTCTGTATGTGTCCTCTTCAAACTTGCTTTATTTTCTGCTATGCTGGCTTCAAGGACTCTTGAAAAGCCAATAAAAAGGAAGGGGAAAATGTTACCATGGTGTTTAATACAGAAATGTTATAAGATATGAGAGTTTGAGGTATATGAAGAAACACTGTCTCAGTAAACCTGATTAAACAAACTAATACTTATTATAGTACATTTTGAAAAGAAGTTCACGTAGAAAATACCTTCCTTGAATGACATCTTGATGGCAACCATGAAAGTTCAAGTGAGACCTGAATGTTCTGACAAAGTATATTTCTATATTCGCCTAAATCAAAGGTACTTCAAATACCTAAGTGGATGAAGAAGAATCTAGTTAAGCGTCTTGGGCATCAAAAAATCTGAATTTTAGTCATAGCTTTGCCACCAGTAGATCTATAACCTATTCGCTTCACCCTGCTGGACTTTCCTGCCTTCATTCATGCAATGCAAGGTTTAGAGGCAGTGTGGATCTAAGTTCAAATGGTTCTGACACATTACTAAGGAGACCTTGGGCAAGATATTCAACTTCTCTAGGCCTTAGTGTTCTCATACAATAAATGTGAAAGAGAACCTTTCTTTTTAGCTCTAAATCTATGATCTTGTAATTAGATGATCTCTTGTGTTCCTTCCAGCTCTAAAATTCTATGACACCCAAATAAAGGAAAAATACCTATAGCAATGCACAAATTACTTGGGACAAAATGAACAAAATTTATTGACATATTCAATAAGCCTCCCTATGTCTCAAATCTTTAAAAACATTAATATGCAAGATGTTCTCCTTTCACTGCAAGTATTTGTTTTACACAATCCGGCACTGAGTTCACAAGACTTGGACTCATATTCTTTAATCTATCATGAAATCACATTTTTATCATACTGGGAATTAAGCATAACTTTGACAAACAACCCATTTCCCCAAATTTAACCTTAATTATAGCTCCTAGATTTGCCAAAGGTTTAAATCAGATAAGTTTCCAAGTCACTGTGGCATGTTTTCCTCCACATCTTTGGATAAATTTGATATTTTGTGATATTTGGTATGATACAAGGCTATTTTACAGTATTTTATGGTCATTTCTGAATTTCTATAATTCTAGAAAAACTCTGCTTATTAGCATAGTAAAAAACATTAGAATTCATCAAATCCCTCAATAGGGATAAGCCTTCCAGACCCACTGGAACTGTAAAATTCCCAAAACATGCTGAGGGTGGAGGTAGGTAAAAATGGATATTTTAAAGTCTGACAAAAATGTTGAGATCTTGCAGATTCACCAAGAGTCTTTATGATAACAGCTTCAGAATAATTTTGAATGAAAAAGTTAGTTTTAGCATTTCCTTTTTCTAATTAACAATACTCCAATCTTTGTATTGCCTTGCTCACGACAACACGTGTTCTTCATAGTGAGGGTTGGCAGCTACTTTTTTTTTAAATAGCCCATTCAGTAGTTCTTCCAACTTTAAGAAACCTATGCCCCACTAAAGAGGAATCTATAACTCTTGTAGCCCCTAGGTGTCTCTGAACGTCTTTGCCTGTTTTCTGAGGATTAATTATGGTATTTCATAGTAAGTTTGTTAGTCTTGGTATTGTTTTTCATTTTTAACCAAACTTTTATGTGCTCCATACCAGTGAATCATGTTTTATAGTGAGCTTAAATGATTCTTGAAATGATTAAGTTCCCCTCAAACATCTACTTCAATATCTTTAACAGTCATTGAAATGTACTCTTTAAGAGCTGTAAGTTTTGTATGTTTCCTTTGAGTAATATCCATTCCTAAAACCAAACAGAATTAAAAACATTCCAAAAGAGAGCAATGAAATACATGTATACAGCATGAAATTTGCTGCTTAGCTGACAAAGAACTAATGTTGAAGAAACTAACCAGTTCGTCTCATCTGGTCAATGTGATATGTCCTAAGTAAGCCTAATGTCAATAGAAGTACATACTTGTGACCACTACTATCACAAAGTGAAATCATATAAAAATCATTGCTTGTTCTGAAATAAACATCTGCAAATTACAGCTGCATTTATGAAGAATAAAACTCATTAGAATGCTTTTGGGTGACTCATATAATTTACCAAGAACATAAAGTACAAGTGACTAGTAATCTTTACTAATTTAAGTATTCCTCCCCAAGGTAGTATCTTAAATATTTGATTTTAATTTATAATACAGCTTCTTGTATTTTTTTTTAAAAAGGGCCTTTACTTTTCATAACTAACAACTTGTTCCACAGAATAACTGAACTATTCCAAAATTCACATCAATTATAATTTTGCTTTATTCAATTAGGGAGCATGTCTCCTGTATAGACAATGCCAGGCTCACTAGCAAATAGATACTAAATCCTTCCTAGAGACTAGAAATTTCCCTTGCAATAAAATATAAAATACTATATGGTCACCTATTACTGTTAAGAATACTCTCCTAAGTATTCTGAATTACTTCATTAATATATTTGGATTTTGGTAATAAATTTATGGAGACAAACAGATGGTACAACCAGAAAATATGGATTTCTAATTCTATTTTTAGTCTATTATTTATCCTACTTCATTTATTTGAAAAATCAATACTTTGTTTTATTTTTTTTAAACTAAAACCAACATATGCCCAAAGATAGACAAGTTTACAACCTGCAATATCAGTATTTCAAGGGACAGATAGCCTTTGCTAGGAATGTAGCTAGCAACATAGGAAGCTTCTTGTTTCTTATCAGTGCTTTAACCAATTAAAAGATAGGGAAAAATTAAGATATTCACAGAATCATTAAATCATAAAAGTTTGAGCAGCCCTAAAAGGTTACCCAATCCAACCCTTACCTGAATAAATATCTCCATTACATCATACTTAACAGTCTTCCAGCCATTGCTTAGAAGGCTTCCAGTGAGAGAAAACCCACCACCACCTTGCATGACAGCTCATTCCACTTGTAGATAGTTCTACTTGTTAGGTGGTTCTTCCTTATGTCAAAACCTGTATTTGCCTCTTTGCTACTCCATGGACTGCTCTCAGTTCTGCCTCCTGAGTAATCAAGTAATCAATAAGTAATCAAGTTTTTCTTTGGCTCCATTTCTCCATTTTCTTTTTAATTCCAATGCTCCTTCTACAAAAGATAAAATGTTTTCATATTTCTTCCTATCTGGAAAAAAATGGAAGCCATGAAGACCTTGAGGAGGATGAAAGGATTTTAGACTAGAAGATCTCTAATATTCTTATGAGGGAGCACACTGGGCTAGAGGAGGCAGGTTGTCAGGGACTATATTAGAGGTCTGAATCTAGCCCAGATCATTTCCTGATCACCTCAGGGTAATAAAAAGGCCCACGGACACAGTGTTGGGGCCCTTCAGATGCAGAAGATGTTCCAAAATTTCATGAATTAGCATATTCTCCTAATGACTGGAGAATGGAAGTAAGGCCGGAGATGTCTATCTGAGCTAAATGTTGCAGTGTCCTTGTTGAATATCCTTTCTATATTATGGCTAAGTAAACCCCTTTTTGTTAGCTTTTGAATACCCTTCAAGTATCTCATTTTGTTCTAATACCAGACCCTAAACTGGGGACTTGAGTCAGATCTTTCCAACAGCAAATACAACAGCATATTATCATGCAATTTAATTCACTGGTCAGAAAAAGTTGCAATGAGGCAAAGATCATAGAGTCAATTTCTTTATGGGTGATATTTCTAAACCTAGAGAGCTATGTTGTAAATGAATATCGTTAGTCTTAAGGAGGCTAATGGTAATTTTTCCACTTTTGAAAAAATTCAAAGTTCTGGTCCAGACAATAGGTTAGTATACCGTAACACTGACCTACCCCCCCCCAGCCCCAACATATGTCTCAAGAGACAACTAGGAAGCAAGGCCATTTTCTCCCCTTGCATTCTCTTCAAAATCCTGGGCCATTTAGGTTAAGCTGCCAGAGGGGCCCCCACCATTACCCTTGTTCCCAGACCTCATGGGGCAGCATGACTGCTTATACCACTTGGATGAACTGTGAGTTCACCAACTCTAATCCGTCCCCTGAAATTACAGACCACCACGTCATACCAACTACCCTACCACCGTACCTTAAATCTTCTGGGCCTTACGATCTTCTCTGCCACAATACCCTCCAGACAACTGGGAATAATCATATAACCTGATTTACCCTAAACATCCTGCCATCCAACCTTCTGCTGTTCACTTACGAATTCTGGACTTTTCCATCTGCCTTGCAGTTGAATTTTCTCCAAACTAGAATATAAGCAAGTTTCTTGGGAAGACGTAGCCTCTTGCTCTTTCTATTTTATTTCCAGTAATTAGCACAGTGCTTGGCACATTGTAAGCACTTACAAACACTTTTTATTCATTCATATAAATTTTAAATATACACAATGATGTGTATGCTACAGTTAAAGACAAGGGCAGATTGCTCATATTTGATGATCATTCACACAAATCAGATGTGAATCCAGCTACAGTCGGAGCTCAAGTTCTAATCTCTGTGTCAGGGGCATGAAAGCTTAACTGCACAGATTGTGTTAGGAAGCAAGCAAATAAGCCTGTGACTGAGCCTTAGTGCTCTGTTCTCCCCACTGTGTTCTGCACTTCCCATCCAACATACTACCAACATTGGACATAAGATTCATATCCACATTCCCACATTCTCCATTTCAAGTGGGAGGAAAGGAACTCTGAAAGACAGAAAAAGCACACCATCTATAGAAAGTGTTTCCTAGAATTCAGTGATAGATCACTGACGACATGGTTGTTTTCCAGCATCAGCAGAAGCCACATTTATTAAGTTCTAGGAACTGTACTAACTATTAAAGAAACAAAGAAAGGCAAAAATGTGGTCCCTGCCCTCAAGGAGCTCACATTTTAAAAGAGGAGACAACATAGAAACAACTATGTATATACAAGGTATAAACAAAATAAATGGGTGATAATAATAATGAAAGGGAAGGAAAAGCATCTCACAGAAGGTGGGATTTGAGCTTGTAGGAAATAAGAGTAGTCACTGGACATTCTAGGCATATGGGACAGCCAGTGTAAAGGCAAAGAGTCAGGAAACAGATTGTCACAGGTGAGGAGCAGCAAGGCCAATGGAGCTGAATCATGAGTACTCTGAAGGGAATAAAGCATTAAGAAGCCTGGAAAGATAATGCTTTGATTTAATCATTCTAAGAATTTAAACCAACATGTTCCAATGAATTTAATTTTACTGGTCACCTTTAAGAATGCTATAAATTTACTATTTCCCTTCACTAAGGATCATTATTCTTGAACTGTTTCTTGCTATTTAACAATTCTGGAAAAATAGGATACTATTACTAAAATAGGATTATTTGCTAAGCAGCCACTTTTATAAGGTTATCAGAGAACGGCAGAGGGTTGTGGTTTTAAAGTAAAACTGCAAAAGCTTTGCTGATATCTTTAAAAGAACAATAAAATATTAGAATAATATTAGGATAATTTGTAATACTATTCGTGTGCCTACACTGGATAACTAAGTTAGAGCAGGGCTGTCCAAAAGGCGGCCCGCAGTGAGATTTATACAGCCTGCCTACAAGCATAGAAATTTACATGAATGCTTTAGTAAACGAAGCCTAGCTACCGCAAAGCTCTCACTAAAATGGCAAATCAAAATATAGTGTCTATAATTTCAACAAAAACCTAAGGTTGGACAGCCCTGAAGTTACAGCACTGAGTTAAGGAGGCCAAGTTGGTTTAATCTCCATAATAGCCAGGTAAGCTTCACACACATAAATATATGTTCCAGGATCACAAACTGTATAGCTGACCCCAATCTTATAAATGTGTACTGTGGATCATAAAAGGAACAAGGCAAAACAGATGACTTAGCACAAACCCATTCCCACTAGAGTGAATGTTTGGATACTGGTGAATCAGTGAATCTTTACACACGATAATTTATATTTTTGTAGAGGAACTCAAGAGTTATAAAGGTGTTATAGGGTAATTTCAAAGCTGTTCATTGGTAGATAATAAAAATGAAGAAAGAAATGAATTAATGAAATTTTTTTTTAATTTTACAGCTATTTTATTAAATAACCAGTTTATAAAGTTAGACCAAAGCAGACTTATTGGGGGGATAAGGAATTAGTGCCTATATCACAACAGTTTCCCTTAGTCACTTGTCTTGATCTATAGTATGCCCTATAGAGAAAGGCAAGGCAATGCACTAAACACAACACAAATTTCAAAAGGGTTTGACTTAAGTACAACACTCAAGCTCCTGCCTGCCCTTCTCACTCCACAACTTTAAAGGACATATCCGTGGGCTAGAGTCCCCATCCAACTGGGTAAGACAGGGCTTCATGGCTTCCATTTCTCCCATCATAAGTGATCCCCTCCTCTACTCCCACTATTTAGGATAAAAATGACTTTGGGAGAGGACAAAAATAATCATGTTGGGATGAGGAGGGTGTGACATGGACAGAGCGAGAATATGTGGATTCAACTCCACAAAAATGCTAGGGAAAGAGGGTCTCATGGAACTTGAGTTCTATAACAGGCCAGAGGGATAAACTAAGGAAAGTTCTCCAGGCATATATTTCACAAATTCTGGACATAATGATATCATTGCTGTCCAGTGCTGCTGTGTCTTCCCTGGGTATTGAGACTGGAGTCTCCTATTGGAGCCAACAGCTACCCCCAAATTCAGTCATAGAGTGCTCTCTAGTGTGCAGCTGTTATACTTAAAACTCTTCAGCTCCAGGAAGTGCTTGGCTCTTTCACTCTTGTGGTTGGAGGCTAGATAGGTTACCTGGATAGTTGCTAAGAAGGAAACTTCAGGAGACTATGTTAGATCCTTAGCGGCCAATAGGTGCTACCACTAGAAACTCATCATGGGCTTTGACAGTGGCAGACAGTTCACTCAGTGCTTCCTGATAGTGTAGATACTCTGTATGGCCAAAGATGCCAGTTCTATATTAAGCTGTCGAAAAGCCCTCTAGCAAGGTATCAATGCCCTCATAGTGGAGACCCTTGAAGGGGGTACTTGTGTTTTGAAGGTCCAACAGATAGGAGCGGAAGTTCTTACCCATCAGGGAACAAGGATGCCAACCTGAATGGAATAAGATCTCACAGGCACAAATGGCATTCAATACTTTCATCCTGTATAGGTAGTTACAGCAATGTGGATTTCCTAGTGTATCCAGCTGCAAAAGTCTGGCATCATCCTCTTTAAGAAGCTGGGGCTCATACTTTACATCACGGACCTTGGATAGTTGGATGTCAATTTTTTCCTCCAGACAGTTGGGAGCACTATGTCCCACAGGGATAATGAGGGCCTCTTGGAGACTCCATAGCAAAATGAATGATGTGCCTCTTCACAAAAATGAGTAACAGCCCTAAAGGCCATCACCAGCATGACATTCACCCCCCAAAAAAAGTTACTACTGGACGCCACGGCCTCCCTCCAGCTGTGTTAGTATGGGCTCTGTGTAGTGATGGCACTAGGGCTCCTTGGAGTTCCCTGGCCATTTCCTCATTGGGGAAGCCAAAACTGGGTCCAATGAGAAAATGTGGAAGCAGCTGGAGCTAGGAGTGGGGAAGACTAGAAAAAGCATTTATTAAAGAATAAAAATTAAAAATAAGGATTGCTCCTGAAGTCCTGGTTCTCACATTCTAATAGCAGAATACTTCTAAGAGGATTCAGCTACAAGGAAGATGAAGGCCCACTAGCCTTTAGGGTACAGAGTAGCAGGGGAAAAAAATAATGCATCATCAGCATTTCCATTGAGAAAAAAAATGAACATCCCTTTCTGATGTTGAACCATTGACAGTACCAAGGACTTTGGTGAAGACTTTCTTTTTTGGGTCTTAAGATGGTTTGGCTCACCTAGCACAAGTCCCAGGGTTTCCTTGCTTGCCTCCTCCTAATGGTAGTTAATCCAATTGGTGGTGTTGCTTGTGATGAGGTAGGGAAGGGGAGAAAGGTAGCTGCTATTTCCAGGGCTGCTGGGTTCAGACTCCTGATGTGCCTGCATCCAGGGCTAAGAGGAGGTGATGGTCAAAGTGACTGCACTATAGCTCACCTGGCAATGTCCTAGACTGCCTTCTGTTTCTGCCTCAGGGCAATTTACTATTGGCCTAACTGCCTGTTATAACTGTTTAGAAAATCAAACTCTTTGAAGCATTATAAACACAACAAGTAACACTGAATTTTCATTTTAAACCAAGTAGCTTCATTTTTTTAAGTCCTGAAAAAGTTTTGACGCCTTTCCCTTCATTGTAGAGGTGAGGTACTATGGACGTGGAATACCACAAAGTTGTTTTAGGTATATTAGTTGGTTTTGCTGAACTAATTTTTTCTTTTTTAATCTTTGTTACAAAGTCAGGCTTGTTTGGGTAAAGGAAATGACAAAAGATACATTCAGGAATAAAAATGGCATCAAAAAAAATTTTTAAGAAAAATATAAGAAATCAAAATTAAATAAGCCCTTTGGGGAGAAAAGAAAGGTATCATGTCTTTGGGACTGAGGTTGTCTGGTTAATTTAATATCCTAGGTCAGAAGTTTACTTTTGTTTTTTTATCAGGCACCTCTATCAATACAATAAATTTTTGTGCACATCTCTCCCAAATGTGTATTTACTTACTTATAAATTATGTACATGTACTATTATATAAAGAGGCTCCTGAATGGCTCAGGGGATATAGCACTGGACCTAGGGTCAGGAAGACCTGAGTTCAGATTCATTTACTAGCTGTGTGTTGACCAAGTCATTTAACTTCTGGCCACCTTGGAGGCAGCGAAGTGGCTCAGTAAGTAAGAGTGCCAAGCTTGGAGTCAGAAAGGCCTGGGCTCAAAGTTGACCTCAGACGCTCACTAGCTCTGTGACCCTGGGCAAATCACTTAACTTTTGTTTGTCTTAGTCGACTGAAGAAGGAAATAGCAAACCACTCCAATACCGTCGCCACTCGTGACTGAATGTCTGCACAATAACTACTACCACATAAGCAATTATACACCTTATAAAATTATACACAATTAGAAATTTTAAAAGGATCATAAAGATTAAATAATATCTGATCCTAGAGTTAATAAGGATCCTGAATTTTATTGATTAGGAAAATGACTTTGTTAGACCTGCACTTTAGAAAAATCAATTTGGTAGCGGGGTGGATTTGAATACGGAGAGACCTGAAGCAAAGAAATCAATCTGAAGGTTATTACAATGGTCCAGCAGAAAGGTGAGTAGAGAACATGACTGATGCTAAAGATGTGGAAATAGAAATGATTGATCAGATTTGGCAACTGACAGGATATGTGGGATTCAAGAAAGCGAGGCGTCAAGGATAAATTAAAGGTTAAGAATCTGGATGATACGAATTATAATAGACTTAAAAAACACAGTCAAATTCAGGAAAAAGGATGGGTTTGGGAGAAAAGGTAAGGAGCTCTATTTTGGTCATGATGAATTTGAGATGCCTATGAGATAATATCCAGTTTGAAATTGCCAATATGTTGTTCGTAATGTAGGATTGGCACTAGAGATATTAGTCAATCAATCGACTAGCATTTATATGGCTAGGCACTCTGCTAGATACTGAGGTTATCAAAGAAAAACAAAAATATAGTCCCTGGTCTTCAAGGAACTCAAATTCTAATGGGGGCAAAAGAATGCAAATGACTACATACATGCAAAATCTATACAGAATAAGAGAAAGGTAATCTCAGAGGGAAGAGAACAATAATGTGGGGAGGCAGTGGCTGGGAACCACCAGAAATATAGTTTTCCCTAAGAGATATGGATACAAACACTTGAATAGAACCAATGACTTCACTTCCAAATGCCAAAAAACCTAAGCTAGCTTATGCTCAATTAATGTGTTTCTAAAAATGGTATAATACCAGATTGATATTTTTCGTGGTTATAGAATAAAGAACAATTCAGAAGCAAACAGGATAATTTTAAACTGCAGTATGTTCACAATTAAGAGTGAATATGTTATTCTCTACTAGGGAATTAGGTGTTCTCTGTTAATTAATAAAAATTAATTAAAGCAAGTTCTATTTCTCTTATGTGTACTTTATATATCTGCTTTATATAAGTTGTATTTTTACCTGCTAATAGCTTGCTCCTCATCAGTTATTCCAGTCTCCCTGAATGCCCTGTTTGATTCTTCCAAACTCAAGGCAATTGCTCTCTGAAGATCATCTTTATCATCTCCAGTGAGATCAATCACATCTGAAAAGCAAAACTATCTTTCTCAAAATTAAAAGTAAAACAAGATGAAAGGAGATTCTTACATCATAGAAATTGGTCCAAATATAAATCACAATCAAACTAAAGCACACACCTTAAATTCCCTAATTCTTATACATGACCCACACATTATTCAACAGGCTTAACTTCTAAGTTCTACATGAAAATTTAAAGTCAGTCTTATGTCATAAACATTATTACCTTTCTCTTCTTTCTGAGATCCCTAGAGCAGGAAAGGCACTTGCATATTTTTAATGAAAGAAGAATTTTCTCTCAGTATTTTATTACAATATGTAAAACTTGACTTTTCATTCTTTTTTGATACACAAAAAAATAAGAATATGAATTGGGAGAACAATTATTCAGCTAATATTGGTCTCTTTGGTGGCAAAAAAAAAAGTATATCAAAGTGCTTAAATTTTCACAGCTTTGTTTTCTAAGACGTTATAGCAGGAGAAAAAAAAATCACAGGTCAAATTCTCAATCTTTTGGTATCAACAGTACTTATCTTAAAGAACTTTAATAAGTCAGAGCTCAATTCCACTACCTCAAATGTTATTCAGCAAAACTAGAGTGACTAAATATTGGGTACTAAATAACATCTTTGTAAAATTTTCACAGAAGATAATATAGTGATATTTAATGTACAAATTTAAGTAGACAGATTTAAACAAAATCAGAACACTCTTCTCTATCATCTTTCTGGTTCCTCTTCAGACAACCACAAAACTTTCAACTATTAACTCTTTCCCCCCTAAATACACACACACACACCCATAATTTCACTTTCTTCAGGGAAAAAACATATCCTTTTCATCCAGGCATAGACATTTGGGGATGAACATATCCTAAACAAATTAAAATACGATAAGAAAGTTATTTAAATTTTCTTGAGAAAAAAAAAAAAAACATTTTTTGACTACAGTAAAATGAGAGTGGAAGGAAGAACACTGCAACGCTTTGTCTGAGCTGCACTCGGCCACAGATACAGGACACTGGAAAACATCACAGAATTTTGGGAAATTGTGGTTGTCCAACCTTCATTTAAAGACCTCTTGTGAGAGTGAACTCGTCACTTGCTAAGGAAACCTGATCCATTTTTAACTATTCTAATTATTTGTAAGACATTGTCCATGTTTAACCAAATCCTGCCACTTTCTAACATCCACACATCCAGCCTAAGCCTAGAACAAGAAATCTAATCCCGGCTCCACACATATGACAACCTTTCAAATATGTAAAGACTTAAGTCTTCTCCAGGCAAAAAGCAAACCCAATTCTTTCATCTGCTTGAGTTTTGGTGTCACTCACCATCCTAACTCCACTCCTCTGGACAAGCTTCATTTTGTCATTTCAATTCAATTAAACATCTATAGTGTAGCTATTATTCACTGTGTATGCTGTTGGGAATAAAAAGGCAAAAATAAAATGTCTTGCCCTTGAGGAGTTTATATTTGTGAATATACACCTAAAATTAATTTCTCTGCCTTCCCTGAGTTACCTTATTCCAAGAATTGGAGGAGGAGGATGGAGCGCCTAAAGATGAAATGGACCAGTCAAGTAGCCGATCTGACCCTTGCTCAGCCTTGACATACCAGCCATCCTTGGTGCCTGTCCTATTTTGGGAAAGTAGCTGAGCTAGCCCATCGCAGAGCTGACTAGAACCAGATGAAACCAGTCCTGTGGTTTGCAGACTCCCTTTCCCCATCTTGTGACAAACAAGAACATCCTGCTTCCATATTCTATCAGTTTCGAAAAAGGACTGCCCCTTCTTCTCCCCCTAAATCTCCCAATTTGGCTGAAGCCCATAAATATCTCAGGCTTTGCCCTAAGGAGCCAGGCTCCTTTGTACTCTGTGTGGAAGGTTCCTACATGCATGTCTTTACTTTCTCTTGTAATAAACTAAATTGCTACTCAGTCTGGTTACGGTTTCAAACTCCAGTCTATGTTTTTTGGTGGTAGTGGTGGGATCTGACAAGGTGAAGTGGTAAAATTGACTGGCCAGAGACTCCCGATGTGAGGCTAGGCACCAGCATGGACCCCTTGTGCTCTACCCGTCTCTGATCTCTGGGTCGGTGAATACTGCTTCTCCATTCAGATCCTAAACTCTGACCCTTTTCTGTCGAGTTCATTCCTACAAGAGAAACATTTGGTGGGCCACAGGAGCAGGGGAAGAAGGACCCTCATCTCTGGGAGAGCTCTCAAGTAATTCTTTTGGCTCTTTTAGGTAGCCTTGGCTAGCCAAAGTTGACTGGATTCTTTGGTTGCTATAACTCCTTTTGTATTCTAGCTAGATTCACGAGAACACTTTGCTCCCCTTTGGTAGGGATCCTTAATACCCATGGACATAAACCATCCAAAAATAATGTTCTCCCTGCCCCAGGAGGATGGCAGCACTGTTGCATGGCCCTGAAGTTTGCAGGTATCTGGCAGAAAATGACCAAGACAGAATTTCAGACCTTGGGGAAGGAGTTTCCCTGGGTCTGAGAAGACCCCACAGGATTTACTAAAGAACTTCAGCAAACTCTTATCTACTTATAAACCTGATTTCTCTGTCATTTATCAATTAGTCCAAACCCTAGTAGGTCTGGGGAGGCCAAACATTGGTTCAGGGTAGTAAAATCAAAAAATCCTATTGCAGATATTATTAAGTCCAAACCTCAGGCTCACTATCAAAAAGCAAAGAAGGTTGGCAGGCTCCTTTGGATGCCATCCCTATAGTTTTTCTGAAATCTGTAGATTGGACAAAAATTAAAGCCTGGCAAATTAGTCTTCAAATTTTACAACCATTTCCTTCTCACTTTTGACAGAACCACTGGTCTAGACCACAAGGGGCCTACCAAGCTCCTCACTTTTAACTCTCTTCTCAATGATGGCCTCCAAAAGGATCTCAAGGACTTGATTAAAAGAAAGAAATTAGACTGGCAAACTACAGACACATCGGTCCTGCTGGAAGCAGCTTCTAGATATCCAAGTCACCCTTCCTGATAATAAATTTAAGATGAAAAATAAAATCATGGCTCTCTAGCGCAGCCAACTGCAGACAGCAAAAAAGAAGGGCAACAGCAAGAGCTGTTCCCACCCTTCCCCCTCCTCTCTCCCCAGGAATTCTAATTCCCAACCCCCTGACCAGAAGATCTGCTTCTACTGTAAAAAGCCTCGACACTGGAAAAAAAAAAAAAAAGCAATGTCATCTCCTGCAACACAAGCTAAGGAAGGAACCACATGACCTACCCCTTCCTGGATCCTTCGAGTCCCTGATCCCCAGCCAGGACCTCCTCTTTTTTGCAACCATGCCTCCCCCTCCAAAAAAAATCCTAATTGGAATGGCTATTAACAGGGCTCTGAGGACTGTTGTGGGTTGGAAATAGGGATTGCAATTTTCCCATTGATCGCTGCTTCCCCTATTGACAATGTTTCCTTGAGAGTCTCTGACCACACCATTGAGGGCCTAGTTGACACTGGAACTACTTTGTCTATTCTTAACTTCACTAGGTTCCCCACACCCCTTCCTAAGAATAAATGTGTCACTACTGTGAGATTTCTAATGTGCCTCAGACCAGTCTTGTCTCCTCTGATATCCTTTCATTTGGTGGGGCAGGGTAGGGAGTGGGAAGAGAACTCTCAGGTATGTGCCCATTTCTGCTGTCAATTAACACTACTGTCCATTTGCTTGGTCACTTCCTTGAAATCTACAGGGCTACCAACAGAATTTGCACATAAGAGTAGAATTTCTCTTTCCCTGTTCAATCCGATAATCCTTTCTCCCTCATGCCCTTACTTTCCACTTTCCCATGGTTTTCTTTGCCGACCGTTCCTGCTTGGAGCAGGTCCCCGAGTCCCTCTGGGCTATTTCCACCACAAACATCAGAAGTATCTCTAGAGCCTCCTCAATTGTAATCCAGATAACCTTCTCTAAACCTCTGCCTCATATCTACCAACACTCTCCGAGCTGTGAAGTTACTGAAGGGCCTCATAACACATCTGTTTTTCCTGTTAGGAAACCAGGTAACCATGGGTGGAGGAGGTTAGTTAAGGATCTCTGTGCTGTTGATTTCTGTATGAATCGCAGAGTCCTGGTTGTCCCTATCCCCACACTCGCCGCATACTGGCTGTCTCCTCCCACTTTACAGTTATAGATCTGTGTGGCACTTTTGTTTTTAGTATTCCCCTATCCCCAGAGTCACCGTTGATTTTTGCTTTTACGTGTGAAGGGAAACAGCACTCTTGGACTTTTCTTCCCCAAGGAGACACAGAAAGCCCAACCTTCTTTTCACAAGTCCTTAAACATGACCTAGTGGATTTTGTTTTTCCATCCAGCTGCACCGTCCTGCAGTGTGTTGATGATCTGTTGCTGAGTTCTCCTTCAGTCCTTAAGGGGCGCGAAGCTTTGAAGGAGAAGCTACAGTTTGTTTGGATTCAATTTCTCAGTCATTAACATTTTACCTGATGGTTAGTCTCCACCTAGATGATACTCAGGTCCAGGCCATCATGAGATTTTCCTGACCCAGAACCAAATGCCAACTCTGTGCCTTCCTTGGCCTTGCTGGCTGCTGCCATCTATGGATTCCTTCCTTTTTCCCTTTTGGGTAGGCCCCCTTTACCACCTCCTTAAAGATTCATCCCTTGACTTTCTGCATGTAGACTCCTAGGCTGCTATTGAACATTTGAAGCTTGCTCTTCTTACTCCCCCGCCTTAGGGCACCCCAATTGTGACCTCCCCTTCTACCTCTCTGTGGTAGGGGGAAAGCCATAGAGGTAATTCTCACAAAACCATGGGGACAATTTTCACCCAGTTGGTTACTACAGCTACTCCCTTGACTCTAAAACCAGAGGATTCCCTGGGTGCTTGTGAGCAGTTGTGGCTGTTTCTGATCTAGTAAAACAGACTTCTGAAATTGTATTGGATAAAGCTCTCACTGTGCATGTTCCCCATGTTGTGGAAGGTCTCCTTAATTCTTACCATACTGAGCATTTTTCCATTGACCTGAGCTTTCCCTGATCATGCAGCCCACTGTAAATCGGCTCAGCCTCAAACCAGACACCTTCTTAAGGCCTTGATGACCACCATGATTGCGTGACTCATCTAGACTGTATTCTTGACCCCAGAGATGACGGCAGAAACCCTCATGCTGGATGCTGATGTTTCCTGATATACTGATGGATCATGTCTGAGAAATTCAGAAGGTAATCTAGTTGCAGGGTATGCCATTACTACCACCACTTATGTCACTGAGGCAGCTCCTTTCCAAAGGCCATGTCTGCCCAACAGGCTGAGCTTGAAATCAAGGTATATACAGCCTGCTGACTCACTTTTGGATGCAGGGTCAATATCTACACTAACGACAGGTATGCTTGTGGGGTTGTTGATGACTTTGGGATGTTTTGGAAACACAGGAGATTTCTGATGTCTTCTGGACAGCCCATAAGAGTAAAAGAGTAAAAGTTCACCTACCGGACTGTTTGCTTTTGCCAAAAGCTATAGCTGTTATTAAGATCCTTGGGGCATAGTAAAGATAACTCTGAACATAGCTGTTCTCTTTAATCCTTTGGTTCCCATAAGCGTTTCATTAAATATTCTTACTGGAACCTCTTCACTACCTGTGCTGACAGCCGAAGAGATTGTTCTTGCTCAAGGTTCTATACTACAGTCAGTCATTGGCAGGCTGCAAAAGGAGGGATGCAATAAGGACCTCTACCAGGTTATGGAGAGGACCAAATGCACTGTTAGTGATGCCTGATTCATTGTCCCGCCTTATGACGAAACGTTTGCGTTCAATTAACCACTTGTCCCAGGCAGCTGATCTTGCTGGCCCACAAATACTGGTGGGGAAAATTCCATCAGGTGGCTTTAACTCCTTATGTAGCCTACCCCACTTGTCCAAAGCCTAAAGTGTCTAAACCACTTAAGCCCCCAACTAGATGCTTTCCTCTCCCCTCTGCTCCATTTTAAGCATGGCAAATCGATGTAGTTCAATTGTCCACCTCTGATGAATATAAGTTTATTCTGGTTACGGTCTGTATGTTGGTGGAAGCATTTCCAGTTAGACAAAGCTACTGCAATGGCAGTTATCAAATCCTTAGATGAAAATGTTGTTCCTGCTTGGGAATGAATTTCCCCATGAAATTCGCAGTGATAAAGGGTGCCCACTTTCCTAGTTCAGTAATATCCCACTTGCTACCCTCTTGGCCTATAATTCAGCACCTACCTTGTGTATAACACTCCCAATCTTTAGAGTTGGTTGAAAGGGTAAATAGAATTCTAAAAACTCAACTACCTCTGGCCTTATTAGTCTACAGGTTTACCCCACTTTGGGAAGCTATCCTTATGCTGATATGAAATTATTATAGGATGACACTATGCCACTGTTTCCATGGGAAGGCCATTTATTTCCACTTAAAGATACTCTCCTCTCCTATTCTCATGGCCTTTCAAGAATGATTAAGGAAATTCACCACCTTGTCTCTCAGTCTCAATCTGGTGGTCTCTTGTCCACTGAGTAGTTGTTGCTGGTAGTTGATTGGATCTACTGGAGGGCTATTTGAGAAAGGATTCTCTGGAACCCAAGAGGAAAGAACCATATCAAGTCCTCTTGATGACCACTACGGCTACCAAACTCCAAGGTGTTGAACTGTGGCTTCATGTCTCTCACCTGAACAAAGTCTCCACCTCTGTCTGGTCTGTTTAACTTGGTGAAGGTCTCAAGGTTTGCTTTCAGCCAACCCAGAAGCAGCTGACACCTAGAGGAGACAATTACCCCAAGATCCCAGACAAGGGATGAGTATTAGATGGCCACATCTTGCCATCCTATCTTTGCTACTTGTGTCCTTCTTTGGTTTCTGTTTTGTCTTCTACTATGGTTGGCTTGGCTTTACCATCTCATCACTGGATCTCCTCCCCATTTATCAAGATTATGGATCCCCAGGGGCGGAGCCAAGATGGCAGCTGGAAAGCAGCGACTTGGGTGAGCTCCCCGCCAGGTCCCTCCAAAAACCTATAAAAAATGGCTCTGAACAAATTCTAGAACTGCAGAACCCACAAAACAGCAGAGGGAAGCAGGGATCCAGCTCAGGACAGCCTTGATGGTGGCTGGATGAGATCTATCTCACACAGAGCTGGGAGTTGAGGAGAGCAGAGCCCAGCGTGGGCGGCAGCAGGACCAACCAGACCAGTAGCCAAGTGGAACAGGCCCTAGCGCCTTGAATCAGTGAGCTGTGGCAGTTACCAGACTTCTCAACCATAAACACCAAAGACAACAGAAAAGGTTAGTG
>CM053622.1:504008019-504074610 GCA_028646595.1 Phalanger gymnotis | reverse complement strand
AAAAGACCAGAGCTGAATAGAAAATTTGACTTTCAAACACAAGAATCAAGAGAAGCATGAAAAGCCTAGGTAATCAATTAAACAACAAATCAAGCCCTGATGTGAAGATGAAATTTGACGATTTCTGAAGTGTAAATGCTACACTGAAAATTTACAACTGGTTAGTGCTGGCTCCCACAGAGTCTCTATATACAAGTATTAATTTGGTGGAAACAATGCTTGACAAATTATGTGCAAAGCATATTCAAATGGTTCCACTACTAGACAAAATGATGAGTAGAATTACTTACATATTTTTGCTATAAGGAAATGAAATATTAAAATCTTCCTATTTTGCATTGCACATAGATAAAGCAATAGATATAGACAAGGATGATTGTTTGATGACATATATGTAATTACTGAAATTTATATTTGGTTAAGATGAGTTGCTTTACAAACTTACTGATTAAAATGTCAACGTAACATAGTGGAAAGATTATTATTTCTGGAGTCAGAGAACCTAAGTTTAAATTCTACCTTTGTTACTGCTTATGTGACCTTGCTGAAGTCATTTAACTTCCCTGGGCCTCAATTCCTTCAACTGTAAGATGAGGAGGCTGGGTTAGGTGGTAAAATAAAAACAACAATAAAACTTATGTTCTTCCTTCTGAATCTAGTCTAAATGTATGCTCCTACAAGAACATTTCAATATAGTTGGTGGATTTAAAAAAAAAAAAAGATTATGGATCCTCCGGTAGCTCTTTTATTTCCTATTCTTATAGGCTGCCTTAGTCACCCATATGCTGTGACCATACAAAAGGTGGCTCAGCTAGGGAATTTCACAAATTGCTGGGCTGCGCCTGCAACAATCATTCCAATCTGGAGCCCACACATATAGCTCACCTTAGAAAGTTGGGCCTACCTCTGGCCAGCAGCCACTTACCTCATACTACAGCCCTATAACAACTCATGTCCCCGAAAGGAGTGCCAGAGATCCAATAAGCTTCCTGAATATTCTGACACCATCGTGGCCCAAGCTACAATCTTAGCCTAGAACCTATCCTCTTTATTAGCAACCCTATCAAAAACCCCAAAGCGATCAACCTTGGCACAGTTGATTTGCTGTATGCAATCCGCAACCTCTCTCTCACTGTTGCCATTGGTTTGGGCAACACGACAGCCTCTTTGAAAGCCCTAGGTTGACTCCCTGGGTGGGGATGTACTCTAGAACTAAAGGGTTCTAGATACTTTCCTGGACACTCAAGGAGATACCTATGCTTATCTAGATGATTCTTCTGTTAACAACAGTGGGTCCATTATCAAAGAAATTTAAAATATCCATAAGGATATTTTGACTGACTCTATTTGACTCCATTTTGACTGACAAAGGCAGGCATGCCATCCTTTACCATAAAGCCTTTCTCCGCCTTTGGTAATTTGCTCTTGTGGCAAACCAGAGGCCTAGGCTCTGTCTTCCACTATATTGCCCATGGCCTATTTGCTATATTGCTTCTATGTTTAGCTCTTTATCTCCTCGCTAATGCATCCAAATGTTCCAAGTACGTGTCAACAAAATCATGTTCCAGCAAATTATATTCCGTGGTCATGACACCTGCCTTGACCAAAAGGGGGAATGTGAATATACACTCTAAATTAATGTGTCTTCCTTGAGTTACCCTATTTCATAAGATTAGAGGAGGAAGATGGAAGGCCTAAAGATGAAATGGACCAATCAGAAGTCGATCTGAGCCTTGCTCATCCCTACTTTGGCTGTACCTGCTGAACTAGCACAACACAGAGCTGTCCAGAATTGGCTGAAATGGGTCTTTGGTTTGCAGACTCTCCCTCTTCAACTTATAATAAAAAAGAATATCTTGCTTCCATGTTCTAGCAGTTCCTAGAAGGGACTAACCCTTTTTCTCTATACCTCCTAATTTTGCTGAAACCCAAAAATATCTCAAGCTTTGCCTGCACAGTCCTCTAGAGTCCTTTGATTCTGGGTGGAGGGGTCCTGGCACGCATGTCTTTATTTTCTCTTGTAATAAACTACGTTGATGCTTGACCTGCTTATAGTCTCATTTGCACTTTCAAACTCCAGTCCATATATTCTACTGGAGGTAGGGAGAAAACACACAAAACATTGTGTGTGTGTGTGTGTGTATAAATACATACACATATATACATACGTGTGTATATGTGTGTATACACATGTGTGTACATGTATTACATATGCGTGTACATATGTGTATATACACACACACAAAGAAGTATGAAGAGGCAAGAAGAGAACTAACTTCATGAAGAATGTGGTACCTGAAGTAAACCTCAAAAGAACACAGAGCTCTTAAGAGACAAAGGTGAGAACACATGTTCCAGACTTGAGGAAAGATAAGGAGGCAGGAAATAGTATGCTGAGTTTTAAGAAGTAGTATGCGCAAAATGAATGTGTAACTTAGGGTCCATTTCTTATGTAGATACAAAAATAAAAAAGATAGATATGTAAGAAACACAGAGAAAAACATCTTGTTTTGAGAGAAGCAGAGTGAAAGCCCCAAAGATAAAGGTCCTGCATGATGGTTAAGAAAGCTGCAATGAATTGTTTCCCGGCAGCTAAGTTTTACAAGTGACTGTTTTAAGACTTGGATGTTTATTGCTGGGAAACTCTAAATTAAAGAAGTGGGGATTCTAAGACAATCATATATTGAGAATTTGTTTCATAGCTGATAGATGATAGGAATATGCATTTGGGGTTTCTCATCCTAAATTAGAAGTAGATCACTACAAATGACAAGGCCCTGACTGGAAGAAAGTTGAGGATATTGGGCATTAAAAGACAAAAAATATATTAGAAGCTGCACTCCACAAATAAAACTCCTAAAAATCTATATCCTTTGAACCAAAGATTTTATTACTTAGCCTGTTCCCAAGGAAGTCATTGATAAGAATGTCCCCACATACACCAAAATATTTATAGCAATACTTTTTGTGATAGGAAAGAATTGGAAACAAAGCAGATGCTCATCAATTGGAGAATGGGTAAACAAATTATGGTACATGAATGGAATGTAATACTATTTCACTGTAAGAAATGATGTAGGTGATGAATAAGAGAAGCATGGAAGGATCTACATTAACTGACTCAGAGAGAAGTAAGCAGAGCCAAGAAAACAATATGACTACAATAATGTAAATGAAAAGAACCACTACAAACCAAAAACTCAAAAGCAGATGTAACAAGATTTTAAAGATCAAACATATGCCTTTGTGGAGATGGGAGATCCACAGGTATAACACTGCATTTATTTTTGGACTGTTTCAATGTAATGATCAGTTGTGCTGATTTTTTTCCTCTTTAAGAAAATTATGTTTTAAAGGGAATAGCTCTGCAGGATGAGGAGAGGGAGGGATACTGGCAATAACTATGACAATGTAAGAAACAGAAGACATCAACAAAACTTTTGTTTTTTTTAAAGAAGCTGCACACTTAAGTCAGAAGACAACAGAACTAGGAAGCTAATGGAGCTGAGAAGTTACCAAAAATAGAAAAGTGCAGTGGAAACAGACAAAGAAAGCAGCAGCTGCTTTCAGCTGAGACTAGCTGCCTAGGGACAGAGAAACTTTAAGGACTGAGGGAAAGGAGAAAAGAGTGGGAGATTATGTCAGGGAGAGATGAAGAAGATGGAAGAAAAGAAAGCGCATGTTGAGAGATGGCAATTTTTCTCAGTAAAGAGGCAACATCCTCAGCTCTGAGAAAGGGGTCAAAGAAAATGTTGGAGGACTGAAGATGGAAGAGAAGATTTCAAGCAGCTTCTGTGTGGAGGGAAATGAGAATCAATTATGGAGAGGAATAAAGACTACCTTGCTGCAGTGAGATCCCAGTTAAGGCTGTACAGGATTCTGTAGTGGAAAGAGTGTGAGAAAAAGAGGTACAAGATGAAGGGGAGTCTATTCACTATGGTGCAAATTGTACAGGACACAGAAAGGATGTACATGGTTGGAGTGGAATATTAATGGGGTAAACTTACAGAGAAGAGAGATGAAAGAATGAGAGGAAGTACCTATATTCACCCAAATGGCTGGTGACTGATTAGTTTGAAGGTAGGACGAGAAACTAAAAAAGCCACAGGAGTAATGGTAGGTAGTAAATGAATCCCAAAGCTCAGTCTCCAAAGGTTATTACAGGAGGAGCTAAGCTGGGTAAGGCCTATGTCCACTTTTTCCCCAGGGTAGCTAGATAAGATAGGGCAAAGATTCTCATCCCTGGTTGATCAATCATTCATTAATCATCAGGTCATTTATCATTCTACTAGGAAGCTTGGAAGGAAGTTTCCAGTACAATGCCCCAGTGATTTGTGTTTCACTTGGTGCAGTTTAATTTTTTTCAATTACTTGAATAAAACCTGAGATGGAATGTTTATCACATATGTTTATGTCACAAAACATGGGGCAGTGGCTAATATATCAGATGAAAATCTAGACCGAAAAGAGGTCTTACTATCTAGAACATTGGGCCAAATCTAATAAAACAAAATCTAATAGGGAAAAATGCGAAGTCTTATACTTGAACTAAAAAGAAAATCAATTTTACAAGTACAAAATGGGAAAGGTATGCTAGATAGCAGTTCATCTTATGAAGACTTTAGGATTTTAAAGGACCTCCAAGACCAACAACTTGAATTCTATCTCTAATAATTACTAACTTTGTGATCAAGGACAAGTCATTTAATTTTTGTAAGCTTCAGAATTTTCATTTTTGAAAGGGGATAATGGTTATCCCCTTCAATCAAATCAGATGAGATAATCAAATGAGATAATCTATTGTAAAAAATATGTAAAGGTGGCTTGCAAATATTAAAGTACTATATAAATGCTATATTTATTATTGTTAGATATATATATCTATATGCATATAGGTATATATATATATATATAACATATATAGATATATGTTAGAAAAAGATTACTTAAACGTGTGAGAAAAAATGGTGTAACTCCTATGAAACCTTAAATCACATGTGCAACCAACAAGTTTACAAAGTACCTACTAAATTGCAGGCATGGCAGCTAGTAAGTAAATAGTATTTTACAACCCCCATACAGACAAGTGGACAATGTGAATAATCTAAGAAAGAAATAGCATACTGATACTATAAGCAATTTGGGACACTAGTTTACCTGTCAGATTTATGGGAAAGGGAAGAATTCATGACCAAATAAGAGATAGAGCACATTACAAAAGGCAAAATGGATAATTCTGACTATGTTAAATTGAAAAGTTTTTGTACAAACAAAGCCAATGCACCAAAGATTAGGAGGGAAGCAGAAAATTGGGAAAGAATCTTTACAACCATTATCTCTGATGAAGGCCTCATATCTAAAATATACAAGGAACTGAGTCAAATTTATAGGAATACAAGTCATTCCCCAGTTGAAAAATCGTCAAAGAATATGAACAGGCAGTTTTCAGAGGAAGAAATTAAAGATATTTACAGTCATATGAAAAAATGCTCTAAATCACTATTGATTAGAGAAATATAAATCAAAACAACTCTTAGGTATCACATCTCTCCTGTCAGATTGGCTAAAATAACAAAACAGGAAAATGATAAATGCTGGAGAGGATGTGGGAAAATTGAAACATTTTTACAATGTTGGTAGAGTTGTGAACTGATCCAGCCATTCTATAGAGCAATTTGGAACTATGCCCAAAGGGCTATAAAAATGTGCATACCTTTGACCCAGCAACACCACTTCTAGGGCTGTATACCAAAGAGATCATACAGGTGGGAAATGGACCAGTATGTACAAAAATATTTACAGCAGCTCTTTTTGTGGTAGCAAGGAATTGGAAATCAAAGGGATGCCCATCAACTGGGGAATGGCTAAACAAATTGTGGTATAGGAATGTAATGGAATACTATTGTGCTATAAGAAATGAAGAGCAGATGGACTTCATTATAACCTGGAAAGACATATATGAACCGATGCTGAGTGAGGAGAGCAGAAGCAGGAGAACATTATGCACGACTATAGACACACAGTAACTAACTTTGATTGACCTGGCTCTTCTCATCAATGCAAGGTTCAAAAACAGTTCCAAAAGACTCAGGATGGAAAAAGCCACACACATCCAGAGAAAGAATTACAGGGTCTGAATGCAGATTAAGGCAAACTTTTTGCTCTCTCTTTTTTTTTCCCCTTCCTTTTTGGTTTCGTTTTTTCTTTCTCATGATTCATCTCATTGGTTATAATTCTTCTTTACAATTGGACTATTATTATATAAATAAGTTCAACGTGAAGGTATATGTAGGACCTATATCGGATTACATGCCATCTTGGTGGGAAGGGGGTAGGGGAGGGAGTGAGGAGAACAGGGAAGGAGAGAAAATTTGGAACTCAAAAATTTGTGGAACTGAATGCTGTAAACTAAAAATAAAAAATAAATATATAAAAATATTTAAAAAAAGAGATAGCATAGGGAAATCAGAGTTGAGAAGCAAAACTAAGTATAATGCTGTGGGTAGGTGGTGGGGAAAATGGACCTTTAATGAAATAGCTAATTTTCAAGCATTCCTGATAAATAGACAAGAACTGTGTAGAAACTCGAAACATAAAAAGGTAAACAGAAATAAACAATCATAAGGGTCTAAACAAAGATAAAGTAGTTAATCAAATATAGGGAGAAGATACATGCATCCCCTCTGAACATTATCATCATTAGAGGTCATGGCGGAGGGGGATCTAATTAAACAAGGCCTGGAAGTAGTTCTCTTATGTCTGATTTTAAGAATGGAAAGAGAGGGGAAGAGGAAGGGTAGGGGTTGCCGATTTTTTTGAGGTGACAAAAAAACAGAAATCTGAGGGGGTATCCATTAATTGAGGAGTGGCTGACAAAATTATAAATGTGACAGTACGCTATTATGCTAAAAGAAATGAAGAGGATAAACCTTGAAAGACTTATATAAATGGATGAAGAATGAACAGAACCAGGAGAACGAGTTATACAATGACTAACAATAAAGTCAAACAACTCTGAAAGAATTAGGGAATAAAATCAGCAAGATGACCAATGATGCAACATACCTCCTGATACAGAGTTTGTAAAGGACTAAGAATGCAGAGACATTTTTCTTAAACATGGACAATGGAGAAATTTCATTTGCTTGACTATACATGTTTGTGACAAAGGTTCTGTTTCTTCTTACAGTACCAATATGTGGAAAGGAGGGTGACTTAGGATTCAGAGGAAATCATCATGGGAAATAGGAAAAATGTCATGGGGGGAGAGTTTGGAGGGAGGGAAAGGTAAACTGAGATGGGTCTTAAAGATTAGTAGGATATAGCTGTTGTAAGGCATAGAAAGGGTAACCTAGGTAAGACCAAAAAAGAAAGTGAGCAAAAGGAAAGAAGAAGAAAAAACAAGGTATATATCCAAGGGATGGCTAGCAAACAAATTTGTTTAAAACAGAGTTCATGTAGAAGAGTGGGAGATCAGGCTGGAAAACTAAGTTTGGAACTGACTATATGTCTTTGCGTGTCATGCTAAAGACTTCAACTGTAAGATACCGAAGATTTCATTATTTATTCACAGGATAGGCTAGGGACTGGATCTGTGATTTCACAGATACAGAAAGTTTCTAAATAATGAAACTTCTCTCTATCAATGTAGGTCATTATCTTCCTCTCTAACTTTTATTCTTAGAGAGTTACCCATAGAGCACCAAAAGGTTAGTTAAATGATTTGCCCAGGACCACATAAGAGTACATGCCAAAGGGGGCACTTGAACACAGGTCTCATGGTACAAAAGTCACTCTCTCTAAATAAAGCCTATATGCTTCATGGTATATTTCAACTTACTCAGCCTAATCCAGTTCTTGCTGACTCTTAGCAAGTTCAGGTTGCCTCCTTCAGCCAGATGAATGAGACAGAACTTGGGAATATGATTGGCAACCCAGGGTAAGACGCTCTTCCTCTATCTAAAACTATTTAGTTCCACAAACAGGATGTAAAGCCCCTTGGCTATGTGGATCTACTGACCATTCCCTTCTTAGACACCAGTACAGAGGTCATGAACCCTGCATCCAACTCCAAACTATATCCCTGAACCATTTCTAACTTGAACCCTATGTCTAATTCAACCCTTGATTCTAAAATTTGTATCTTTGAATTACTTTTGTCTTTTTGTTTGTGTATTTTGCTTTTTTTTGGTGGGGGGGTGGAGTTGCAGTTAAGGAAACTTTTTATTTGAAATGACCTAGATCTCCATGGATTTATTTCCTTGCATATCACAAACTGAGAAGACTAGGTCACTTAGAGCCTACCTAACATACCAGGTCTTCACGGATCAGAGGCAAGCCGGGCAAGTAAATGGAGACAGATCCACTAAATTAGACTGCCTCTTATTCATCTGTGATACCGTTATAATCACTCAATGGATTAAAACTCCGTAATTCAGTTATTTAGCCATTTATTACATATATATAACAATTCTGGTATATGAGGTTAACAAAATAATAAGAGTGTATTACCTGTGCCAGTATGTCAAGAACCTTTGAGTTCATAGGCATGAGAAGTCCCAATTCAGGTCACCACCTGTCTTTAGGTATAATCTTGGAGGTTCAAAGATGTTAAATGACGTTGTTCACAAAGTTAGTAAATGTCTGAGGGCAGGGTTTGAATCTAGACCTTCCTGCCTCCAGTTTAGCACTCTAAATCCACTACTTTCTTCACTCTATCTAGAAACATGAATAGCAAAGAAAGAACTAGACCAATGTGAACTAATGAAAAACTGATTTTTCAGTAACAAATTTCTTTTTTTCTAGAATTGAAATGATTCCTAATATCAGATTACAGACTTTCAAAATCCAAGGTCAGAATGAGGAAAGGAAGAGAGCTCAGCTGGTGTAGTGATGGCCTGGATGGAGGTCATAGTGTGGATGGTAATCGAGGTTTGGATTTGGGAAGCTGAGGAAGAGGTAGGATATCAATAGATTATGATCAGATAAGACTTCATGAACATGGAAGTCATGCAGATGTGGATAAAGACAAGATCCCCTTTGTGTGTAGTAGAGTGGTAGAGCATATTACAAGAAGTGAGTGAGTTAAGAAATTGGGAAGTGAGGCTGTTTGAGGCAGTATCAATATGTAGGTGAGGTATGAGGGCAGGAGCTGAAGACAGAAAAAACCAGGAATTAAACTCATTAAGGAAGGAAGAGAAGTGTCCTAGAGACCCATAAACAATAGCTACCAGAATTTTAACTAGCTGATAGCTATGGTAGCACAAGTAATACTACTCACAAATCCATTTTTCTTTTTTTTCTCCCCATGTATACAAATTGCTTTTATGTTTTATGCTGCAATTTTTTGTATCAGGTACAAATACAAAGTCAAGGACAAAATATGATTTTTAGCTGATGGGTAAACTTTAAAACAATTTAAATGTTAAGTTTCAGCAGTGAGGTGCTGTACATAGTGATCAAGGAGTCAGGAAAACCTGGGCTAAAGTTCCACTCCTTACATAATACTGGCTAGTGAAACCCTCAAAAGGCACTTAACTCTCAGTGCCTACAATTTTCTAGGATTATAAATTACAAAACAGATTCTTCTGTACGGAGTGTTTCTTTGTTGGGAGTTCCCCATACAGATGATATCACAAGTCTGGTGAAAAATACTAACTTAAAATGTATTATAGAATACAGTGACATAACAAACATGACTAACAGGCGAACATCAAGGAACTATTCTATGTTTATTAAGTTTATCTTTATTACATAGTTTTACATCTACTTTTCTTCCTCATTAGAATATTAAGTAACTTGTGAGTAAGAATATTTTCACTCTTTATATCTCCTATGCCCGGCACATGGTAAGCAGTTAACAAATATATATTAATTAGCTGATTGTAATGCTGTAAATTCTTTAGCTTACTTTCTCTTCTTCCTCCCTCCTTCATTTGGGTTCTGTGCCTCTCCATTTAGCACAAGATCCCTTCCCTGGATATCTTTCAGGAAAGGAAAAAGGTACCTATATGACAAAATAGCACTTAGCACACTATAGCCTTCTGGCTTTTTCCTTCCCTTTATCTTCAGTCTGTAGGCTTTTTTTATAAGAAGACAGGTGAAGTTCTGTGAGCAGATCTTGAAGGTAGGGTATCTGTGGAAGAGGAAGGGACTACACAACTATAATTCCCTTTTATTTTTTTTAATTTATTTTTACATTAATGATAAATACAATGGAAACAAGTACTTTATTTAAAGGGAAATAATGCTCTGGACTTTGGAATAAAAACGTTTGAATTTTCAGTGCTTATGCTGAGTGACTTAAGCTAAGCCTCAGCTTCTTCAGTGGGATACTCAAATGGTCTACATTAACAAGGATGCGCTGTGGCTCAAATGTGATAATATGCTATCACTGCATAAGCATAACTTATTAATATTACTGCTCCTTTTCAACAATAAAATGCTCATTTCCTTGAGTTTTAAGAATTTGGTTAGTCATTAAGAGAAAATCTATCAGTATAGACTAAAGTATAAAAAATAATTAGTTCTTAACACTTTTTAGCTATTTGCCTTTTTAAAAGAGTATACTTCCATTAGTCTAAACCAAAAAACCCTACTAGGTAGAGTTTTTCTACGGTTGTGAAATGAAAAATGAAGTGAAAAGTTCAGATACTATGGGGTGAAGATATTTTGCTATATTAAGGCACACCGGGGAGTAAGAGTCTTTGCCCCAGTAGTAGAATCCCTAAACTAATAAGGTTTATACAATTTCTGTATTCCTATTTCTAAATACACTATTTTCTAAAATTGCCAATCCCCATCCCCCCCATCCCCACTGCAATGGTCCTCATGGGAAAGGGGTCCTACATTTTCGAGGGTTGAGGAAGGGCTTATCTTATGTACTGGCAGTTTGTTAATTGTGTTTAAGACTCTGTCCCTAATTATCAAGAGTCTATACTTAATTTTTGCTAATTTTTGCTTATTTTTGTCTGTTGTCTGAAGGCCAGCCTATCTAAGATCTGACAGGCACCAGAATGATGCATTTTTCAAACATAGTAACTCTCAAAGAACACGTCCAAGTCATAAAGGAGTTACAATATTTTTTTTGCTACGGACACACAACTACAAAATTAAAGCTGCTTTAATTAATAGAATATGAAACAAAGAAGGCCAATGCTCTCTAAGAGGCAGCTAGGAAAAGAAAAGGCTTGTGGCTGCCACTATATCCTTGAATTAAAGGCAAGTATAGCTATAGCCAATTTACCATACTATTTCACATATTAATTTACATTAAAACATATATCTCAGAACAGTATAATAGTGAAAAACAAATGTTAGTAAATTAATATTTTAACAGCTTAAGTCGGACCTATTTTCTGCTGAACAAATCACTAAACAGTATTTTTATGCAATGTGAAGCTTTGTGAAAGTAGTTTAACTTTCATTCAAGCAGCATTGCACTATTCTAATCTGTGCTTACTCCTTAAATAACATTTATGGAAAGGGAAAAATGTTACAAGTCAAATAAATAAAAGAGTGCTGAACTGTTTGAAATAAACAATTTGCTCTCAAAGAGTTTGTGGAGAAAGCATATTGAACAAGATTTGGATGTTTCTATGGTACCTACTTATAAGAAATTAGTAAACTTTTTTTAAGTCACATTATTACCCTAATTATTGAGTTCAACTCAATGGAAATTCACTGAACACTTATTATGTGGAAGGCACTGTGATAAGCACGGGGAAGACAAAGACAATAACAAAATAGTCCCTGTCCCCACAAAAATTATATTTAGCAATATAAGCAGCTGCTGGAACTTCAATAAGAAAAGCTCTTCAACATTTATTTCTTTAGTTTCTCTATTCAATCCTTCTCTAATTATTCAAGTTGCTTTCCCATTCAAATAATATTTCATCTATATCATCATTAATCAGATTTTCTCAGTATTGTTGGGGCAAAGCTGCTTCCTTTACCAAACCAAGGGGTGAAAATACACAATTAGTCTCCTAGGAAAGGCAAAACCCTGTATCTCAAATACTTAATCTAACTTTGATCCAAGTGAATCACGATGAAGTGTTAAGGAAAAAAACCTGGATGGAGTAAGTTTCTAATTCCAGATACCTGTACCTACTTATAACCTTAAGAGAGGTTTGATTTTCAAGCCAATTTTATGTATTTCTAGTTATATTTTTTAAAAATAAGTAAGCTAACATTCTCCATCACATAAGGAGTGACTAAATATTTAACATTACGTTGGTTTAATTTATTTTAAATTGACGTCATGTATGACATTTCTCTTGGTTCAATTACCTACCCATATCCCTCTTATCTTTTGATCCATAGTGTGTTTGCTCAACTGTGGCACATCTTGCTCTGGTTGGTTTATACTGTTTTTTTCCTGTTTTAAAAAAGTTCAAAAGAATTTAATGGTCATAAAAGTAAAAATGGTCGCTTTTAGTTTTTAAATAAAGCAAAGCTTTATACAGGGGCTCTATGGAAGACTTCCCCATATACAGAAGCTCCAAAGAATATCTATCTTCCTATAAAATATACCAATCATATATCAATCTCTTATATTGTGTCCTAATCCTATTTTAATTTGAATTTCTGGGTTATAAAACAAACAAAAAATTGAATTCTTGATTTATATCATAAAACAACAAATAGGTCTCCTCAAGTAAGGACATATCGTAACATGTCAATGAGACATAAGGAAGAAAAAGTGGGACTGGGCTTTTTTGCTAAATATGGCAAATATCAAATTGGTTTGTGTCCCTTCTAGGCCCCCCTAAGGCAATATTACAAACTTAAATGTGATTATAAAAATTTACAAGAGAAATCAAGGTATCAAAAGGTGTGAATTATAGTATTTAACAGTTATCTTCCAGACCACAGCTTTCCCTAAAATCTAAACCTACTCTTAAAAAGCTATATGAATTTCCTATTCAAATAAACAAAGATGAAGAAAGTATTTACAATTCATTGTCCTGTTACTGAAAATGTTAATTCATTGGTTTTTCATAGTTGTAGGTTTTCTTATAAATTGTCAGTTCTTTAAATTTCATTAAAGAAGTTTTCTTCACTTTGACATTTTAGAGATTTGAAATCCTCTAAAATGTTCCCTAAAGACTTTAGCATTTTAAGATGGTTTAAGAAATAAATTCCATTTCTTCCTGCATATCTTAAGACCTTCTTGGTCAATTCTAAAAGGTAAACAGATAACAATCCAATTATAAGCCAGTCTATATTAACTAAGCTATGTCTATGTGTAAGTATCCCCTTAAAGAAACAAAATTCTACCACTAGGCATATTATATTATAAGCTAGCATATTTCTGTTTCTATTCTGAAACTATTTGCACATAATTTTACTCAAGAAATTTTTTTTAAAGAGGAAAGGCAAAAAAAAAAATCCAGCTAACTTACAATCTCAATGAACAGTGTTTCTTATGTGTAAGTGAAAATAGTCAAATTGTGGGCTAAATTCTTAAGATAAAGTTGCAATGGTATCTGAAAAATTAAAAGTTGAAAGTAATCACATATATGTCAAAGAAAATACTCAAAAGCTATATTTTTCATAGGAGGGAGATAGGAAACAGACCTATATTTCATTGATACAAACAACCCCCATGTGAGGAAACTCCCCTCTACTAATGCGGGTCTGTACCTTCTTTGAAATTTTTTAGTTCTGGACACTTGCTTAGAGCACTGAGAGGTTAAGTGACTTGACCAGGGTAGCCCAGCTAGTAAGGGTTCCAGGAAGGACTTGATCCCAGAACTTCTGAGCTCCAAGGCTAATCTTCTACCAACTACAACAGGCTGTCTGCCTCACTATAATTTTCATATCTATTCTAAATCCCTGAAAAAAAACTTCTATTATGATTATTCCACTATTCTGCATCCTGTAAGTACATCTATATGTAAGTTTTACAATGTTCTTTTCCATTTTTTCATAGGTATAGACACAGATGGCATTCAAAGGCATAAAGTAATCTCTAGTTGTTTCATTTCTACATGTGTTTTGTCTCTTTGAATAGATTTCAGATATGACAAGACCAAGGACACTACCTTACCCCACAACAGTACTAGTGAATTGTATATAGAAACCGCGCAAATCACTGAATACATAAAGACAGATTCCCTATGTTCAATTACGTTGATATTATAGTAATTGAACTCAATAAATGTTTATTAAGTGCTTACTATGTTAGTCGGAAGGCTACACACAAAAAAAAAATTAAATCGCTCCTCCTCCCTGCTAGCTGACTTTCTAGTCACAAATGAACACAATGAGTATAAGGTAAGCTGAAGAAGATGAGGGTACCAGCAACTAAGGGAATTATAAAAAGCTTCACAGAAGAGTTATTACCTGAGCTGAGTCTTGAATAAAGATTTTAAAAGATCTCTAGAGATAAAGAGGGGTGCATTCTAAACATGGGAAGATAGAATGTGTAGTCTTTCTGTTTGGATGGACAGAATTAATGAAGGGAAATAATATAAGAGATCTGGAAGTTAAGTTGGCACCAAGACAACAGAAAACCTTGGATGCCAGGCTAAGTAATTTGTATTTTATCATAACAGCAACAGGAAGCTATTGAAGATTTTTGAACAAGGGAGTAACATGGTCAGAACTGTACCTTAGGAAGATTATTTTGCTGGCTACAAGGAAAATGGACTGGAGATGGAGAAAGATCTAAGTAAAAAGTGATGAAGGACTGAACAAGAGTAGTGGGCATGTGATTAAAACAAAACAGAAAGGGAACAAGAGATAGCCTATAAGTAGAATCAAAAAGATTTGACAACTCACTGAAAGTGGAGAGTGGCAAAGGAAGAATGGAAAGGATAAAGGGAGAAAGGAGGGAAGGAAGAAAGGAACCAGCATTTATTTACTTTCTACTATGTGCCAGGCGCAGTGCTAAGAGCTTTAAAAATATTATTTCGTTAGATCCTGACAGCAGCGCTTGGGAGGCGAGTGCTGAATTTTATAGTTGAGGAAACTGAAGTAGCCAGAAGTTGGGTTGCCCAGATTAATTTCTGAGGCTAGATTTCAACTAAGGTTTCCCTTAGTCTAAGCCCAGAGGCATATCCATCGTGCTAACCATCTGCGTGGCAAGGAGAGGGTGTGTGTGGTGGAGGTAGAGAAAAAGAGCAAAGCGTCAAAGATGACTCCAAAGGCCAATTCAATCAAATAAGCATTAAATGTAATGACACAGGCACTGAAACACAAAATCAAAAGCCCTCAGGGGGCTTACATTCTAATAGACAAGTATATGCATATTAATTTAAAGAAACTTAAGAAAGCACTAACGAGTAGAAGGGTTCCTAAAAGGAGGTAGCACATGAGCTAAACATTGAGAGAAGCTAAGGATTCTAAGAGGCAGACACGAGGAAGAAGCATATTGCATAAGTGGGGGACCATCTGTGCAAAGGTGGGGTATATGTTCAGAGAACAGCCAAGTATGCTAGTCTGCCTAAATGTAGAGTGCATGAAGCACAGTAATGTAAGCCTGGAAATACAAGCTGAAGACTGACAGCCTTAAATATCATGCTGAGGCATTCATATTTTATTCTAGAGGGATAAGGCTGAACCTTTTCAGACCAGAGAAGCAGTATGGTTTACAAAGAGTATTTTGGCAGCTGTGGAGAAGAGGGATTTCAAAGGGATACACCTAGAAGCTCATCCTAGATGTCCAATTAGGCGGCTGATGTAATAGCCCAGGTGACAGAGGTTAAGATCTGAACTACAGCTGACAGATAAGAACAATATTCCCTCAACAGAAACAGGAAAAATTTGTAGGAGTTGCAGTTTTAGTGAACAATGTACTAGTTCTCTTTGGGGCCTGTCAGGAGAGGGATAGGACTGATCAATGGAACAAGCTCCTGGAGAAGACAAGAGGGAATGGGAGACGAATGAGCACAAGACAGATGGCCTCAATTTTCTTTGTTAAGTAGGGGATAATGTTTCCTGTTGAGTGGCATTAGAAGTATAAAGAGAGATTTAGAACATATACTAAAGAAAACGTGATATAGAGTACTAACTAGGGGAAAATGAAAGGATAAAGGGCTGAGTCAGGATTAGGTAACATAAACTTACAGAGTTATCTTGACAGCCTGGTTTCATGACTTCCTCAAGAGTGCAAGGGAGAAGACAAGAACAAATTTAACAAATTAACTATAAAGTCAAGATTGTTAACAGAAAAAAGTAAAGCCAAAACCAGGGGGTTTGCGCTGGGAGAACAGAGCAGCATAGTATAGTAGATAAGGCATTAGATGGAATTAGAAAGAACAGGATTTTTATTCTACTTCAGATATTTGTTAACTAAATAATCACAGGCAAGTCACTATACCTCAATTTCCTCATCTATAAAATGAGATTAGATTTGATTACCTCCATGGTCCAATTCCATCTCTAAATCTATGACTTAATATGGCTAAAGAATGGGTTGAAGAAAAGTAAAGAAGCAGGAAAGATAGAATGATAGATTTTGATTAGAGAGGAAAATTTCAAAGTTTGTGATTGTGGCAGTTGAAAGATTTCAAATGTCACTAATGTCAAAGGTTCAAAGACCCTTGAAGATAAATGAGGTAGAGATGGATAGAGGTCACAGGAAATGAAGCAGGCCACTGCAACAGAAGGACAGAGTATTAAAGGAATATCTACATGAAAGATAAAGTCACCAAGAATGAGGACAATGGTTTATTTAGATAGAATATAACACTGTGACCCAAGTACTAAACTCATTGAGAAAGGAAGAGGAGTAATATAGGAACAATAGTACTAGCATCAAGCAGCACCTGGACAAAGTGATAGGGATGAAGAAAAGCTTAAAGGAATCCAAAAGGCTCTTGAGTGACAGCACAGCAATAAGGACTTGGAAGTGACCACGCCACACAAGGGAGGGTGATAGCACCTCCTGACCATGTATGTATCATGGACTAACTACATCTGGAGATATTGGCAAGGAAAAAGTTTATTTTCTGGCTCTTCAGTTTTCTCCTACATAAAACAAGAAGGTTGACCTAGATGGGCTCTGAGGCTTTTTCATCCATGATCCTATGAAAAGAAGTTTGTTAACAATGGTAGTCACCAAAGGGGAAGTCAGAGGAGGAATGGGACTGAAGCAGGTTGATGCTAGGCTGGATAGAGATGAGACTGCACAGAGAGGTACCAAGAGAGTGAGATTCCTGTGCAAGTAGAGAGAATCTGAATCACAGGGAGGAAAGCAGGGGGTAGGAATTTGTTAGCCCTATAAGAGGGGGAAATGAAAGTTAATTTTTTTTTAAATCTCACTGATAAAAGTACAATTACTACCTCAGAATCTAATTTACTTCTATTTGCAACCTGACAAATTATTATTCATTATTCTAGCCACTCTGCATTTTATAGAAGTCTTCCCTCAAGAATATCTTTACAATCATAATATCCAAGGAGGTACAACAAAAGCAATAGCTCTATGTTCACTTTACAGACCTAAAACTGAGTTACCAAGAAATTCTTTGAATATGATGCAATCAGTCACCTGAGAAACTCACACTAGAATCCCCACTTCCTAATTTTTTTCTAAAGGGGAGGTAGGGGGAGGGAAGCAAATACTTGCAAATTCCCCTATGATCTATTTACACATCTGCTTTCCAATTATGTGCCCTGATACAAAATTGACTTCTCTACATGTTGGTCCTTTTGGGTATTTATCCAAATTTTAATACAATTCCTTCACGACTATTTGCAGTTCCCATTTCAAAAGTTCCAAAATAGATTCCGCATTTCAATCCACAACTTTATCATTTTTTAACAGTTGAGATATTTTCTTCTCATAAATGTCTTAAATTCTTAATATTCCTTTTTTAACAAAATGTCTTAAGCCATAATTGATACTGTTATATTAACTCTATAAAAATATTTCTTTATCCCTTCTGCTAAAAGTATAGATAATTTCTTGCCTTCTTCCTTTTTTCTCCCCTAATGCCTCAGGAAATCATTAAATCCTTACTTTAATATCACACACAGTCAAATCATCCTCTGCTTGACACTCAATCCTTTGTATTTACTTCACTTGATTACTTTTCTCCCAAGCCCCAGAGTTTTAAAACATTTGTAATATCCTCCCTTGTTAAAAAACCTACTTCTTGGACATGCTACTCTTTGTTCATTCCATTCTACCATCTCAGCCCTGCTTCTTTTTCCTGCTCCTTTTATGTAGCTTCCTAGCACCTTTTTGAAATACATTTCTCTTTTTCTTTTAAATTCATTATTCTGTGAAGTCTTCATATGCATTTATTATGTCTACCTTCCAAATGGAAATATTTTCACCAATCATGAGTGAAAGAGGAAGCAAGATTTCAAGAATCCTTAGATTTAACTTTACAAATGCTGTATTCATTTATGAGGCAATATAATAAAAAGCAAATACAAAAGGTGATGTGGTGGGCAATAAAAAGAAGAATTTTTACTCATGTATAACTAATGTCATTCAAAAACTGTAAAAAAAAAACCAAAACTAGGAGTTACTTCCCCATTTATTATTTTCCAACTATGATACATATGGAACTATGGAACTTGCAATATGCAAAGTATTACCTTATTGATCCCATTCAAATATATGGTATATTTACAGTACAATTCGAAAGATCCAACTATCATGTCCATTTTGCATAATTCATAAGATGGATAATTAAATTTTAACTTCAAGGGGACGTTGTAAGACTCTAAGGAAATAACGTATGTTAAAATGCTTTGAAAAGTATTGCAAATGTGAGAGAACATGCAAATATGAGAAATTAGAATTCTACAGAATAATTTCCAAAATAATTTCCAATGTTTCCACGCATGTAATAATCCTATCAATTATCTTTCAGAAAGAGTAGTTTTCTTTCTAGAATAGGCCATTTTAACGAGTGACATATAAAGCCTAAACAAGATGTTAGTTTACAGCCTTGATTTTATTCCCTTTTATAAATATACCTTTGGCCATATTAAAACAGTATATAACTTGAAATGTAGCATGCCATACAAAAGTGTTTAACCATAAGCATAACTGTAGTATAATTCTTTATATCTAACCCACAGCAAAAATAAAATTATCAAAAACCTATAAAATAAATGTCCCTTTCAAACCTTTCAACCAAATGAAAAATTTCCAAGTTGATCTTCAGTTATTTGGCTTCTCCCCAAAGTAGAATTATCTTTTTCTATTACTATCTTGAAAGAGAAAGAAAAATACCTACTTGTATCTGCCTGGCTTCCCACACTGATGTATCTGTCATTGCCAGGAAGGGCTGTTTGATAGTAAGCTGTTTCCTCTTGCTGAGGGGTCTTGGCATTCTTTGCAGTAAGGAAAGCCACAGCTAATTCCAAGTTTCCATTGCTATCCTTTAAACATCAAGAAAGAAAGTCATAATTTTAATTAAAAGTCTAGTTGATATGTATTATAAATTAGTGGGTTCTGACACGATAACTAAATTTGTTCCACTATAGCTAGTAATTAAAAATAGTGGGCCTGATCTTTAGTGTTTTTTAATGCATAGAGTCTGCATAAAAATTAGATGATTTTTATGTTTAACTTTTTTCAATTATCGAGCATAATTTTTTTCGTACTCCTTTCCCAATCCATTGAAAAAAAGACAGACAGAAAGAAAGAAATGAAGAATCCATGCATTGCATAAGCACCGTCAAGCAAACCATATTCCCACACTGGTTACATCCAAAAATATGCTTCTTGTTCTGCATGTTAGTCCATCATCTCTCTGTCATCAGGTGGGCAGTATTCTTTTTAAAGAGTGCTCTGGAATCAAGGTTTATCATACAGTTCAGAGTTGTCAAACTCGAACTCTGGCCACATGCCTACAGCCTTCAAAACTTAGTATACCCAAAACCAGATTAAAAAGTACTTGGGAAATTTTTAACAAAGTAAATAAAAACACAATACAACATAGATAATGTTAATCTGTGATTTTTTGAGTCAATATGTGGCTACAGGGATTTGTTTCTGTTTGAGTTTGACACCAGTGATTTAGATGATCAGAGTTCTTAAGACTTTCAAAATTGTTTATTTTTATAATGTTGACATTATTGCATAAACTGTTCTTCTGGTTCTATTCACTATACTCTGCAACAGTTCGCATAAGTCTTTCCACATCTCTTTGAAAGAGTCTTTTTTTCTTTAATTCTTACAACATATTCCTTTCACATTCACATTGCACAATTTGTTCAGCCATTCCTACAACTAATGGGCACTCTCTTAGTTTGCCACCACAAAAAGAGCTTCTATAAATATTTTTGTACATTTAATACTTTTTCCTTCTTTCTTGGATATCATTTGGGTATAGGCCCAGAGGACTATGGTTGGGTCAAAGGGCATATCAAACGGGCAACTTGTGCATCATCATTCAAAACTTCTTTCCAAAATTGCTGGGCACATTCACAGTTCCATCAACTGTGTATAATGTACCTGTTTTCCCATAGCCCTTCCAATATTTGTCACTTTCTTTTTCTGTCATCTTTGCCAATTTAATAAGCATGAGGTGGGACCCCAAAATTACTTTAATCTATATTGTTCTGATTTTTGGTAATTTAGAACATTTCTTCATATGGTTATAAATATCTTTGAGAACTACCTGTTCATAACCCTAGACCATTTATCAACTAGAAAATGGCTATTAATTAGTCTTATAAATTTGAATCAGTTCTTATTTATCAAGAGAAACTTGCTAAAAAAGATTTTTTTTCATCTTTTCTCTCCTAATCTTAATTGTATTTGATTTTTTTTTCATTTATCGATAGAATTATATGATTTTGTTATCTTTGTAATTAACAGGGTTAATTAAAAGTTTATAGTTTTCCAATATTAACCTAACCCTGCCTTCCTCATATGAATTCTATCTGGTCATGGTGTGTAATCTTTGTGATACATCAAGGTAGCCTCTACTCTAATAATTTATTTAAAATTTTTACATGAATGTTCACTAGGGATATTGGTCTATAGTTTCTTTTTCTGTTTAGATTCTCTCTGGTTGACGTATCAAGACTATATTTATAACGGAAGAAATCTGGAAGCATCCTTTCTTTTTGCTATTTTTGCAAAAAGCTTATGTAATATTGAATTAAGTGTTCTTTGAATATTTGACAATTTATTTGTGAATTTATCAGTCTTAGAGTTTTTTTCCTTTGGGAGTTCATTTATAAATTCTTCAATTTCTTTTTCTAAGATAGAGTTGGTTAAATTCTCTATTTCTTGAACTATTAATCTGGATATTTTTAATGTTTGTAAATATTCATTTACTTTAAGTTGTCAATTTTATTGGCATATACTTTAGCAAAATACTTCCTAATAATATCAATTATTTCATTTTCATTTGTTGCAAATTCATTTTTTTCTTTTCGTATTAGTAAACTGGTTTCCTTTTATCTTCAGAATGATTTGACTTTTTTAAAAATAACAACTGGTTTTATTTATTAATTCAATTTATTTTTTGCTTCAGATTTTGTTAATCTCTTCTTTGTTTTTTCAAGATCTCTATTTTATGTTTAACTGGAGAGGTTTAAAATTTATTGGTTTGTAATTATTTTAGTTGTATAGCTATAATGGTAATAAAGGTGGGACTTTTTTACTGTTTTCTCTTTTGGAATGCTAAGAACAATCAAGTGCCTTTAATAAGTCTTGCCTTTGAAGGTAAAGTGGGGCCTTTTATCTTTTGTTTTGGAGTGCTTCTCAGCACTGAGGTAATCAAGTGCCTTTGCTGAGTCTTGCCTTGTTTCAATCTGGAGTCTTTGAATCAAGAGTCTTTGATGACCTGCTTAAGAAACAAGAAAGCCCCAAATCCCATAACCTTTTGCTAAGAAGGTACTAAACCCCAAGGCCCTAAGAAAGGCACTAATGATTTGAGGCTGGCATTTTGTTTTAGGGCTCCCGCTCACTGGAAAAGTACCCTGTGATCTGACCAGATGAGACTCTGGGTAGCTTTGAAAACCCAGATGTTGATGCTTCTCTCTCTGGTAACTGTATGTAGTGCTACAGTCAGACGGTTAGAAGTCTGTCTACTAGTTTGTGTTTATTTGCTCTGTTTATATGATATGTGCTTGTAATTTCTGTTTGTATACTCTCTGAAGTTCAGGGTGCTGGCTTTTTCCCCTGAACTAAGACAAAGTATGTTTAAGTAAGATTCTTAACCCCTTAAGCTTGCTTTCCTTAGAAAAGCAGATCAAAGAACCTGTGCTAGCAGCCCTCCTGTGTGCCGATGTTATTGGTCTTACACCCGTCACAGAAGCTGCTAGCAACATTGTTGATACAATAACCGCTCACACTCTCTTTTGTTGATTAAAGTGTTAAGAAATATAAATTTTCCTGAAAAGAACGCTTTAGCTCCATCCCAAAACTTCTAGTATGTTGTCTCACTGTTGTTATTATTAATAAAATTATTTATCATTTCTAAGGTTTGTCTTTTAACTTACCAGTTGATTTTTACCACTTTTTTTCCACCCTGCAGCCTTTATTTAACATAATTTTTAACTGAACTGTGGTCAGCAAAAGGTATGTTTAACAGATCTGCTTTTGTGCATCTGTTCGTAGTTTTTATGTCTCATCTGATATCTGGTCAGTTTTTGTAAAGATGGTACAGTGAGTAGAGCATGGGCCTGGACTCTGGAAAACCAGAGTTGAAATGCAGTTTACACCCAGAATTCAAATCAGATACTAGCTGTGTGACCCTTGGCAAACCTCTGTTTACCTTTAGTTTTCTCATCTATAAAACAGGGATAATACTCCCAGATTTGTTGCAAAGGTCAAATGAGATGATAATTATAAAGCCTTTAGCACAGAGCCTGGCATTTACTAATGGGTAGATAAATCTCAGTGGTGGTAGTAGTGGTGATAGTAGTACTGGTAGTAGTAGTAGTGGTGGTAGTAGTGATCGTGGTGGTAGTAGTGGTAGTAGTGGTGGTGGTGGTAGTAGTAGTAGTAGTAACAGTAATATCATTATTATTGGCATCCTGTAATCATCAGAGTACAGTCATAACTAACCTAAAATTCAATTCATATTATTAATTTCTTATTTAATTTTTGTTAGATTTATCTAAGGCTGAATGGGGCACAGTAAAGTCTTGCAGCACTATAATTTTATTCCTTATTTCGGGGAGTAAAACTAATTCTTATTTTTCTATTTATCTTTTAAGTTAAGTCTATTTTGTGGTTACCTTATCTGAAATCAGTGAAAGGGCTACATGACTATTTTTGCATTCAGATGAGGTATGATAGATTTGGTTCCAAATCCTTATTTTAATTGTGTCTTTATGTTTCATATGTGTTTCTTGTAAGCAAAATATTGTTGGGTTCTGCTTATGCATTCTGCTATCCTCTTCTGTTTCATGGCTGAGTTTATCCCACTCACTTTCACAGTTAGATGAGTGTATTTCCTTACATCCTATTCTCTGGTACTTTTTCTTCTCTTTACTTACTTTTAACCTCCTTTTCACAATCTCCTCTCCAAGCTTAGGGCTTATTTTGCTTATGATTAATTCCTCCCTGAAACAAGGCAGGGATGAAGAGAGATTGCATTCTAGACATGAGGGAAACAAAGACAAAGAAAAGGGGGACTGAATGCTGAACAGAGGGTACAACCAGAAAGCCAATATGACTGGATGGGTGAGTGCATGAAGAAAAGTAATATGAACTAAGGGAGAAGGCCTACTACAATAATTCAAGTAAGAGGTAATGAGGGCTTGAATCAGTGTAGAAGCAATGCGAGAGAAAAATAAAAGACAAATATTTTGCAGAGGAAGATTCAACAACACTAACTGGATAAAGAAAAGAGGAGTCAAGGATGACTCCTAAGTATGAATGGAAGTGTGGCCCCTCAACAGAACTGGATAGGTCTGGAAAAGAGATGGACTTGAGAGGAAATATTACCATGAGTTCCATTTTGGAGCTTTTGAGTTTGAGATATTTATAGAAATCTGATTTAGAGGCATCTGTTGGCAGTTAATAAAGTAATTAAAGAGAAATTAAGTGAGGATTAAGCTTTTGTTATAATTATCTATATTTTGAAGGGTAATTAATTTAATTTTTTCTAATTCTACACATTATTTTTAAATAACTCCTCAGCTATTATTTAATTAAAGGCGACAATCATTTCTATTACTAATTAACAGTTCTTTTATTTATTACTCTATGTAGTTTGTTTTAATGACACCTATCAGAGCAGAAATTAACTATTTAAATGACACCACTGCTAATTAAGCATAATAAAGGAAATTCTTTAATGTGAGGTTGCAGCTACAAGTTTCCTTATATTTCATCTGCTGCAAGAATTGGAGTAAAAGTAATTGTTCAACTTTGTTTGCAGTATTAGTGACTATTTTTCTTCTATAAAGAAATTACAAGCCCTGCTCCTGCTGCTTTCATCTGCTTTGACCAAAGCCAAACTACAGGGACTATCCTATTATAGTTACTCAATGAAAGCATGAGTTTAAATGATAGCAGTTTAAATCTTTTGACTTTTACAATCCTAAAAGGAAGAGAACATGAAATGAAACTGAGGTTAACTTCCCAATATTCTAGAATAGGGGCAGAGAACCTCTGGCCTCAAGGCCACATGTGGCCTTCTAAGTCCTCAAGTGCAGCCCTTTGAATGAATCCAAACTTTAACGTTCTGTGAAGTATGAATTTAGCCAGAGGATCACACTTGAGGACCTACAGGGCCACATGTGGCCTGGAGACCGAAGGCTGCCCACCCTTGTTCTAGACGACAGGGTTTAGATTCACCTTGACCTACTTCCTTACAGCAGGAACCATAATAATGATGAATGCAATTCAGAGTGACTTGTTTATATATTCTGCATGACTACTTCAAAGTATCTAATTAGTCACCCACAATGAAAGAATACTATGAAGTCACTACTGCAAATTATAAATGGATCATATTCACTGGTTAGATTCAAAAATAAGCTTAAATCTTGTCATGAACTAAATTCATGATGTATATAATCTAAATGCTTCAAAGAGCCATAAAACATGCAACTGTTTAAAGTGCAGACAATAAATCCTATGTCCCATTACTGAAAATGTGACTCCAAAGCCTAAACTTCTGGTATGTCTTTAAGATTAAAGGTCAACAAAGTGTTGAAGAATTGTGAGAAGCTACACAACTTCTATCTTAATATTTTTAGCTGACTCAAAAAAAGTAAAATGAAAACCAAAAGGTAAAATTTTGCTCATATAACTTGCTCAATAGAAAAACTAAACAAAAGTTAACAGAATTTCTTTTCCCTTGAGAAACCCTGAAAAGTACATTAACAAAATCTACCATGGAGAAGAAACTCAGGAGAATAACATAAGCATAACCCTTTACATGATAGAGAACTAGAAAGTGACTTCCTTATTACATATGGATATAGTTATTGTGCCAATCACCTACGAAATCAACACAAAGATGAAAATAGGAATTATCTATTGATTCTATTCATCAAAATTTATCATTAAATTTCAATACATTTCAAGATCTCCACAGAAATTTTGAAAATATTACATTAATTCTTCAAATAATCAAATGTTAACATTATAGAATAGGAAGTACTAAGTCATTTCCATATAGGGAAACAGAGTTACATCAAAAGTTAGGCAACCTCACTACAACAGAATTAACGTTCTCTGAACTTAATGTTACTGCTTTACATAGAAGAAAAACTTCTTTTAAATCGGAAATGGGGAAGCTGATCCAAAACTACTACATGGATTCATCATAGTCCCAATAAGCATGTACCAAGAGGTACAATACCTACCTATTTGTGCCTTTTAGTTACAAAAATGCAATATAATTTAAAGTATTTTGTAGTAATATCCTAAAATGCTTGAGAAAAAAATGTTATACCATGGAAATCTCTCTTTTTCAAGCATGTCGCTCTGTTTTCTATGTGGCTGTGCGTTTCTCTATAGGTAGATCTATGTCTTTCTGAATTTCCATTTATCTGTCTGAGAAATCATTTGCTATCAGAAAGTTGGGAAACAATTTTTACAGTAAGTATCTCTGATATAGGCTCACTTCTCAAATATATAGAGAACTAAGTCGAATATATAAGAATACAAGTCATTCCTGAATTGATTAATGGTCAAAAGATATGAACAATTTATAGATGAAGAAATCAAAGCTACCTATAGTCGTGAAAAAATGCTCTAAATCACTATTGATCAGAGAAATGCAAATTAAAACAAATTCTGAGGTAGTGCACACCTATCAGACTAGCTAATACGACAGGAAGGAAAAAGGTAAGTGTTGGACATGTGGGAAAACTGGAACACTAATGCACTGTTGTTGGAGTTGTGAACTGATCAAACTATTTAGGAGAGCAATTTGGAACTATGTCCAAAAGGCAATCAAGCTGTGCTTACCCTTTGATCCATCAATACTGCTACCAGGTCTGTGTCCCAAAGAGATCATAAAAAAGAGAAAAGGACCCATATGTACAGAAATATTTATAGCAGTTCTTTTTGTGGTGGCCAAGAATTAGAAATTGAGGGGATGCTCATCAATGGGGGAATGACTGAACAAGTTATGGTACATGAATGTAATGGAATACTATTGTGCTATAAGAAATGACAAGCAGGACAATTTCAGAAAACCCTGGAAAGATTTATACAAACTGATGCTGAGTGAAGTAAGCAGAACCAGGAGAACATTGTATACAGTAATAGTTAACACTGTATAAAGATCAACCATGACTAAGCTAGCTCTTCTCAGCAATACAATGATCTAAGACAATTCTAAAAGACTCATGATAGAAAATGCCACATCCATATCCAAAGGAAGAACTGATAAAGTCTGAATGCAGATGAAGCATACATTTTCACTTTTTTTGGGGGGGAGGGAGAATTTTGTGTTTTTTTTTTCCCTTTGGTTCTGTTTCTGCTTTGACAACATAACTAATATAGAAGTATGTTTTCCATTATTGCACATGTATAACCTATATCAGATTGCTTGCCGTCTTGGGGAGAGGGAGAGGGAAAATCTGGAACTCAAAGACTTTCAAAAAAATGAATGTTGAAAATTGTCTTTATATGTAATTGGAAAAACATAAAATAGTATTAGAATGTAAAAAAAATCATTTGCTTTCGTCTCTCTCCATTTCTTCCTATTGCAACCTAAACAAAATATAGAAAAATATATTATTTTTAACTTTTTTTTACTTCCTGCTCTTAATTTAAGAACAGTATAATATTTTATAGATGTCTCTCTGTGAACTTTTAAAATTTGTGGCCTTTTATATGTTTGTTCTTTTTTTCTCCTTATGGATTGGCAGAAAACATATTTCCCACACTCTTTTTCTATAGCAATGGATTTTCAGTAAAAGAAATTATCTCAAACTAGTATTCAGTCAGTCCCACTAGGTTGTAAACAAACCATTTCTTCATTAAAAAGATTTTTTTTCTCATCTTGGTGGATTGTATATGCTTATAATTTATTTTTCCTATTTTAGCATGGTTTAATGATGGTTTCCTCCAAATACACATAGATAGCTAGAATGAGGACTGGGATTTAAACAAAGTATTTGCCTTACAAGAGCACAATTCTCATCTCCACTGACGTATGGTCCAGTCAAGAAAATGTGAACTTTTCCAAATCTAAGTTGGGAGAAGCCACAAAGTGAAATAGAATTCACACTACCTTCAAGGCTTGCTGTAGTATCTGTGTATCATTGATGCCTGTGATTTCTCTCAGCTGATTCAAAAATGTTTGCTGGTGCTAGAAAGGAAAAAGAGAGATGGTTCATCATTAAGGAGTTTTCTTAAAACATCAAGGACAACAAAATAGACAATGACTAAAAAGATTCAAAATTTGCTTTTATTCACTGCATTCCTTTGTAAGCATGGGGCATGTTCAGATTCCTTCGATCCTGTATACTTTTATAGGTCACTAAATTCCCACTGACTTCAGAGATGTCAATGACATCAAGATGGCTCAAGGTTTAGTGTGGGAACCTAACACAGTACTGATGTAATATAGATCATTTTAATCTCTCTTAAACATTATATATACATTGCTGATGCCATGATTGAAGCAGTGTAAACTAAAATCCAGCTTTGCTCATTTTAAAACACCGCCACAGCTCAAGGCCTTTAAAACAACAATAAATTTTCTATAGAATGGAATTAATATCAACCAATCATTTGAATGAACTATCCTATGTGCCCCTGACAAATTAGAAAGGCAAAAATACTTTTACTTTTATAGCTATAAATTACTTTCTATTTAATGAAACATGTACTCCTTCGTGAGGCTTAACTTTGTCAAGAATAAAATTGATGAGCTAAAAATAAGTTCAGTCACTAACAAAATCATCTAACCCTGAAATCATAAGTACTTTCATATTAAAATATAGTTGAATATGTCAGAATAGTCAGAGAAAAAAGATCTAACTACTTGACTCTAATTGGCTTCAATGTAAAACCTTTAATAATAGAAAAACTAGGTCTTTCTACTCATTCTGTCTTTTTAAAAAATTCATTTGTTTATTAAGTTTCCACTGATAATTAAACGAGCATAGAAATGGTGGCCACTAATTATTAGTTTTAATGATATTCATGTTAAGATATAGAAAATACTAGAACCCAAAAATTATCTGAGTTGAGACAACAAACTAAGGTACAAATAAATTAATTTGTTTGCTCATATATTAGAGAAAAAGAAGGGGAAAAAAGAGATAAAAAATGACTATTGACAAAGTAAAATCAGGCATAAATAAAATTTGTGATTATTTGCATTCTAGATAAACTAAAAAAAGCATATGCTTTTATTCAGTCTCTCAAATCAACTACTATAAATTACATGTTATCATGTAAAAATTATAAATTTCCAAGTTCTTTTTAACTATCAAAACAGAAAAACTAGATCAGTTTTCTTGAAACAGTAAAAAATAATAATGAAGATATGTTGGCATGCTTCTTCACCTAATACTCAGCATGAGAAATTTCAGTTATTTCCTTTCCTGCCTATCCATACCCCTTAACAGCTTGAATTCTTAAATTTTAAAAAATATTTCGAACATTGTAATAATCACAGATATATGTTATATCTGTCTGACAATGATACAAACTAAAACACAAAACTGTTTTGCAAGTTTAAAACATTAGTGGTGGGGGAAAGAGCATCATAAAAGACTATTTGAATAAATAACATATACTTTTGTTCAAAGGGCAATTTCTAAAGTTTTTGTAAAAAACTAAATCATTGAACAAGTTACCAGCTCTTCGTTTCCAGTGATGAATAAAGAATTTTTTGATCAAAGTATTTTGTGTTAATAAATTTAAAATCCCTAAATGGAAGAAAGTAATCACCAAAGACAAATAATGAAATTTCTAAAGACAAATAAAGCCCCAAAATGACTGAGAGTAAAGGTACTTTTTAAAGTAAAAGGAAGAAAGGTATTAAAGATTGCATTGTTATGTCCATAAAAAGTTTATGTAATTTTAAATAAAATATCTATTGAGTTGACTAAATTTTGTTCAGTCTAAAAAATCAGCGTTAGTCAAATCTGTGTCCCGTTCATTCAATCACACTACTGGAAAAGATGAAGAAAAAAACTTAGTAAAAAGGGGGTGGGGGAATATAATCACTTTTTTCCCTCATTTCTCTGTGTTTTAGGGGGCAGCATGGTGAAATGTAAAGAACACAAGTCAGGAATTGTTGCTGTTGTTGTTCAGTAATACTCAACACTGTGCACTTGTGGACCATACTGTCCATGTGGTTTTCTTGGCAAAGATAACAGGAGTAGTTTGCCATTTCCTTCTCCAGATTAAGGTAAACAGAGGTTAAGCAGCTTTCCCAGTGTCATACTGCTAGTATATGTGTCTAAGGCCAGATCTGAGCTTAGATCTTCCTGATTCCAAGCCCAGTCTCCATCCACTGAGTCATCTAGCTGCCCCTTTTAGTCAGAGAAATTGGGTTCAAATCCCAGCTCTACTTCTGACAGAATAAGTCATTTAGCCCCACTAGACCTCAGTTTCCTAAACCTAAGATGTAAGAAAAGAAGGGCTGTTCTGCTTCCACAGCAAATAGTGAAGAAACCAGCCGAGGGATTGTAAAATATTAAAAAAAAAAAAAGTTTAACTATGTTTCCACACAGGGGGAGGAAAGTGGGTTTTCTTCTCAGAGAACTGGGTCTGTAATCAAAAGTAGGGGGAAGGGTAAACTAGACCTGAAATACGCATGCTTAATTGCCTCAAAAATACTGATACACCCCACATAAAATTATCCCTCCATTTTCTGTACATGCAACAAATGAAGTGGGTAAGGTAATACGATAAGGAATAATATGTAGTGGGAGTGGAAGGAAGAATGTAACCCAGAAGTATCAGCGCCAATCTCAATCTGGAAGGGAGGGACCTTAATCAACTAATCTATATAAAGTGGTTCTGCTTCTGTATAACAGCGCACTCGTGCATCTCAGCACCAGGCACCTGATTCTCAAGAATTGTAATAAAGTTTTCTTCTGCTCACTCCTGTGTAAGATTTTGGGTTTGGTTTTTTATTTTTTTGGACATTTCTAACAGAAGATGAGATGTTAAATTGGATAATTTCTAAGATCCCATCTAGCTGTAAGTCTATAAAGCCCATAAAATAAATACATTTGTAATAATATTGTTTCCTTTCAAAAAAAATTGCTAAGTCAATCAACAAGCATTTATTTTTACTGAGTGCTTTCTCTATGCCAGGGATACAAAGAAAGGCAAAGTCAGTCCCTTTCCTAAAGGAGCTTATACTCTAATGGTGGGATTTGACCAAAGTCTTAAAGAAAGCCAGGAAGCAGAGGTAAGGTGGGGAAATAGATTGTCACCAGCAAGTAGCCCAGAGCAACTAGATAGGAGAGCGCCCAGAAGAAAGTAAAGGTTGAGGACAGTAAAACTAAAAAGGTAAGAAGTGGCCAGGTTGTAAAGGGCTTTAAGTGCTTGCAGGAATAGGGAGCCACCGGACTTTACTGAATAGAATACAGTTTGATTTGCCCTTTAAAAAAAAGTCATTTTGGCAGATGTATGAGGAAGATGGGTTACAATGGAGAAAATATTTAAAACAAGAGACAATAAAAACTGTTGGGCGTTTTTTATCGCCAGATGTCATTTGTAAATAATTACTCAGAGCAGCAGCCACACCCATAAACAAATAAGTATAAATATACGTAGGCCAAAGGCAAATACAAGTAATTTTTAAATTATTCATTATTTAGTTCTTCATCAGTATAAATTATCCAAAGCTGACTTGTTAGGAATGAATACCAAAAGATGATTGAACATTAAAATGAGTGAATGATCATTTTTTAAATTTTTAAAAAGTTTATGGGATAAAAGAAGCATTTCTCTAACACAGAATAATAAAAAAAATCATTGCACATGAAACTGAAAATCTATTATGTACAACTTACCATTCCACCTACATATCTAATAAATTTATTCATTTATTAAAAACCTACTACATGCCAGACACTGTGCTAAACACTGTTGTTGTTCATCCTTCTTTCTTGAAGAGAACCAATGACATCAGGAGGGTGATGTGTTGACTTATAAGTGAATTAATTGTATTCAAGTGAGGCAGAGCTGTGCAAAGTCATCAGCCTCACTCTCAGGGTCATCTGAGACCCGTTGCAAGACAGATTAGGATGACTGGAGGTGACCCCAGATGCAGTGGGAGACCTTGACCTTTTTAAGATAAGGTCTTTCCCAGGTCTCAGTTTGTCTGAGGCAACACCCATTCAGTGCTGGTGATAAAAAGAATGGACTAAGACAATTCCAACCCTGGAGAAGCTCAAAATCTAATGAGCTGAGACAATACTATGTACGAAAAGCTATATTCAATATAAACAGGAATAAGCAACAAAAGGAAAGTATTGAAATTAAGGGGGATTTGGAGAGGTTTCATGTAGAAGTTGGGATTTTAGCTGGGACTTGAAAAAAGCTAGGGAAGCTAGAAGGCAGAAATGAGGAAGGAAAGCATTCCATATATGAGGGCCAAAGAACGAAAATGACCCAAGTTGAAAGTGGCCTAGCCATATTAGATATTAAACTGTATTATAAAGTAGCAATCATCAAAACTACTTGGTACTAGCTAAGAAATAGTGTGGTGGATCAGTGGAATAGGTTAGCTACACAAGACACAATAGTCAATAACTACAGTAATCCACTGTTTGATAAACGCAAAGACTTAAGTTTCTGGGATAAGAACTCACTATTTGACAAAAACTGCTGGGAAAACTGGAAAATAGTATGGCAGAAACTAGGCATAGACCAATGTCTTATACCCTATACCAAGATAAAGTCAAAATGGGTACATGATTTAAATATAAAGGCTGATACTATAAACAAACTGGGAGGACAAGGGATAGTTTACTTGTCAGATGTATGGAGAAGGGAAGAATTTATGACCAAACAAAAGATAAAGAACACTATGAAATGCAAAATGGATGATTTTGATTACATTAAATTGAAAAGTTTTTGCACAAAGCCAATGCAATCAATATTAGAAAGGAAGCAGAAAACTGGGAAACAATTTTTACAACCAGGTCTCCAATAAAGGCCTCATTTCTAAAATATATAGAGAACTGAATTGAATTTATAAGAATACAAGCTACTCCCCAATTAATAAATTGTCAAAGCATTTGAAGAGTTTTCAGATGAAGAAATATAGTCATATGAAAAAATAATTCACTACTGATTAGAGAAACGCAAATCAAAACAACTCTGAGGTACCACATCACACCTATCAGATTAGCTAACATAACGAAACAGAAAAATGATAAATGCTGGAGAAGATGTGGGAAAATTAGAACACTAATGCACTGGTGGAGTGTGTACTGATCCAACCATTCTGGAGAGCAATTTGGAACTATGCCCAAAGGGCTATAAAACTGTGTGTACCCTTTGACCCAGCAATACCATTTCTAGGTCTGTATCCCCAAGAGGTCATAAAAAATCCTGATGAGCAGTCAGACTTCAGGAAAATCTTGAAAGACTTACGTGAACTGATGCTGAGTGAAGTGAGCAGAACATTTTACACAGTAACAGCAATGCTGTGAGATGACTAACTTTGATAAACTTATCTCCGCTTAGCAATGCAAGAATCTAAGACAACTCCAAATGACTCATGACGGAAAATGCTATCCACATGCAGAAAAAGAACTATAGAGTTTAAATGAAGATCAAAGTATACTATTTGCTCTTATTTTTGCTTGTTTCTTCTTTCTCGTAGTTTTTCCCTTTGGTTCTAATTCTTCTTCATAACATGATTAATGTGAAAATATGTTTCATATTAATGTACATGTAAGAGCCTGTATCAGATTGTATGCTGTCTTGGGGTGGAGGGAAGCGAGGGATGGGGAGAAAATTTTGAACTCAAAATCTTATGCAAGTGAATGGTGAAAACTAAAAATAAATTAAGAAAAAAAAAGAGAAAGAGAAAATGCCCTGCACTTCAGGAAAATCAATTAGGCAGCTGAATGGAGGATGGATTGTAGTGAGGGGAGATTTGTGGCAGACCGATTAGCTACTGCAAAAGTCCAGGAGTGAAAAGATAACAGATCTGTAACAAATGGATGGTGGTACCCTGAAAAGTAAAAAGGAAATTTGGAAGGGGGAGGTTTTAGAGGAAAAGATAAGTTCAGTTTGGGACATGTTGAGTTTAAGATGCCTGCAGGACATTCAGTTCAAGACGTCTAATAGGCAGCTGGAGATGTAAGACAAGGTCAGCAAAGAGTTTAAGGCGGGAGAGGTAGATTTAAGAATCGTCAGCATAGAGGTGATAATTTAATCCATGGGAGTTAATGAGATCACCAAGTGAAACATTATAACCTAGTTAGCAGGAGTGACCTAGATTAAGATCCAGCATAGGAGACTGAGAAGAACCTGTATGGTAAGTAGCAGGAGAGCCAGAAGAGAATCCAGAATGAAGAGAATATCAAGAAATGAGTTAATGACAGCATCAAAGGCTACAGAGAAGTCAAGAAGGAAGAGGACTGAAAAAGGCCATTGAATGGGCAATTAAGAGATGATTGGTAATTTTAGAGAAAGCAGTTTTGGTTGAATTATGAGGTAAGAAAACCTAGACTAGAGAGAGTTAAGAGAGTGAGAGGAGATGAAGTAGAGACACCAATGCAGATGGTCTTCTTAAAAAGTTTAGCTACAAAAGGCTCAAAAGATATGAGATGGTACTTAGAAGGAATGGGTGGATCAAATGAAGGTTTTTGAGGATGAGTTATATATAGTTATGTTTACGAGCAATGGGGAGGTAGCCAGCAGTCAAGGAGAAACTGTATTGAAAGAGGGGAACCAACTGCTAGAGGAGACTAGATGGAATATTATATACTTGGGCAAGTAAAGAAGTTTCCTTGGCAGGTAGAGCAAGTCAGTGCTCAGCACTGTACTAAGGGAGTGAGGGTCAAGAGAACATACAAAGAAAGACAAAGGACAATCCCTGCCCTCAAGGAACTCACAATCTAATGGGGAAGATAACACATAAAAAGAAGCTGAAAGCATGGGAGGGGGATGATGAAGTTGGGTAGGACCTGGGTAGGAAAAGAGTCCTCAATGTAAGGAAAAACTTCCTAATGAGAGCTATCCTACAATGTGACAGGAGGCCTTGAGAAGTATGTTCCTTCTTCACTGAAGAGGAATAGAGATCTGGGATTGAAAGGGACTTTAGATGTCATGTAGGCCAACCACTCATTTCACAAATAAGAAAACCTAGGGAGGTTAAGCGATTTGCCCAAGGTCATACAGGTACCAAGTGTCCGAGGTGGAATTTAAACTCAGATTGTCTAACTCTAGATAGTGAATGTTCCTTCCACCATACCAAGCCAACACCAGGATGGCACGAGTCTGTGAACAAGTTCATCATCTAAGTAGAGAAGTTCCAGGGAGCAACCATGAACAGAGCCACAGTGTAGAGAAGCAAACCTAGACCACCTCTCTACTACTTATATTGTGAATGATAGGAACTGTAAAGATCAGAGAGTAACAAGTTGATTTTCCAGCAATACTCACTGAAGGGGATGTTGTTCAGAGAGATCCTTATTTAGGCTGAAATATGATCAGACCTGGGCATTAGGAAAATCACTTTGTCAGCTTTGTGGAAAATGGGCTGGGGCAGGGAGATTAAATAGGAGGCCATTACAATAGTTTAGAAAAATCAGAGATGAAGGCCTGAATTAGGGAGGTAGCTGTGTGAGTATCCAAGAAGTACTGTGGAGAAAAAAAAGATTTGCCAACTGACCAGATAGGTAAAGTGAGTGAGAATGAGATGTCAAGGATATTACTGAGGTTGTAAACATGGGTAACTGAAAGGATGGTGAGAAGAAAGCCTGAAAGAGAGATAGCTTTGGGGAAAAAGACAAATCAGTTCAATTTTGGGTACGTTTAGTTTAGTTCAATATGTCTAACAAGTGGCGATATATAAAACAGAAAAATACCATAGATAAAGTCTGCCTGAAATTCAAGGAAAACATCTGATACTCTTCGATGATATCCTTCTGGACAAGATGTAGAGATGTGGGCCAAATGGTTAGTAGTCAATAATGTACTGAGATATTAACTTGGAAAGGAGGTTTGAATGAAGTGCCCCAGGTAGCTTTCTTTAATCCACTGAAGGCATAGGTAATTATGGTTATCAAATTTTTAGATGACACAAAACTAGGACAAAGAGTTTTGACATACTAGATGATAAAATCAGGATCCAAAATGGTATAAAAATGGATTGAATAAAAAAATTAATCTTAATAATGACAAAGTTCTACACTAGCTTTAAAAGACATCAACTCCACAAATAAAAGATGGGGGTAGACATAGATGAACAACAGTTCCATGAAATAGTTTCATGAAAAACATTTTGGGAATTTTAGTGCACTGAAAGTTCAATGAGTTTGGTCACATAACAGCTGAAAAGACCAATAGGATCTTGAGCTTCTTTAAGAAAAGTTCTACATCCAGAACTGGGAAGGTCATAGTCATGCTATACTCTGCTCTGATCAAACTACACCAAAAGTACTGTACATAGTCTAGGGCATTTTAGAAAGAATATTGGCAAACTGAAATATGTCCATAGGAAGAAAGCCAACATGGCAACTGGAGGCCATGTCATATTTGAAGATCAAATGAAGGAACTACAGATTTTTAACAGGAAGAAGAAAAGATAACTTTCAAGAATATAAAGAGCTGTCAAATGGAAGAAGCATTAAGACTGGTTCTACCTGGTCCCAGTGTTAAAATCTGAAGCAGTGGGCTCACTTATTTTTACAGAAAGTCAGTTTTAGGCCTGGCAAATGCAAAGACTTCCTAACTATTAGTGGGAATGGGCTAATTCAGAAGATACTATGTTCCCCATCTCCGAATGAATGACTACTTGTTACAGATGCTATAGAAGAGAATCCTGTTCAGTTACAGATTTGAGCTTTATGCCAAATACCACCAGTGTGCTAAAGATACTATAAAAGATTTTTTGTCCTTCTTGTTTCCCTTTTCGTTAGCAGATGCTGAAATGAGAAAAAAAAATCACAATACAAATGTATTTTCTTAAATGTTAAAGAAATCACAAGTTTATTTCAAAATTAAGAATATTTTTTCTAAAAAGAAAAGATCCATCTGTTCCTAGAGCTCTCCTTTTAGGCTCCTACATAAGATGGTTTATTCATCTGGTTGTTTAGTGATTACACTAGAGTGTGGGGAACTGCCCTTGCAGAATTTACATGGATGCAGATTACAAGGGCACTGAGAGCAGAGGCAGGATTTAAACTCAGGTCTTCTTGACACCCAGATCAAGCCTCTACCTATTGCCTCACTGCCTTTCATTCAATACCACTTACTAATTTTTTTTTTCTAATTTACAAAAAAGACTTTTCAATTTTTTATATATAGACACATTTGTAACATATATAAACATATAAAGAAGTAGTAAAGAATAAAGAAGGGAGTGAAGCTGTATTCCTTTCTCAGTCTCATCTCACTTCCTTCTCATCTTCACAGATAAGATATAAACTGTATAGCTATATAGCTGGCTGGAAACAAAGATCTTCCATTCACTCAAGTTCTTGTTCAACATTCCACTGTGTCATGAAGATAATTCTCCAAAGCTTTGCCAGGAGAGTACCAACTCCGCCAGCTACTATAAAACTATAAATCATAGCTCAAGTGTAACTTTAATAACAATAATAACAACAACAGAAGAAGCTTATTTTTACAGCTTGGAGTTGGGCACAGGAGCCAAGCTATAGAGATGACATTTGGCCAACAAAGATAGGTTAATCTGTATTTATCCTACATGTTTAAGAAGGACACTTAAGTAATGGAAGTCAGATAACAAGTAACGGAAGACAGATCCCAGTTGATAAAAACAATATGAATCCTATAGCTACAAAGATCCAAGATGTATCCATAGTAAATTGGACTTATGTGCATGCTTAGCAAAACAAACAGAAGCAAAGAACAGTTAAAACAGCAGAAATGGCAGGCAGAAAAGAAAGACTTACTAAGTTTCCACTATGTGTCACACCTGCACTAAACACTTTACAAATAATATCTAATTTGATTCTAACATCCCTGGAAGGAACATGCTATTATCATTGCCACTGAGGAAACTAAGGCAAACAGAGGTAAAGTGACTTGTCCATTGGGTCACACACAGCTGAACAGAACTGAAGGACTGAATAACAAAATAACAACCACTTCTTTACTCCAGGTGTAGTGCTTTATCCACTGAACCATCTACCTGCCTCTTGATCAAATTAGCCAATGATTTATCTACTTTATTGTCTTTTTTCTTCATCAAACTAGCTCCAGGTCTTATTTATTAGTTTAATGGTATCTTTACTTTCAATTTCATTAACCTCTCCTTTGATCTTCAGGATTTACATTCTGCTGTTTAATTGGGGAATTTAAAATGTTTTTCTAGTTGTTTTAATTGCATGCTTAATTCACTGATCTTATCTCTCTTTTGCTGATGTATGCATTTAGAAACCACTTTAGTATCTTTGCCAAGAAAACATTATGGACAGTATGTATGGTCCATGGGGTCATGAAGAGTCAAACACAGTTGAATGACTGAACAACAGTTTGATTAAAAATAAGGAGAAAATATGAAATAACTCATATCAAAAAAATGAAAAGGATGAATTTGCAACAAATGAAAATAAAATTAGCAATTATTAAGGGGTATTTTACCCAACTATGTGCAATAAAACCGAGAATCTAAAAATGAAATAGATGAATGTTTACAAAAATATAAATTTTCCAAATTAACAGAAGAGGAAATAGAATACTTAAATAACCCTATCTTCAAAAAAAGCAACTGACAAGTCATAAATGAGTTCCCCAAGAAGGTTCCATACAGGAGCAGATGGATTTACAAGTAACTTCTACAAAACATTTAAAAAACAATTAATTCAAGTAAACTCCTTTTAAAATTAAGTAAAGGAGTCTTATCAAATTCTTTCTATGGTATAAATATGGTTTTGATAACTAAAGAAGGGAGAGCAAACACAGAGAAAGAAAACTATAGACCAATAAATACTGATTAAAAAAACTTAAGTAAAAGCAAGGAAATTAAAGCAATGTGTCACAAAAATTACAAACTGACCAAGTGGGACTTATGCCATAAACAAAGGCCTGGTTCAATATCGGGGAAACTCTAAGCATAACTGACCATGTTAATAACAAAGAACAACAAAAAATTATATGATTACATCAAAAAATGCAGAAAAAAGTTCTTTATAAAATACAATGTCCATCCCTATGAAAAACACTAGAAAGCACAGGAAGAAATGGAGCTTTTCTTAAACTGATAAATAGCATCTATCTAAAACCAAGACCGTGCATTATTTTTAATGGAGATAAACTGTAAGCCTTTCCAATTAGATTGGGAATAAAGGAGGGATGACCAATATAACCATTATTATTCAATCTTGTACTAGAAATGACAGTGATAGAAATTAGAAAAAAAAATTGAGGAAATAAGCATAGGCAAAATAAGGAAATAAAACTATCCATTTTTGTAGATGACATGATTTACTTAGAGAACCCTAGAGAGTCAACTAAAAAACTAGTTGAAACAATTAACAACTTTAGTAAAGTTGCAGGATACAAAATAAACCCTCACAAATGATTAGCACTTCTATACGCTACAAATAAAATCTAGCAGGAAAGAAACAAAAATTCCATTTAAAATCAACATAGACAATATAAAATATTTGGGAGTCTACCTGCTAAGACACACACAGAAACCATATGAACAAAATTACAAAATGCTGTTCACAGATAAATACAGAACTAAATAAGTGGAGAAATAGTAATTGCTCCTGGGTGGTCTGCGTAAAGATGATGAAGATGACAATACTACCTAGATTTATTTACTTAGTGCCATACCAATCAACCTACCAAAGAATTACTACATAAACCTAGAAAAACTAATAACAAAATTCATCTAGAGTATTAAAAGGTCAAGAATATCAAGAGAATCAGCAACAACAACAAAAAATTAAACAAACAGGGCCTAGTAATACTAGATCTCAGGCCATATTACCAAGCAATAATCATCCAATTTGCTGCTATGTAAGAAACAAAGTAATTGATCAATGAAATTGATAAAGTTCATAAAATACAGAAGCAAACAAGCACAGTAAAACTTGATGTTCAGTCATTTCAGTCATGTTCAAATCTTCATAAGCCCTTTGGAGTTTTCTTGGCAAAGATATTGGAGTGGTTTGCCATTTCCTTCTCCAGTTCATTTTACAGATGAACTAACTGAGCCAAGCAGGGTTAAGTGACTTGCTTCAGGTACATATAGTTATCAAGTGTTTAAGGTCACATTTGAACTCAGGTCTTCCTTATCACAAAAGATATAAAAAACCAGAACAGAACAGTAAAAGGCAAAAAATCCATGAGACAAGAAGAAACATTAAAAACAAAGGCAAATGACCAAAAATTTGCCCAGATCTATTTATTTGATCCAGAAGGAAAAGTACAAATAGAAAAAAGCCACTGGACATCTCCTGAAACAAACTCCAAAATGAAAACTCCTAGAAATATTATATGCAAAATCCAAAGCCTTCAGGTCAAAGAAAGCCAGAATGAAAGAAAAACTTCCAAGTACCAAGAAGCCACAGTTAGGATCATACACAATTTAGCTGCCACCACTCTAAAAGAGTGGAGACCTTGGAATATACTATTTCAGAAAGCAAAGTATAGACTTACAGCTAAGAATAAGTTATTCAGCAAAATTGAGTATAATCCTCTGGGAGGGGAGGGTGGGGAGGCAAGGGAGAATGGATCTTTAATGAAATAAAAGACTTCCAAAGAAAGACCAGAGCTGATTAAAATTAAGGTAAACTGAGACAACAAAGTTCCAAATACATTAAATTTATTGCTAGGGCTAGCAGTAACCTATTTAAGTGGGGTATTTAGCTCCTCAGCATGCCAAAAGACCCTGAGGTAGCATTTACAAGGCTTCCTGTAGTTTAGGAAAAATAGAAGAGGACTTGGAATTAAGTCATCTGGTTTCTATTGGTGGAAGGGACAAGATTTTCTTCCTTGTCTCTATGGAAAGCTGATTGGTTGTGTCCACCTGTATCCTTGCAAGAAGAGCTAGTGGTATAGAGATAACAGGTCTCCTTGACACAAAGATGGAACAGTGATTTACAGGAAGACTGAATTTCTGAAATTATGGACTTCTGAACTTAACTCAGAGACAAAGAAATGTGATTCAAGAAGTTACACAAAATGTGGGTGGTTAGTACAGAATAGAATCAATTACCAAAATGGAATCAACTTGATTTTCTCAGCTGCGTAGAAACTTCATAAACACAAGAGTTTAGAAACATAAAAACCTAAAGAAGAATAAAAAGCCAAAGAAGTCAAACTGTTTACTTTTAAATATAAAGAAAAGCTATACGTCTCCCCTGAGTCCTATCGTTCTCAAAACTCATCTGAGCCCTATCATCATGGGGGGGGGGGGTCAGAGAAGGAGTCTAATTAGACAAGGCGTGAGAATTTTTAAAGAGAAGAACAGAGAGGGGAACAGGAATACACTGAGAGTCCACAGGAGAGGAAGCTCTGGAAAAATTAACTAATATAATCAAGGTGCACAAATAAGGAGAAGCATCCTCATCCTCATGGAACAAGTCAAAAGAGGGAAGATGCAGACATGCAGAGCTGGGTACAAAAAATATATTTCATTTTACAGGAAAATATGAGCAAAAAGGAACAAGAGGAAAGGAGGAATCAGAGAGAAGGCAAATTAAGGGAGGGATTAGTCCTAAGAAAAACAAATTCTAACTAAGGATATGCAAAAATAGTTCTAGCTCTAATTGAGATGATAAAGAATGTAAATCTGAGGGGGTGCCAATCTACTGGGGAATGGCTGGAAAAGTTATATTAATGTGATGGAAAACTGTTATGCTATAAGAAATGAAGAGGATGAATGTAGAGAAATCTGGGGAGAATTACATGAACTGATACAGAGTGAAGAGAAAGAACCAGAAGAACAATTTCTGTGAAAATTATGATAAAGACAAATAACTTTAAAAGAATTGGAGACTGATCAATATGATGACCAATCACAGTTCTAGAATACTACTAATAAAATATGCTATGCACCTCCTAATAGAAAAATAAAGGCCTCTGAATGCAGTGAAACATGTATGTTTTGACATGATCAATGCAGAAATTTGTTTTGTTTATAAAGTTGTTACAACGGTTTTGTTTTTCTGATGTTCTCATTGGGGAGGGAGGGAGTGGGCAAGAGAGAAGGAAACTTTTTGATGACTGAAAAAAAATATAGTACAAACCTAATGCTTATGGATTAATTAACTGATTGGAAAGAAAAATAGTTTTAGGCACCTTGAATTTAAGGAGATAAAGAACAAGAAAAACATGTTCTACAAACAGTTGAGATTAAAGGCACAAGAGACAAGTTAGGAATAAAGATACTGCCGATAATCATAATAATTTGTTGTTGCTACTTTTAAATAGCACTTTAATGTTTCTAAGAGAGGTAGCATAAGACAGTAGAAAGAAGGCCAGCACTGGAATAAAAAAGGCCTGGTTCAAATTTTGCTTCTGTAACACTAGCCATGACCATGGGTAAATCCCTTAACCTACACAATGCCCCCAAAAAGATCTAAAACTAATGTACTACACTGGGGAGGAAGCTTTCAGACCTAGTAACCAATGATGATAAAGGCATGTGTCCAAAATAAAAGTTTTCGAACTGCTTTCCTCACAAAAACTATAGTTACTCTAAGTAGATTTTGTAATAATCAAGGCAGAGCTGAAATGCTAATTCACCAAGGAAAAGAGTGTAGAACAGAAATTCTTCATTTTTTTGTGCTATCATAAACCCTTTTGGCAGTCTGGTGAAGCCTATGGATCACATAAAATTTTTAAGTATTTATTACAATTACAAAATTACAAAGATTACAAAAGAAACCAATGATATTGAAATACTTTATCACAATATGTTTATTTTTTAAAGTTCACGGACCCCAAGTTAAGAACCTTTGGTGTTCTGCTGCTAGGTAAAAGTAAGAGTGTCAATGCCTAGGCCTTGGGGAACTTAACTTCTACAATTAAGCATTATAAGGATAAAAAGGACAGAAAGAAGAGTGAAAAACATCAAGAAAATCAGTACAGTATCATGGAAGCTGAGTAGAGTACTAAAACAAAATAGGTAAATTCACTATTTCATAAAGATGAATAGGAAAATGGGACAGCATTTTGAGAGAATTCAGGTTTAGATCAGTCTTAAACTACATGCTACAACACGGTCTAAAAGGACGAGCAATCTAAAAAGTAAAAGAGATGCTCAGAGTAGTGGAACACAACAGTAATCCCTGCTATCAGGGAGGCTGAGCCTAAGAGTTCTGAGCTGAAGTGGGTTAAGCCAATAAGAAGTCTGCACTAAATCCTGTACTAATACAGTGTGAGGCCTGGGAAGCTGACAACCACCACACTACCTAAGAAGTGACAAATCTGCCCATGTCAGAAATAGAACATGTCAAAGATTGTAGGTCAATTAGTGATAGGATCGGCCCTGTGAGTGACCACTGATTACACTTCCAGCCTAGACTAAAATAGGAAAACCCAGTATCTCAAAATCAATGACTGAAAGAAAATTAAAAGTTATATTACTTAAAAATTTAAGTGTACAATTATAGTAAAATTCTTAATGATGCAGGGGATGTAAGTAATCATAAAAGGCAAAACAGATAATCTTGATTATATAAAAATTTAAGCATTGCTTACATAAACAAATTTTTAAAAGTTGTCAATTGGGAAAAATATTACCATAAAATAGTCAAATTGATCTGTGATCTCAAAGTGAAGGTCTCCCCGGTGATGATGATCATGACCTAACCATGCCTGGTCATTTCATGATTCTTGTCTATTTCCTCCTGAAAGTTTACCATGAAAGATGCAGCAAACATATAGCTGGAGGCCTTCCTCACTTTATCTGGAAATCACAGACAGTGAAATCACAGACAGTGGTCCTACACACCAGCAGTGTCAAATCTAATCTAATCCTTCTTCAATATGAGTATAAAGACAAGTATTATGACCTACCCTTCCCACTCCCATCTTTAGTCTCTTATTTTCTTAGCTAAACAGGCATTTCGATCTATCCCTCTATGGCATAGTTTTTAAGTCTCTGTTCATCACCCTTGTTATCCAGTCATGCTCCTCTAGCTGTGTTCTAAAAAAAAAACCCTTTCTAAAACATGGCATGCAGAACTGAACCTAATACTTTAGGGCCTCAATTCAAAACCATGCACAAAATACTTTAGGGCCTCAATTCAAAACCATGCACGACAACATCACAGCAAACTTAATGAGGGTGTCAAGGGATATTTTAAATTTTCAAGGGAAACACAGCAATACACAACAACTTACCAACTAGCTCAAAGGACCTCACAGTTTCAACATTAAATCACACTACCCTCCCTTTGTATAACATTCTCTAAAGTATGATATGTTTTTGGTTACATATGCTTTTAGCTATTCCAATAACTTTTAAAAACTTATTTGCAACAAATATGTCTTTCTAAAACTGGGTTTTGGGGGTTACTGTGATAAAAAGCAAGGAGAATGTGAAAATCAATGTGGAACAGGAAACAATGAGGAGTATCATATCTAATTCCAACAATTAAGAAGTACTGCCCAACAGATGCACACCCATTAGTAAATAATTATGGTTATTTAAGAATTAAACAAAATTTTTTTTTCCATTTATGTGTATTATTTTTTCAAATAGCTACTAAGTAAATTGTTAGGACATAAATACTTATTAAGTAGTTCGGACCTAACTACTTAATAAATGGAACAATTAGTTATTTCTTTTGGCCTGGGGGACCATGAAAAAATTGAGCACTAAGGGTACCATGAACAGGGAAAGTTTGAGAATGTCTGCCCTAGTATCATAATTGTAAGGCCAAGAGAAAGCTCAAAGGCAATCTAATCCAATCCCCTCATTTTACAGATGAGGAAAGTGAGGCCTAGGGAAGTAAAGTGATTTTGCCATAGTCACACAGGTAGCAAATAATAGGATTTGAACAAAGTTCCTCTGACTGTAGAGCCAGTATACCATGCTGCCTCCCAGAAGGGGTCTGACAAGAAAAGAGCACAACTGAACTATCAATCACCTCCCCTCATTCTGGATTATAAACTTCTATTAAAATATCCTAAAATCACAATGGGGTTTTTGGTTACCATGTCACACTATTGACTTACCTTAAGAAATATCAATACTAAATCTATATACATCAAATTACAGCCTCTAAATATTAAAAAAAAAAAAGTTAAACGAATTAGTTGGAAATAGTGTAATGGGGAACTTTAATCTTCCCCTCTCAAAACTAGATAAATCTAACCAAAAAAAAATAAATAAGAAAAAAGTCAAGAAAGTGAATAGAATTTTAGATAAGCTACATATGATAGGTATCTGAAGAGAAATGTATGAGAATAAAAAGAAATACACTTTTTTCTCAGCACTTCATGGTACCTTTACAAACACTGACCATACATTAAAACATGAAAATTTCATAGATAAAATCACAAAAGTATAAACTTTAAATGCTTCCTTTACAGACCACAATGCAAGGAAAGTTATATTTAATAAGGGACCAAAAAAAAAACAGGAGAAAAAAAACTAGAGAGTAAAAAACCTAATCGTAAGGAGTGAGTTAAAGAACAAATCATAGTAACAATTAATTTCATTAAAGCAAATGAAAATAATGAGACAATAAATCAAAGGCTATGGCATACAGTAAAAGCAGTAATCAGAGGAAAATTTATATCTCTAAATGCTCACATCAATAAAAGAGAGAAAAAACAGACCAATGAATTGGGTATATAATTAAAAAAACTAGAAAAAGAACAAATCGAAAATTCCCAATTAAACACTAAATTCAAAATCCTAAAAATTAAAATGAAATTAATAAAATTAGGTATAAGAAAACCACTGAATTAATAAATGAAACTAGAAGCTGGCATATGAAAAAGCCAATAAAATAGATAAACCATTGGTTAATATGATTAAAAGAGGAAGAGAAGAATACCAAATCACTAGTATTAAAAATGAAAAGGATGACTATACCATTAATAAAGATGAAATCAAAACAATTGTAAGTTCTTTTGCCCAAATGCATGCCAATACATGTAATAAAGTGAAATGGAAGAATACATACAAAAATATAAACTGCCTCGATTAACAGAAGAGGAAATAGAATATAAATAGACTGATTTTAGAAAAGAAAAAGAAATTGAACAGGACATAAATGAGCTTCCTAAGAAAAAAGCACCAGGACCAGATAGATTTACAAGTGATTCTATTAAACATTTGAAGACCAACTAATTCCAATATTAAATAAATTATCTGGAATAATAACCAAAGGGGTCCTACCAAACTCGTCTTATGAAATAATTATGACACCGATACCTAAACTAGGAAGAGTAAAAACAAAGAGAGAAAATTATAGACCAATTTTATTTAAGAATATGAATGCAAAAACTCTAAATAAAATACTAGCTAAAAGATTACAAGAATATATTACAAAGATTATATACCTTATGACCGAACGAGATTCATACCAGGAATTCAGGGAAGATTTAACATAAGGAAAACTATTAACATAAGTTATTATATCAATAATAAAAGTAACAAAAATCATATAATTATATCAATAGATGCATATAAAGCATTTGATAAAGCACAACACTCATTTCTTTTAAAGACAATTTAAAGTTTATGTAAAGGTACTTTTTTCTTCAAATTGATAAGAAGCATTTACCTAAAACCATCAAGCAAGCATTATTTGTAATGAGGATGAGCTAGAAGCTTCTTCCCAGTAAGATCTCTGTCACCAATATTATTCAATATTGTACTTGAAATCCTAGCATAAGCAATAAGAGAAGAAAAAGAAATGGAATTGGAATGGGCAGTGAGGTAATAAAACTCTCTCTGCAGACGACATGATGATATACTTAGAAAATTATAAAGATTCAACTAAAAAGTTAATTGAAATAATTAATAATTTCAGCAAAATATCAGGATATAAAGTAAACCCACATAAATCATCAGCATTCCTATATATCACCAACAGGAGCCTACAGGAAGAGAAAGCTAGAGATATCCCATTTGAAATAACTCTAGACAGTATAAAATACCTGGGAGTATACCTACTAAAACAAACCCAGGAACTATATGAACAAAATCATCTAAAAACTTTGTATACAAATAAAATCAGATTTTAATAAATGGAGAGATATTAATTGTTCATGGGTACGGGCAAGGCCAACATAAAACATGGCAATTTTACCAAAATTAATCTATATATTCAATGCCATCCCAACTAAATTGCAAAAAAACTTTTTTTACTGAGCTAGAAAAAAATGACCAAATTCATTTGGAAAAACAAAAGGTCAAGAATATCAAAGAAACTAACGAGGGAAAAAATTTAAAGGAAGGCGATTTAGCAGTACCAAATCAAACTATATTATAAGGCAATAATTATCAAAACTATCTTACTGTACTGGCTAAGAAACAGAAAGATAGATCAATGGAACAAAGTAGATATACAATTTACAGCAAAGCAAATGAATATAGTAACCTAATGTTTGACAAGTGTAAAAACTTAAGTTTTCAGGATAAGAATTCATTATTTGGTGAAAATTGTTCAGAAAGCTGGAAAGCGGTCTGGCAGAAACTGGGCATAGACCAGTATTTTATACAATTTACCAAGATAAGGTCAACATGGATACATGACCTAGATATAAAAAAAGATTTTACAAGAAAATCTGAAGAACATGCAACACATTACCTATCATACTTACGGATAAGGTGAACAATTTATGAACAAGAGATAGCACTGTAAGATGGAAAATGGATAATTCTGATTACATTAAGTTAAAAAGGTTTTGTATAAATAACACAAATGTGTAGCTAATATCAGAAGCTGAAAACTGGGAGGGGGAGGGGGCGGGAAGTTATAGACAGTTCAACAGATAAAAAGATCTCCTATCTCAAATATATAAAGAACTCTGTCAAATCTATAAGAATACAAGTCATTCCCCAATTGACAAATGGCCAAAGGATATGAACAGGCAGCTTTTAGATAAAGAAATAAAAACAACTTATGATCATATGAAAAAATGCTCTAAATCATTATTGACTATAGAAATACAAATTTAAAAATCTTAAGATATCATTTAACATCTACGAGATTGGCTAAAATAATTGAAGAGGAAAGTGATAAACGACAGAGGAGACATAGAAGAACTGGGACACTAATTTAATGGAATAGTGAACTCATCCAACCATTTCAGAGAGCAATCTGGAATTATTCCCAGAGTTATTAAACTGCCTATACCCTTTGATCCAGCAATACCACTACTAGGTCTATTTCCAAAGATGACCTGGGAAGAAGGAAAAGAATTCATACGTTCTAAATGTTTATAGCAGCTATTTGTGGTGGCAAAGAATTGGAAATTGCGAGGAGGCTCATCAACTGCAGAATGACTGAGAGAGTTGTGGTATAGGAATGTGATGAAATATTAGTGTGCTGTAAGAAATTATGAGCTCGATGATCTTGGAAAAACACGGACAGATTTGCATGAAATAATGAAGAGCAAAATAAGTCATTTTGACTATTATAAATACCCAAATTAACTAGTTAACTACAAAGGAAGACACTATCTGCATCCAAAGAAAGAACTGATAAATAGAAATGCATCCATTAGAGTTGCCCATTAGCTTGTAGTTAGGACTTTAAAAGCCAAACAGAGGATTTTTTATATTTGATCCTAGAAACTATAGAGTGCCACCAGAGTTGACCAAATGGGGGTGACACGGTCAAACTTGCACTTTAGGAAGATCACCGACAGCTGAATGGGGGATGGATTAGAGTCGGTGAAGACTTGAAGCAGGGAGACCAACCAGCAGGCTATTTACATTAGTCCATGTGTGAAGTGACAAGGCCCTGTGTATCTGGGTAGTGGCAATGTCCAACTAACATACATGCATACATACATGCATGCATACATGCATACACACACAGAGTAGTCAAAGTATAGAAACAAAGAGTTTTCAAAAAAAAAAAAGAATTACAAACTATTAAGACTCCAAATAATAAGAGAAATGAAAATCAAAACAACACTGAGATTTCAGCTCATATCCATCAAACAGGCAAAGATGACCAAAGATTGGAATAGTCAATGTTGGAGGGATTTCAGAAAGACAGACACACTAATGCAATTGCTGGTAGAGCTGTGAACTAGGACAACTATTTTGGAAAGCAATATAGAATTACACATATCAAACAACTGTCCATAACCTCTGATTCAGAAATTCCACTACTAGGTATATGATTCAGGGAGAACTCTGATAAGAACAAAGTCCTGCTATACTCCAAAATATTGATAACAGAACTTTTTGTGATAGCAAAGACCTGGAAATAAAGTAGATGCCCATTAACTAGGAATGGTGAAAAAATTATATCAAATGAATACAATGGAATATTTGTAATGGAATATTACTGTTCTCTAAGAAATGATGACTATGATGAATACAGAGAATGGAAAGACATAAACTAATGAAGAGTGAAGTATCTATTTTTAGTTCATGTGTGCATTTTTGCCCTTTTCATCTGTAATGTCCAACTCTTAACTCTCTATCTTCTCCTTTATTTTTAGTAATGCACTTACGAGTTGAAGAGTGAAGGGATGTGGTTGGAATATTACAGTAATAATAGTTCAAGCATTTTTCACAGCAACTCTATGAGTGAGAAACACAAGTTATTAGTATCCTTATTTTACAGATGAGAAAACTGAGGCTCAAAAACTTAGGGCCTACTACTTTGTTCGCTGGCCTAATAATAATAAGTCTATCCAGTGTCAGTGCCAAGATCTGAAGTGTTAATAGGAAATAAAATTTTATTTGGAAAACAGATAAACAATGGAGTCATTAAAATATTTTTGATTAGTGAAAGAAGATGAAAGTATTTTAGAACAATATCACTGTGGTGTGTAGAATAGGCTGAAGAGGCAAAAGAGTCCAAACTTAGATCAGTCCCTTGATCAAAATTTCTTCAATGATTCCACTGTTCTATAGAAGTCCAAATTCCTTGATCTTACACTAAAGCTCCTTAAGCAAGATGTAAATGCAATCTTTCTAGAATTATCTTCTCCACTAACCTAAAGGAGCCTTCAATCTAGTTTACTGACTCCCTGAAAATGCCTTTCCTGCTGGTTTTAATTTTTTTTTATTATAAACTTAACAAACGCAAACAGTTAAAGTCAGTGAGAGGAAAAGAGGTAGAATATTCCCTATTGTCAAGGAATTTATATTCTTCTAATTTTGAGGTGGCATAGAGAGGAAGAAAGTTCCTTTGTGGTGAAGAAGACTTAAGTTCAAGTACTGCCTCAGACACTTATGCCCCTGGGTAAGTCACTTAACCTCTACCTGCCTCAGTTTCCCCATCTATAAAATGGGGATAATAGAAGTACCTATCTTATAGGGTTGCTGGGAAGCTCAAACAAGGTAATATGCATACACTTCTTTGCAAACCTTAAAGTGCTATATATATAAATGCCAGTTATTCCTATTGTTACCATTGTTACCATTCCATGTGAAAAGACAATATGCATGCAGATAACATACAAAATGAGTACTAAACAAATACATAGTAGTTAGGGAGGGAATCAAGAAAGGCTTCATCTAGAAGGCAGCGGTGCTTGAGTTATGCCTTAAAGGAAGGCAGAGATTCTAGAAGGAGGAAGAAGAGGGTACATTCCAGGCCTATGATGTAACAAGTATAAAGACACTTAAGAAAAGTAATAGAGTATCATTTGTGATGGACAAAGTACTGTATGTAGAAGGCCTGTTGGGCTGAACCATCCAGTGCTAGAAGTGGAGTAAGGCAAATTGAGGCTGGAAAGACAGGTTACAGTCAGGTTGTAAAGGGCCTTAAAAGCAAACCAGGAGGCAATAGGCGTAAAATGGAAATTACTAAGTAGGGGGAGTAATGTGGTTCAGATCTATATTTTAAGAAAATCACTTGGGCAGCTACGTAGAATTATTCATTGGAAAGAAGAGAGACTTCAGAGACAGAGGCCAATTAGGAAGTCACTGCAAAAATCCAGGTGAGAAGTGATGGGAGCCTAAATTAGGATAGTGGCTGTGTGATTAGAAAAAAGATGGGACTAAAATTCAAATCTAATGATTTCTAGTTCAAAAGCATCTAGAGCATAACACCTTGCCTCTACTAAATCATCTTATGCAAATTATTAATTAAACCCCAAAAGAGTACCAGCTTGTGGGATAATGTGGTATAGATGACAAAGTGTTGAACTAGGAGTTGGGAAGACCTGGGTTCAACTCCCACCTGATATTTACCAGTTGTGTGACTCTAGGTATAATTCACTTAGGTTTTCTAAACTTGAGTTTCCTAATTACTAAAGTAGAGATGACAATAACACCTGCTTCATAGGATTATCATAAAATTCAAATAAGAATGTATATAAAGCAATCTGAAAACCTTAACATGCTAATAGCATATAAATACCAGTAGTAGTAACAGAAAGAGGAGGAGTAATCATCACCACCAAGAGATTCCTCCCACTATAAAGAATACATTGATAAACTCTGAATTAGAACATTTCTTAGAGTTGTTACAGCCCAAGGATAGGTACTTGGAGTAAATGTTAGTTGTACCTTTTCTTTTTATCCTTGGCACCTCCTTATTTCTTTGTATTTCCCTTCTGTTCTGAGTGATTTTTTCCCCTTATGTCCAATCTTCCTTTTTCTGCCATAGGGCTTAACGGTTACTATTAGCTAATAGCATTCTTTGTTAGTTACTAACTAAAATTTAGTGTGTAGACAGAATTTGAAGTTTCAATCTTTCTTCCAATAAACCCTAATATAGTAAGATATATACTGTGAATTATCAGGTATAGTGGGAATATTTCAATTTAACAATTCCCTCTCCTTTTCAAAAGAGGTTCATTAAAATGACGGAGTTGAATTAAATCATTTCTAAGATCTCTTCAAACTCTAGATTTATTTTTGAATGGAAGAGTCATGGATTATACTAATATATGACATTTATATAGGGCTTTAGGGTTTATAAAGTGCTCTAAGTAAAATATCTCATTTGACTCTCAGTACAATCCTGTAAGGCAAAAACCTGGAATTATTCTTGTTTTACAAGATGAGTAAACTGAGACTTAGAGGGGTCAAGTAACTTGGCAACCATATAAACAGCTAGTAAGTAATCAAACCCAATTCTCTCTGAATTCCAGTCCAGAAGCTCTTTCAACTAAACTTCTGTTTAATGTGCTTTCAGATGAAATTTAAAGAGTAAGAAGGTAAATTAAACCTGTAATTATTTCCCCATATCTCATAAGGCATCTACAATTATCTCAGGGAGCATTAAAAAATTTAAATTAATTATACTATCAACTAATGTTTTAAGATATTTATTAACTAATATTTTAATATAGTATTAATGATTAATTATAATTCAAAGGTAGAAAAAAAACTCAAGATTGATAGCCAGATACTTTGAAGATGTGGCAAATCAAGAAAACAAACATGCTTGGTTAGAATGTCACTACTCCAAAATGATAGGGTACTCATCTAAAAAAAAAAGGCAACTGTTTTACAAATTTTTCACAATGAACTTCAGTTCTCTCATAATCACTAATTAAAAATTGCCTATTCGACTGTTTCTAACAGACTAAAAAGAAATTCTAAGTCACAGTTTACTGTTCTCTCATGAAATGGTTCAGAGACAAGATTCTGAAGGCAGAATCTGACTACATGAACCTCTCACACAATCCACCGTTACAGAATTAAGATTTTGCCTTAAGTCTTTTTGCCTGCTGTCTGCCTCAGTTTCCTCAACTGCATAATGGAGATAGAACTATGGCACCTACTTCCCAGGGTTATAACCAAGATCAAATAAGATAATATATGTAAAGTTCTTGCCACATATAAGACACTTAATACTTGTTCCTTTCCTCCTCCCCTCAACAAAAAAATCTTGTTGCCAGCATTTTTAACTCTAGTAGGATCTGACCCGTTTTTTGTTGTTGTTTTTTTTTTTGTCTAAGGGGTAATCTGTCAAAAATGGAACAAGGTCAAACTTAAGGAGACAAAAGGTTTCTATAGTATGAATTTGGTCAGAGAGGTTCTTCCCTTTTTCAGCGATAGCTTGTAGCCTAAAAGTTGGCAAGAACAAACAAAAATCTTCACACAAAGGACCCACCTTTACAGAGACCCGGTTATTCTGACCTTAATGTCCAAATTAAGTGCATCAAGAGGAATTATTCTTCCTCTCTCTTTTTAAAAAATTTCATTAGGATGAACTTCAAAAAGGAACCCGACAAGGCACAATAAAAACAAAACCCACAGCAGGAGCGCAAGTGGCGGGACCTGTTCAACTCAAATGTAACCCCTAAAATAAACAAAAAAGAAAAACCTCCATTTCGGCTCCCCCCCCAAAACCTTCACTGCGGTTCCCCCCAGAAAGACAACCCGAATCCATCGGGTTAATGGGGGCGGAGGGGCAGCCAGTGTTGGAAAGGAAGTTCTGGGGCCGAAGGGACCAAATGAACGAAAGAGGAAGAAGCAGCCCAGCAGCCGGGGCCGGGGGGCGCGAGTCTCCCGTACGCCTCGGGCCCCATCTCCCGGGAGCTCCAGGCCCGGGCAGTACCCAAGTGCAGCCGCAGAGCGCGGAGGACGCTCGGGGGCTCAGCGCCGGGGGAGGGAGGGGTTTGCCTCATCCTGCGGCGCTCGGCCTAAGCTAGGCACTTCCTAGATTGTGGGTAATGGAGTGACCTGGCCGGGACGAGGAGGAGGGAAAATGAAAGGAAGAAAGGGTGACGGAGGCAGAGAAGGGCCGGGGCGGCGGGTCGGAAGAGGCAAGGGCCACGGGGGAGGGGAAGCCGGAGTTAAGTCAACAAACGTGAGCGTGGCGCGCGGGGGCGGGGGCGCGCCCGCCCGGACCGGCCGACTCACTCACCTTCTGGGAGGTGCTCTGCTGCAGCACATTCTGCTCCACGGTCATGGCCCCCGCGGCTGCTGCGGCGGCTGCTCCCCCTCCTGCTCCTCGTCCTCCTTCCTCCCGTGGCTGCCCGGCTCTCGCTCGCAGGCTCTCAGTGTCTCCTTACTTCTCCTTTCCTCTTCCTCTTCCCCTTCTTCCCCTCCCCCCCAGGACAGCTCGGCCGGGCTCCGGGTGAGGATTGCGGGCAGGCGATGAAAGCGGCTCCAGGCGCCCGGGGTCAGGGAGGGAGGAAGAGCCGGGGCGGGGAGAGGAGGGGGCAGAAGGGCGGTCCCGGACTCAGCGCAGCACTCCCAGGGCGCCCCGACGAGCCGGGGCCATGGGAGAGAAAGGGAAGGTGGAAGGGAAAGAGAGAGAGAAGGCAAGCAGGAACTCCGAAGCCAAAGAGACCGCGGCGGGCGGGCGGCGGCAGCAGCAGCAAAGCGGAAACCCGTCACTCACTGGGCTGAGCTGAGCTCCGGGAGACGGAGAGGGAGGGAGTGAACCGCGGGACTGACGGACTAAAAGGAGGGAGTGGCCGGGTCCGGAATGGCGCTGTCCTCCTCCTGCCTCTCCCCTCCCCCAACTGCCGTCACCGCCACTACCCTGGCCTCCCCGCCGGGCCACCTCCTCCTTCTCCTCTTCCTCCCGGGCCTCTTGGGGCAGGACGGCCTTCCTCTCGCTCCCGCTCCCCTCTTCCCCCGCCCTCGGAGCTCACATTGTGACTGTGGAGGCAGCCGCAGCCCCTCGGGACACACCCCTGCGTCCCGGGCCGGAAGAGCGGTGACCTGGCTCTTTCCCCTCCGGGCGGGAGGCCTCCCCTCGCCTGCAGCCCCCAGACCCAGAATCAAATCCCTGACCCGGGCCTGGTTAAAGAAAGATCCACCTCGGGGCGCCAGCGTCCCGGAAGGACCCCGGCCTCGGACATGGACACCCGCCATCGCGGCTTTGGGGTTTGCTCCCATCCTCTTTCCTCTGTCCGTCTCCTCCCCCTCGTCTTCCCAAACTTAATTAAGAGCCTCCCTCATGCCGCCGCCCTTCTTTCTAGGAATTTCACCCGAAGAAACGGCTCTAGGCAGGTTCAAGTGTGAATCGAGCCGAGGACTGGAAGCCAGATAGGTGGGAACTCCTCTCTAAACTGTCACTAATCTTTTTGCTTAACTTGGGGCTCCCCCAGCGCCTCTTTGACAAATGATACCTGCCAGGCTGTAGTGCTTCATTTTGAATTAGAGGTATTTTCTGCAGCACTGGGGCGGAGTGGAGGGTGGAGGTGTAGTCTTTTTGTTTTGTTTTTTTTTAAGAAAGAGAATAGTGACATAACTAATTCCTAACCATGCTATACCTTAAAATGTTGCCAAATTAGGTTAGCGATTTAAAAATAGTTACAGCTGTACATATGACTTCATTCTTGGCTACACATTTCGTTACCCATACATAGAAGGGGGAGGGGGCTCCAATCTGAAGGCAATAAGAAATTTTTGGCAATGAAAACAGCTTTAGCTTCAACAGTCTGGTGGGGAAAATGGAGAGGAACTGACATTCTACAAACTATGCATATATAGGAATGTAATTCCAGTTACGATTTTTAAATCTTAACTACCGATTAATTGGCACACTTTTTTATTTAATGACCAAGTCAGTCAACAAACACTTATTATGTATTAGCTTTATTTAACGAGTATAGATTTTATTTGAAGACTTGTAGATGTTAACTATTCAAAGTTTTACCATAATCGTGTTATCTCTAATCTGATGCCAAGGCAGGAAAATTTATTTATCATTAGGTCAGAACTCATATTCATGCCAATCTTTTTTTGATATTCCCTTTGAATCTACATTTTCATATGTGAATAGAAATGTACTTGACTGATAAAATATTTTACAGGGAAGGAAACTGAAGCCCAGAGAAATTAAGTGGTTCATCCAAGGTCATACAGGAGGCATCCAGGTCCCCTGATTCCCAATTCAGTGTTCAACCGTGGTTGAACAAGTCACAGCATTCTGTTGTCCAGAACCTTCAAATTTTTGGGAAAACCAAACGGCCCCAAATAGAAAATAGATTCAGTGTCATATGATGCTACTACAGAAGCCAATGTCTTTTTTTTTTTTACTAGAAATTAGTGATAAGAATTCATATAATTTCATCTGATTCATTATTTCTTGAGCAGTAGGGCTTAACATTTTTTGTCTCAAGTTGCTAGTAAAATTGTTCATCAAATAAAACTCTAGAGTTACCACATTTTTTCACCTGAATTATAGTAAATTTCTTACTTTTCATGGTATATTTTTCATATTCTATTATTAAGGCGTTAAAAAAAACAGTATCTGGAAAAATACAAATCATCAAATACTTCCAACTACATTACTATTTCACAATTTTATAAGCTCATAATTTTCATAGTGACCACAGAAAGAATATACAATTTTCTCTGTAAATGATTCATAATAAAAGAGACCACTTAACCTTTTATCCGTGTTTTAATTTTGTTGCTTCGGACACTTCAATCGATCTGAATTAGTGGCTCAAACTAGGTTGACACAGCCAAAATACCTAATGGTGATACAGACTGTTAACCGGGAATGTATTTGAAGTCTTTTCAATGAGGTAGATCATGCCAGAATTTAAACTCTTCAGCCTTGTAGAACCCAGGTTAACTTCTGCACCTTGATGAGAACAGAGCTTGAACAAAATTCTTTGAAGTAACATTTGGCATAATAAAAGCCAATATTTATTTTAATTATTTGCCAAAATTACCAGTAAAAGAAAAAAAAGTTGATGAAAAACTATCCGATAAAGTGTTTGAGTGTCTAAAGAATTACTACTCCCTTCTAGATCCCAGAAGTTATTTCTTAGGTTCTGTTGTTCATAGAGTCAGAAAACCCTTGAGAGTCTTTGAGATAAAATGTCCCTCAATTATCACTACATAAAACTAATTAGATTGTTTCTGAGAAAGAAATTATTGAATCTGTTTCTGTTCAAAACTATTATTTCCCTGTCTGTGATGTGGTTTAGTCAATTTATACTTTATGATGATAATTTTATTTCAACCAACAGGATAGCAGTATGCAATCAAGTCAAAAGAAAGAATATTTTCTGTTGTCATAATGCTGCTGTTCAGGGAGTTGAGTGTTCTAGAATATATTCACTGAGAACACCAAGCAGTCTTTGAAAGAATGGACAACCAATTGAGATGGAGAAAGGGTAAAAAAAAAATAAAATTTAAAGTGGAAGAAGATATAATGATAGCTGATATTTATATAGCAATTGAAAGTTTGTCTTAAAGTCTATAATAATAACAGAAAAACATTAAGGAGCAGATATTTAGTGAATTTGTCCACTGAAGGAAAGGCTTCAAACTATTATGCATTCCAAGCTTTTGTTAATATTTGAATAAAGCTTTCAGTGGTACCATTGCACTTTGTATTTTTTACTGACATTCTCAGTTTGAATATCTGTATAAAAAGAGCTCTCTGAGGTGGAAATTTAGTTCAGCTTCTTATACAGGGATCCCCAAAGTCTTACCATAATCTTATAATAGGCTATTGCTTAACAGAGAGTTCTTTGGAAATAAGTTCTGCACTGAGAAATATTGTCCCTACTAATTGCTTGCCATGTGGTCTCCCCACAGACTTTCTCCAACTTAGATTTGCTCTTTCTTAAATATTCTTCAGAGTTCCCAGATTCTGGCTTCCCTGACCTTTGCTCTGGATTGTTCACATGGTAGACCCCAACTGTCATTATGGGTAGAAATGAAAACGAGTTCCAACTCCACCAGTCTTTATTGGCAAGTAGTCACACGAATCAGAACATGATTAAAAGCCGTGGTGTCAGACTCAAGTAGAAATGGAAGCCACCGAACCATACGTAAAGATTCCTTGGCTGCATGTCGACTTAGAAAAACACATTGTATTTTTAATTCTTTTTTTAAATATTTCCCACTTACAGTTTAATGTAATTAAAATAGTTCACACTGTACTTAATGCTGCAGACAGCATGTTTGACACTCCTGGAACAGGATTTTATACTATTAATCCTCTTCATTCTCACCTCCAGAGAGCACTGGTTTAGCATGTGCCAGTTGCAGACATTCCATTCCAGGCTTCTCAGAAGCTCTCTGGTGAGGGGTAATCCAGAATTAGATTTGAAATCTGACCACCTGGAACTGTTTAATTCCATATACATACTTCCAGGGCTACTTTGCTGCAAAGCTTTCACCCTTTAGTACTAGCCACTCTGAAGATTACTTAGACTAGAGGAGTTGAGAATAACAGTATAAAGTCATTTTGCCAATCTAAATATTGGATCAAATATGCTTCTGAGCTTTATGAACCATCATGGACAGCCAGTTTACTCAGATTTAGTAGTTACAACCTCTGGAACTTGTTTCTACTTATTTCTACTTTCTCTTAGGAAATCATAGCTTTTAAGGAGGTGGGCCAAGAGAGCTCTTATACCCCGTGAGATTCTATCAACTCTTTGGAAACTAGGATAGAGGAGAAAGGTTTTATTTTGCTTGTTTTTACCCAAACCTTGAGCCCAGCAACAGTGATCATATTAGCATAGAACAGTCCTTTGATAAGAACACAAGACAACTTACTTGGCTCAACCTTGCCTCTTATGGATGCCATGGATGTGTGATCTCATTGCTAAGGGTTCTCCCTTCAAGTGTACTGATTGCCATCAGTCCAGACCTGACTCTGTTTCTCTTGTCTGTGTCTTTCCATAAATCACTGTGTACACCTCAGGCTTCACACTAGTTATGGGGGTTAATGAATTACCAATGCAGAATTTCCATACTTTATGTGTAATCTTTTCCAGTCATACATGTCCTGCTTAATGATGTCTCTTACCCCACTTCTCACATGTAAGTCATTATTGGTAATGCAGTGCAGCATACTTGTGTCTTTTCATTGCTGTTTGAGTCGCCTACAACGTTGATTCTTCTGAGATCATGAAGTTCTATGATTCTTTACAAGAATAATGGTGTTTTAAAAACATGGGCCTTTGTGGTAATCATACACTTATTGAAATTTCTAGACCTTTTTACAAATCCTATTTAGTCCATCAGCTGTGGCTTATCTAGTAGGAAGACCTGCCCAGTTAGTTGTGATGATCTGAATACTATGCAGTTTTAGACCACATATCTACTCTTGGATCTCAGTGAGGAAGCCCGTCTGCCCAAAGGTATTAACAAATAGGATCTGTAGAACCTCTTGTAGCAGGGTGTGGAACTCCAAAGGCTGGTGGTGAGCATGCCTTGAGTGGGAGCACTGCCCATGAGGATACTAAAGCCAGAGAATTGGAGTACAGGACTGGAAGAGAGGAGAAAGCAGGACGATGGATAACAAACCACCCCATTACCCTACCACAAGCTGCTTACCTTTGGTAGCACTTTAATAGCTAGGCATCACTCTTTTTGGAAAAGCTAATAGACTTCCCATATTGAAAAGTAAAAATTAGATTTATATACCTGACCTATATGAAGGAACTCATCTGAATAAAATTAAAACAATTTTCTGGCATTGAAAGTTTTTCGGTTATGTTGTTGCAAGTCCGGGCTACCCAACAATCACCCAGAGAGCAACAGCTGTGAAGAAGAGTCATCCCGCTAACTGTGAAGCAGTTGCTCACACACAAAGCAGACAAACCTGCCCAGGCAGCAGGACAAGACAACTTGGGAGAAAGAAGGACGATATGTGCCAGAGTAGTCAAAACACAGCCACCACCACTTTGACCTACTATCTCCCCTCAGACCCCAATAGCCCAAGACCCTGAACCCAAGAACTTTGGAAATATTAATGCTCTCCACCAGACCCGCTTTCAATCAACACCCCTTCGCCCCACAAAAATGTCAAAGGGTCCCACTTAGCAAAAACTGCTGACCAGTTGCCATAACAGGCAGATAAGCACAGGAGCCCTAGGAGAGACAGCACTCCTCAGACCACCTGTCTTGCTTCCAGCGCAGCCCTTATAACTATTTTCAGAGGAAGCCAGTCCAGCGGAAAAGGAGTCAACCATCCTTCCCAACTGATAGCAGGTAAGCCAACCCAACTGAAACATCAAGGTACCCTGAGGGAAAGATAGGAGATCGCATGTGCCAGGCAAGTCAGATCACCACCACCTTGATCATCTCCCCCTCAGACTCCTAAGGAAACAACTCAGGACCCTGAACCTAAGAGCCCTGGAAATAGTAATGCTTCCAGCCCAGTACACTTATCTATCTTCCTGGGAAACACTTGTGGAGATGTAACCTGACAGCTACTCCTGCAGATGCTACAGCCACAAGTACTGAAGACCCAAAAAAGAAAGTTCTCGCAAAGTCCTCGGCACTGTCAAATGGTTCACTGTCAGAAACTGATGTTACATCCGTAGAAGTATTATCATAGAAGGGGCATTACAATCTGATTTGTCATGCTGCACTCTACAGACCATGGGACCTTTCTATCAAACGCTGCTAAAATTTTCTAAGTGTTGTTTCATTTATTACAATATGAGCTCCTTGGGGCAGCTGGGTGGTACAGTGAATAGAGCACCGGCTCTGGAGTCAAGAGGACCTGAGTTCAAATTCAGCCTCAGACAATTGACATTTACTAGCTGTGTGACCTTGGGCAAGTCACTTAACCTCAATTGCCTTCCCCCCTCCAAAAAAAAAAGAAAAAAATGAGAGCCATAAAAAAGAATATGAGCTCCTTGACAGCAAGGACTAACTAGTCCATTAGTATCCCCAGGGCTTAACACAGTGATTTGCACATTATTAAGCTTTTAATAAATGCTCTGTGCATGCAGACCTAAGAATATTTCATTCTGGCTGGATTTTCGCCCCTTTTTCCTGTTTTTAAACTGTGTTGCCAGCTTAAATGAATGTTCCTACCTTCTTAACAGAAAACTTTCTGTTCTAAATTTGTGCTATTGTGTGATATTATTTATCACTGTTGTGTGACTGATTGGATTTAGTCTTAATATTTCTTGTATTGCTATGTATGGTTTAAACATAATAAAGTGAATGTTAAATCACTAGAAAGTTGGTATATAAGCCTGCTTTAAAAAAAATTCTCTTTTACCCATATCAAGAGGCTACTTAATTACTCTTCACTTTCTGCCATCAGAGTGGCATTTGCATATCTGAGATGGTTGATAATTCTCCCAGCAGCCTTAATTCTGGCTTTTATTCATCCAGCATGGCATTTTGCATTTTGTGGAGAATGTCTGGCATGCTGTGGTCTGTGGGGTCATGAAGATTCGGACATGATCAAATGACTGAACCACAACAGACTCTGCATATAAGTTAAATCAGGTGACAATAAGGTGACAGCCTTGTCATACTTCTTTTCCAATCTTAAACCAATTAGTTGTTCCATGTTCAGTTCTAACCAAACTGTTGCTTCCTGGCCTGCATTCAGTTTCCTCAGGAGACAAGTAAGATGAAGGCTGGGCTCCTGAGCTGTCTTTAAATGGAGGTTTGAGGGGGAAATTTTTTGTTTTTTGCTCTGCCCTCTAATCAGAGAGTGAGAGGCAACTGAAGGTACTGATGAAGTGTGAGCTGATTCAATCTCCATGATGATGAGTTTCCTGGCAATGAGGTTTTCCTAGGGGAGGCATGATGATAATGGAATTGAATCCAAGCAAGGAAGCTGGTGGGAAATAAATCACCCTCCTGAACTCATCCTGCAGTGATTAACAAACTCCCATTGGTCATGTTCTCCCCATCCTGGAGATCCTGGACCCCAAGTTAGCATTAGTCATACCCATTCTTTATCCCCTACTGCATGCTCCCTTACTCCCATCTTCCTCAACCCACTCTCCTCAGTGTCCCACTAGCTTTAGCTGCCTACCGTTTCAACTGTGCTCTCTGGAATACATGCTCCAAAGGCAACAAACTTGCTTTCATCTTAAAACTTTTATTTTCGCATTCTTTTCGTCTTCTGTCCCTCACTGATGCTTGGCTCCCTGATGACACAGTCACCCTGTCCTGTACTTTCACTCATTCTCAACCCACTGGTTGAAGTGGAGAAGTTGCAATATTCTTTGCTCCCCATTGCCACTTCTAGGCTCTTCCTCTACCTCCATCACTCAGTAAACTCCACTTTGAAATTCACTCAATCCATAACTACCACGCAATCAAAATTCCAACAATTAACTACATCCAGGACACTCCCCTTCATTCTTGAATGAGTACAGTGCCTGACTCACAGTCTTTCCTCCTCAATTCCTGCCCTCATATTTGCAGATTGATTAGATAGATAGATAGATAGATAGATAGATAGATAGATAGATAGATAGATAGATAGATAGATAGAGATAAGAGATATGTCTCTTGATCCTCCCTACCTCTAAGTTCTTAACTTGCTCGCTGTCTTTGACCTACTCTTTCACTCCACCTTAACTACACAGATGGTCAAACCTTTGATCTTCCTGGGAAAATGTTCATTCCCAGTGAACAATGTTGAATGTTTACTTTTTCTTACCTTCTAGGTTTTGAGGACTCACTTTAGGGAATTGTCACTGTGTTGGTTCCCATTTAGGGAATAAGGACTGCACCTGCAGTTTCATTGGTATTTGGAACTTCCTGGTTAGGAAACTTCTGCCAACGCAGGTAGGCATCCTCTCTGCAATTTATAGTCTGAGAGTTGTGTAGAGCACCAAGAGGTGGAGTGACTTGCCCAGGATCACAACTGTGATACAGATGGGACTTGAACTTTGGCCTTGCTGACTCTTAGTACACCTCTATCCACTAGGCCACAATGCCTCTCGTTTAGGCATAATCTTGAGAGGCTGAAGAACATATTTCCATGTTTGAATATAGTTTGTAAATAAATATTTGAAGATGAAATAAACCTTGATGGATTAATTAAAAAAAAAAACCTTTGATCTTGCCACCATCCACAGATGTTCTGCTTCCATGTTCAAGAGCTCTAAAATTACCTTATCTGGTCACAATCTGTTATCATTCCACATCTCCCTGTAACTAGCAACTGCAAACCCTATTCATCCTCACTGTGATCTCCAATCTCTCCAACCCCTCAGTTCTTTCCCAGGCCATCACCCATACACTAGCTACTCTCTCCCTTATTCATCTTGATCTGCTGTGGCTCTATACTGTCTTTTTTTCTTGAATTCCTTTTCTCCTTATAGCTGATCTTGCCCTGCCAAGCCTCAGCCTGAGATTATTGCCATTGTTTGCTACTCAAGTGCTGTCAAACAAAGCTGGGGAAGATCATGAAACTATGCTGCTTTCACTATAAATTTATGTTATATAATATCAACTGGGGCCTCACTGTAGGAAGGCAATGTTTTTAGACCTCCCTAATGACTATCTCACTCTATATCAGCTTTAATGAACTTTTTCATTCCACTGTCCCATAAAACAGAATCAGATAGAGAGTGGTTTTAAAAAATACAATCCTACAACATATTGTTTATAAGAAATTTGAACCAGACAGACACACATAGAGTAAAAGGGGCTGGACCAGAATCTATTAAGCTTCATTCAAAGTTTTAAGAGCTTCTTCTTCTTCCCTCCTATAATGGTAATGTGAATTTGAAGGTCTTCCTATCCATGTGATCTGCTTAAATCACATGGAAGTCTAAGTCACATGTGGTGGGAGGAGCTGGCTGAATGAGTGAAATAGGAAAGGGTGAAGCAGTAAGGAAGCTAGTCAGAGCAGTTAGAACAGCAGGAGGAGAGGGCACAGGCAAAGAGTCAGCTAGGGAATTGAGAGTGTTTATTTGTGGGAAGGCCCCAGCAAGGGGAATGGCTTTGGAATGGAGTGACTCCCTGCTGTGATAATGCGTATTAACTTCTTTGCTGCTTGGATGGATTGGACTTACTGGTTTGGGGATTTGGTTTTCTGGTGTCTGAATAAATGTTTTGCTTTTGTCTTCTATATGGCGAGTCTGTTATATTTTGTGATTCAGAACCACATCAGCAAATTCATAACAATAGCAACATGTGTGCATTATTGCCTTGGTGATACATTTGGTGACACGAACAGGATCACAAGGTATAAAATCTCCATTTGGAGTCAGAAGGACTTTAGAGGAAGAAATGGATATGTCAAGATGGGAAGATTTACCTTATTCCTCCCTAGCAAGGGAATAGCCTAACCTGGACCCTGTGAAAACTGGGAACAGAGGCTACAGAAGGGAGAACTTAGAGATTTGGAGAGATATTTGCAAAGAATTAAAATTAAGCCAGGGAGAGAATGCCATGAGTGTCTAAAAGATGCTGGATTTTCCTAACAGGTTGCCATATTATAAGTAAAAGCAGAGACAAACTATTAGAAGAGAAAACTCAGATGGAAAGAAAATCGACTAGCGTGCAGGGGAATCTTTCTGTGCCACAGCAAGATGGGGGATCTCAGGTGTCAGAATAACAGATTACTCTTCAGGAGTCTGCTGGTTTGAATGAAGATTTTGCTGTTAATTTAGTTAAAAAACGAAGAGCAAAAAGGTTGAAAGTACGTGCAACCTTAGCACAGGGGTGAGCCTAGTTGCCCTGGCGACAGCTGCCTGGAAAGTGTGTGGGAAGAAAATGATACGATGTTAGATGAGGCTCCTCAGGCAGATGCACACACGGTACTACGAAGGAAGCAAGAGACTCACGGTCCATATGGTATATAGAGAGGTACTTTAAGATTTTACACAGCAGGAGGTCACAGATATCTTGAGTCGGTTCATCCAGAGAATGGGGGAATCATTAGTATTTTGGATGGTGAGAATCAGTGATGAAGGGGCCAGAGGAGTGTGGGTAGATAGCATAGATTTCTTGAAATTCATAGGTATTACTCAGAATCCTTTTTTATAGCAAGCTTTTAGGGATTACCAGCTGAAAGGAGGTAACAGGATAATTAATCTGTTAGCTTTAGCAGCAGAACGATTCGATAGGGACTCTGTGTGGCCCAGTACACGCCTCCTAGTAGCCCCTCCTGGGCTATTTCCCAGTGAACTCTGGGTGATACTCCTGCGCAGTAGATACAAAAAGTCCATGTTCCTTTAAGAACTAACCACTCCTTAACCATGCCTTAACCACTCCCTAATCCCATCCCAAAACACCTAATTAACTTGTTTCCCCCGTAAAACCTTTTGTAAAAACTTCCCCTACACCCCTGAAAGGTTGCAGGTTCCCTAAGAACTCTTGCCCGCTGTAAAGCATAATAAATCTTTGCCACCTTGACTTAAAGAATGTTTGAGATCATGAATTCATTCTGGATGGCACCAACCCTCTCCAGTACTCGGGTCCTTGAGGGGCATCCCCCCTCAACTGGGAACTCCAGTCCTGGGAACTTTAGTTTTGGGATCCCTGAATCCCTGGTTTTTTCCCCCTCAACAGGATGTGGAGAATGACAGTGGATTGCATACAACTGAATAAGGTGACTTCTCCCTTATATGCTGCTCTTCCAGATATTGTTACCTTAATAGAAAGGATCCAGAAATATGATGGGGCTTGGTACACAGTTATTGATTTAGCCATTGCTTTCTTTACAATCCCGATACATTCTAAAGAATGGGACCAATTTCCTTTTACATGGCAAGGCTAACAATATACTTTTAAATGCTTACCACAAGGATATCTGCATACCTCCATTATTTGTCATAGGATTGTGGCTGAACATTTGGATGAATTAAACCTACCTGGTGTCTGGCTTACCCACTACATAGATGATATTATGATACCAGGAAAAATGTAAAAGAAGTAGAGAAAAGCTTGATGCTTTTAATTGAGCATATGAAGAGCAAAGGGTAGGAGATTAACCCTGCAAAGATTCAAGGGCCAAGAGGGTGGAGCCAAGATGGTGACTGGAAAGCCAAGTCCCTCCAAAAACAAATGGCTCTGAACAAATTCTAGAACTATAGAACTCACAAAATAGCAGAGGGAAGCAGAGCTCCAACCCAGGACAGCCTGGATGGTTGCTGGGTGAGGTCTGTCACACACGGAGCTAGGAATGGAGGGGAGTGGAGCCAAGCACGGGTTGCAGCAGGACCAACCAGACCAGGAGCTGGGCAGAACAGGCCCTAGCACCCTGAATCAGTGAGCTGGGACAGTTACCAGACTTCTCAACCCACAAACACCAAAGACAATAGAGAAAGTGGGAAAAGCAGCTGGGGACAGAGTGAAACGAGTTCACAGTTGGGCCACCTTCCCCCTGGCAGTGGAGGTGGTGCAGCTCTGAGGACTTAACTACAGCTGCAGTTGCTTCTGGCCCCAGGCCCACCTGGTGAGAGGAATTAAGTGGCAGATCAGAGTAGGAGTGCAGAGCCTGCTTAAGGTCTGAGTCAGGTCTGGGTTGATGGTTCTTGGGGAAGGAGTAGTGCTGGTGTGGCAGAGCTGGCTGTATTAGAAATAGCTCTGAAAACAACAGTGCATCCTCTCAAGCTTGGAACAAAGTACTCTTTACTCTACAAGCAGTCATACCCTGATGAAAAACTCAAGGGTCAAGTAAGTTGGCTGGGAACATGGCCAGGCAGCGAAAATGGACTCAGATTCAGTCTCAGACTTTGGAATCATTCTTTGTTGACAAAGAAGACAAAAACATACAGCCAAAAGAAGTCAACAAAGTCGAAAGGCCTACATCAAAAGCCTCCAAGAAAAACATGAACTGGTCTTAGGCCATGGAAGAGCTCAAAAAGGATTTGGAAAAGCAAGTTAGAGAAGTAGAGGAAAAAATTGAGAAGAGAAATGAGAATGATGTGAGAAAACCATGAAAATCAAGTCAATGACTTGCCAAAGGAGACCCAAAAATATATGGGAAAAATACTGAAGAAAACAACACCTTAAAAAATAGACTAACTCAAATGGCAAAAGAGCTCTATAAAGCCAATGAGGAGAAGAATACCTTAAAAGGCAAAATTGCCCAAATGGAAAAGGAGGTCCAAAAGACCACTGAAGAAAATACTACATTAAAAATGAGATTGGAACAAGTGGAAGCTAGCGACTTTATGAGAAATCAAGATATTATAAAACAGAACCAAAGGAATGAAAAAGTGGAAGACAATGTGAAATATCCCATTGGGAAAACCACTGACCTGGAAAATAGATCCAGGAGAGAGAATTTAAAAATTATTGG
>CM053622.1:503990132-504007519 GCA_028646595.1 Phalanger gymnotis | reverse complement strand
GTGGCAAGAAAAAGCAGTTCTGTAGGAAGGGAAGAGGTGGCAGGTGAGGGGGAATGAGTGAATCTTGCTCTCGTTGGATTTGACCTGAGGAGGGAATAACATACACACTCAATTGGGTATCTTGCCCCACAGGAAAGAAGGGAGAAGAAGACAAAAAAAGGGGGAAGGATAGAAGGGAGGGCAGATGGGGGAGGAGGTAATCAAATACAAACACTTTCAAAAAGGGACAGGGTCAAGGGAGAAAATTGAATAAAGGGGGATAGGATAGGAAGGAGCAAAATATAATTAGTCTTTCACAACATGAGTATTGTGGAAGGGTGTTACATAATGATACACATGTGGCCTATGTGGAATTGCTTGCCTTCTCAGGAGGGGTGGGTAGGGTGGGAAGAGGGGAGAGAATTTGGAACTCCAAGTTTTTAAAGACAGATGTTTAAAAAAAAGTTTTTGCATGCAACTAGGAAATAAGATATAGAGGCATTGGGGCATAGAAATCTATCTTGCCCTACAAGAAAGAAGGGAAAAGGAGATGGGGTGGGGTGGGGTGACAGAAGGGAGGGCTGACTGGGGAATAGGGCAGCCAGAATATACGACGTCTTGGAGTGGGCAGGAGGGTAGAAATGGGGAGAAAATTTGGAATTCAAACTCTTGTGAATATCAATGCTGAAAACTAAAAATAATAAATAAATAAAAATAATCTCTACTGTAAATAATTTCTTCCTTAACCCACCAGTTCTTTAGGATTTAGTCAGTCTCCAATTAATAGCCCTTAATTGAACATTATTTTTGTTGTACTTTAGTCATCAAAGGATATGTACAATATGTCAACTTTTCTGCATTTTGAGGGTTTCATGCACTAGCACAAGGGCAATTTTTCTAAAGGTGTCATGGAGATAAATGAATACAAACACATGTGTGTATATACACACCTATATATGTTATATATATTTATATACATCCCTCTTTTTATACCCATTCAATAACCACTACAGATCTATCATATCTAACTTTTCTAAAATACTCTTTAGATCCTTCTTTCTAGTTTCTTTTCTTTTGTTGGATTTGTCTAGGTTTGTAAGGAGTACACTAGGATCTCCCACTATTATAGTGTTATTGTCAAGATTTCCCTCTAACTTGTTTAGCTTTTCCTTTGCATATTTAGGCGCTATATCATTAGGTGCCTATATGTTAAATAAGTATGTTGATTCATTGTCTATGGTGCCTTTCAGCATAATGTATTTTTTCTGTTTATCTCATTTAATAATCTGTTGTCACTGTTGCCTTGTCTGAGATCATGAAAGCTACTCTTTCTTTTTTTTTTTGAGTTAATAGAAGTGTAATAGATTTTGCTTATAAATCTTTAAGTTTCAAATTTGTTTCTTATAAGTAACATATTGGTGGATTCTGCTTTCTAATCTATTCTACTATCCTCTTTCATTGTGTGTATATTTATGCCATTCATATTCACAGTTATGACTTTTAATTGTGTTTTTTCCTCAATCAATCCTATTTGCTTATACATTTTCTTTCTTTGTCACATCTCTTTAAAAAGAAAGATGGTGATGATAGAAGAATGGACTCTATTCTTGATAAAATCTGCTTCCACTCCCATGCTCCTTTTCCTCTTGCACAGAGCACAAATCAAAATCTTTCTTCCTTTCATCTTTGTTTGTATTGTTTTCTACTTGTACACTTAGATTATGCCAGATAGTCCTCTTCCCATACTCTCCCTTTAATCCTTAGTATAAACCTAATGAATTTTCTTAGTTATTGTTGTTCAGGTGTTCAGTGATGTCCAACTCTTCATGACCAGACCCTTCTATCCTCCACTATCTCCTGAAGTCTGTCCAAGTTCATGTTCATTGTTTCCATAATACTACATATCCATCTCATCCTCTGCCATCCCTTTTTCCTTTTGCTTTCAATCTTTCCCAGCACCAGAATTTTTTTTCCAATGAGTATTCTCATTATGTGGCCAAAATATTTAAGCTTCAGCTTCAATATTTGACCATCTGGTGAATAGTCTGAATTAATGTCTTTAAATATTGACTAATTTGGTCTCCTTGCTGTCCAAGGGACTCTCAAAAGTTTTCTCCAACACCACAATTTGAAAGTGTTGATTCTGTGGTGCTTAGCTTTCCTTATAGTCCAACTTTCCCAGCCATACATTACCTATAAGAATACTGAATATTTATGCAGATTTATTTTATGACAATCACACACCTTTGCTTAATTTAATAATTGTTTCAATTACTTTTGGTTAACTATTTAAAATACTCTAAGTAAAATATAACATCTGTGAAAAGCAACAATTTTGTTTCCTCTTTGCCTTTCTTTATTCCCTCTATTTATCTTGTCTTATTCCTTAGCTAGCATTTCCAAGTCCATGTAAATAGTAGTGGTGATAATGAGCATCATTGCTTTGCCCCCAATCTTAATGGAAAGGTCTTTTTTTTAAACACATCTTTGCTCTCTGATTTAGATAGATATTATTTATCATATTAAGGAAAGGTTCATTTACTCTTATGCTTTTTAAAATTTTTTTCTTAGAAATAGTGCTGGATTTTGTTAAAAATATTTTTATCATCTATTGATATAACCATATGTTTTTATTATTTTTATTATTAATTGTATCTATTATTGTATCTAATTGTATCTATTATTGTATCTATAGTCATCCTTAAGTTGAACCAGCTCTGCATTCCTGGTATAAAACCAAACTGACTAAAGAGTATAATTCTTCTAATACGTTGTTGAAGCCTATTTGATAAAATTTTATTTAAAAATTTACATTAATATTAATTAGGCACATTGGTTGGTAGTTTTCTTTTTTTGTTTTGTCTCTTCTTGTTTTAGGTATCAAGAACATTTCAGACTAGAAGGATGCCTTCTTATTGCAACCAGTTTATATAAAATTGAAATTAATTGTTCTTTTAATATTCGATAGACTTAATTTTCAAACCCATCTATACTTGGAGTTTTTTGGGGGAGGGGAGTTTGTGTATTGTTTCTTTAGTCTTTTTCTGATATTGAATTACTTACCATACTTCATATTTTTATAAGCATTCATTTCCTCTAAGTTTTGTTAACATATAATTGGGGGGGGGGAAATGATTTCTGATAATTTCCTCCAATTCCTTTTTTAATGGTTATAAGATACCCTTTTTGTTTTTATGTGAACTTGAAATGCTTTTCCAATTCTTTCTTTCTGTTTTCTCATTTCATTTATGAATCATTTTAATTTTTTAAAAATTATTTTTATTTCTGTTAAAGTAAATGAAAAAATAGTCATCTTTAATCACCAGAATTTTTCTAATATACCCCTCCTATCTCCCATCCCATATGATAAAGGTTATTTTTTAAGAAAAAGAGAAAAAAAAACAAAAAATGAGCAAAACTGATCAATACATAAAAAAAAATCTGAAAATATGGGTATTGAACCACAGAGTCACCACCTCTGCAAAGGAGTGGAGTTAGAATATCTTCTGATTTTTCTTTTTTGTGCCATGCTTTTTCTTTGTAATTTTGCAATATTTATCTTAAATGTTTTATGATTATTATTATTTCCATTTATATTGTTATAGTCATTTATATTGCTATAGTCATTGTGTATATTGTTTTCCTTCTTACTTCACTCTGCATTAGATAGTATAAACCTTTCCATGGTTTTCTATATTTGTCATATTCATTGTTTCTTACAGCAGAATTATATTACCTTACATTCACATGCCACAATTTATTTAGCAGTTCCTTACATTGAAGTGCTTCTATTATGTTTCTAATTCTTTACTACCATAAAAAAGTGCTGCTATAAATATTTTGGTGTATATGGGAACTGTTGGTGACTTTCTGGGGGCATTTGCTGAGTAGTGGAATCTCTGGGCCAAAGAGATTTATTTACATAACTCCAAATTTCTTTCCAAAATACTTATAATGCTTCACAGTTCTACCAATGATGTACTAAAGTGCCTAAATCTTCACAGCATTTGTTTTTAAATCATGTCATATTTGCCAATTTGTTGCATGTAGGATGAAATCTCAGATTTGCTTTGATTTTCATTTTTCTTGTTAATTATTTAGAATATTCTTTCATATGGTTGTTAATAGTTTAAAGTTCTGCTTTTGAGAACTATTCATATCCTTTGATGATTTATCTTGGAGGAATGAGAGAAGGGAAACAAACATTTAGTAAGTGCTTTCTACATGCCAGGTACTATACTATGCACTTTACAAATATATATATATATATATATATATATATATATATATATATATATATATATATATATATATATATACATACACAAATTTATCTTTTTCTTCTGGGAGACCTATAATCTTTAAATTCTCTCTAGACATCTTTTCTTTAAGATCAGTGTTTTGCCTGTATAGAGATCGTGTTTTCTTTTAATATTGCTTTCTGCTTTTCTTCTTTCAGATTGTCCTTTTAGTCCTTGTATATTTGTATTTGCATTCAGTTATTCTCTCTTTCATTTCTTTGATGATACTTGCACTGTGGAGTCTATTTTTTTATTCTAATTAGTTTTACTGTGCAAATTATGAATTTTGCTTTTTTAATTTATATTTTTATCTTGAACCATTCAGGAACATCCTGCGGTTACATGATCTCTTGGAAATTCACAAGATCCTCTGCCTTATCAGCTGTTGATTAAATTTCTTTTAACTAATAATATTTATTCAGAGAGATTTGGACTAATTTGGATTTCTCGAGGCCATCTTCCTTTATGTTATTAACATCTTTCTCAGTTAGTTTATCTGTTTGTGTTCAAGGTTTTTAGCTAAATTTTCTTCCTCCAGTGATTTTTGGTAATTTCAATCTTTTTTCCTTATATTCCCCTTTTGTTCACTTTCTTACTCTTTCCTCTTTGATGGCAGATACTCTAAGGGCTGGATCTGACAGTTCTTGCAGCCTCCTCCTGTACTGAAGAATTCACTTTTCACTGTTTCCGTGTCTTTCCCAAGGAACTTCTGGGCTGACAGAAATGACAGGCCTGTTGGAGCCACGCATATAAGTAGGCACCTTGTCCCCATTCCCTCTGTTCCTAAGTATCTCTATTCCTGGTTGAATGTACTGATACACCATACAGAGCAAATTTCCAACTTCCTGAACTGTAAAGGGCCAAGCCCCCAAAACAGAGTTAAACTGTAACTTAAGATGAGAACAGCCTGTACAAAGTTAAGAATTGTACAAAGTTAGATAAGCAGTTGCAAATAGAACATCCAGTTCCCCCTACTATTGCCTTAACACGCAAACTGACTCCATAACCCTTTCCAAATAAGTACAGAGCACAGACTGTCAACGAGCACGGAAACATGGTCCTGATAGGTTTAGAGAGATCACGCACGAGCATGCTTGCACCCGGAAACAAAGGCTAGTCCTGCATAAATATCCTGCTTGCTGTAACAATAAATGGAGCTTTTGACCACCTGTATGTCTCTCGCCTCATCTGTGTGCCGCTCGTAAGATACTAGGGCTAGCTGGTCTGGCGCTAGGTTCAGGGACCCCCAAGGGATCTTGGGCGGTTGGTGGGTGGTTGAAGGCCCCCAACACTGACCCTCTACATACTCATTATAGGGATGGCAGTAGGGCAGACTTGAGTTCTGTTGCTTTTTCCACCAAAATGGAGTGAGGGCAAGAGCAATGGGGTGTACTGACAGAATCTATAGCAGCAGCAAGGTATTATGTCCTTTGTTAATGAATGAATGAACAATAATTTATTAAGCATATCCTATATGGCAAAAACTGGGGATATAAATAGAAAAAGTGAGATGGTTCTTGTTCTCAAGAATCTCCCACTTTATTCAAAGGACACAACACATAAAAAGAATTCAATTTCAAAGTGAGCGAAAAAGCCTGAAAGTTCTAAGGGTACAATAGTAGGATGGATGGCAAGGTCCAAGGATTCTTAAGTCATGTGAGTAAGTCAGATGACAGTGATGAGGCTCTGGAGAGTCATGAGGCAGGGCATGTGTTAAAGACCGTAGGACCTTAGGATGCAGAGACAGAACAAATAGTAAGGCCTTTTGGTCTTCTTTGTCACCCCTAGGAATATATCATCCAAATCTTTGAAGCAACAAAACAACCAGGAAAGAATTTGAGATGCTTAGAGCTAAGGGAAGGGTGCACCCATGGTGGCAAGTCTTCTTTATGGTATATGACTTATTTGAAGTATTTATCCAGCTCCTACTTCAGTAGGACAAAAGAGCTGTTTATCTTTCAGGTCTATTGGATTTTGTGTCGTCAGCAAGTGTGTGCACATTCCTTGTACTAGAGTTGGGTGAAGCAGACAATTTTTAGGGCACCTTTTCTAGCCTTTTCCCCATACTAGGAGGAGAGCAGTATGGTCCTTAAAAAAGGCTGCTCAGACACCCAGGGGACTGCCAAATCCCACTGTTACTTCAGTCTGGTGGGAAGATGATCCTATGGCCTGGGCTGCCTCTGTGCAGGGTTTTGCTTACAATTCTCAGTGTATCCACATCTGCTGCTTCATCACTTGCCTGAGCTGCCACAGGACTTCACAGTAGGTAAAAAGGGTAAAAAGGTATGGGTGATATATTTTGATTCATGCAGAAATTGGATTTAAGTGAGGAAGATTTGTGCAAAGTCATTGCTTCACTCTCTTCCAGAGTCATCTGAGTCCAGTGGCAAGGTAAAGTCAAGATGACTGGTGATGACTTGAGATTCAGTGGATGACCTTGGCATCTTTGATTCCTAATCAAGATCTAAGTGTGCCATAGTGCTTACTTCAGCTACTTTCATGGCTCTTGAAACAAATTATTCACACCCACCCATTCCACCAGGGGATGTCTTCTCATGCTTGAGGTACACACCCCCTTAACTTATCAATAGGTTTGAGGCCCCTCAGTTACCTTGAACCTAGTTTAGCCCATCTGTTAAAATGGTTTACCAGGGAGTGGCTGCTGTGCATGCTACAGCTTCTAGAAGCCACAGTTGAGAGGTTGGGGGCAGGTGGACACCAAAGATAGAAAGCAGCCCTGAAAGGGACTAAGTAATCTCCCACACCAAAGGTACTAATCTTCTCTGCACACTTGTACACCCCAAGAATTTATTGAGTGGGGGAATGACATTTTCAGATACATGCTTCAAGAAAATTATTTTGTTGGTGTTAGAGATGAACCTAATACCAGCACCCTGTTCAGGTTCAGTTTTGGAATGAAATATGGCACGTAAGTCAGTAGACAGTTAACAAAATGAGGTTTTCTTTGCCCTAATGCAGCCATCATGATCTCAAACAAAGCAAAAGCAAAACCAGACCTAAATAAAAAGACCCATTTGAAAGAGGCCGGCTTGTGGGTGACTTGGTAAATGGGGGTCATCAAGATACCCATCTGGATATTCTGCCTATTATAGAGTCTATGTAGAAGATGATCATGGCTTGAACCACAGTGATAGCTGTGTGGGAAGGAAAAGAAGGAAGAAGAGTAATAGCTGGCATTTTTACAGTACTTTAAGATTTGTAGAGTTCTACATATGTTAAACACGTAAGAAGGGGATAAATGTAAGTGAGGTTGCAGAGACAAAAATAGCAAGGCATTTGATATTTTGGGAGAACAATGAAGACTTGAAAATATCAGTGTTTGTGAACTTAGAAGACTAGAAAGATGGTGGTACCACTAACAGTAATAGTGAATAATGTAATGAGATGTTTGATGAAGATGCTGAAGACATGACTTATCCATGCCTGTCCACCCAAAAAGAAAAGTGAGGAGATGGGATTCTTACCGGGTACCATCCCAGAGAAGAAGTTGCCCTCTGGAGGGGCATGCTTGCTGGTAGAGGAGATGATCTGAAGGGCAGGGGATAGGGATGCTGGGATGATAGGAGAAGGTATTTTTCTAATAGCATGTATGCAGCTCAGGATAGTGGTACTCTGGTAGCAGTTGGGTTACAACTGATCTGAAGGGCCAACTTTTGACTCAGTAGAGGGAAGTTGCTTCTTCAGTAGAGCGAAGAGTCAGAGTGGAAGAATTAAAGGGTTTAAAGGTAGGTGTGTTTGTACTTCAGATAAGCTTCACAATTGGATCTTATAGAAGATTACCCCTTCTCTCATTACATACCCTTTGGGGGCAAGACCACAGCTTCCCAGAGATTCTTAGCCCCCAATTTGGAAACCATTGATTTAAAACATTCTGTCACATGCTTATAGATAATGTATCTGGAAATGGTCTGTTCATACGCTTTGAACACTCATATTTTGGGAAATGGCTCTCATTTTTTATATATTTCTGTTAATTCCTTATATATCTTGAACATCAATATTGTATCAGAAATATTTTCTATAGATTTCCCCCCAGCTAACTGCTTTTCTTCTAATTTTAACTGCACTGATTTTGCATTTGCAAATGTTTTTAAATTTTATGTAATTGTTATTGTCCATTTTCTTTTACATGGTCATTTCTACCCTGAGTCCTGGCCAATCACATCCTCTTCCAACTAGGGACAAAATGCCTTCTATTCCCTACTACCTCCCCTTCATCAACCACCCTAAGGAGGAACAGGAGCAACTACCATACAGGCTGGCCCAAAACAAGACCTAGGCCCTGCCAACCAATACTCTTGGCAACATCCCTTGAAGATTGTGTTTTATTCTTCATTTACCACTCACTATTACCCCTATAGCTTTTCCTGTTTCTTTTCCTAGCTCAGTACTAACCAACCACTGATAATTTAAAAGAAACTATCACTAAACCCTTTGTCTCATTCTCTAATCCCTATCTTCCTCAATCCTGCATCACCTATATCCTACTTCAACTGTGCATACCCCTTCTACTGTGCCTTCTAGAATCAGTTCTGTGGTTAAAAAACTTCTCTTTATCATGGGCTTTTTTCTTTTACATTCCCTCCATCTTTTAGCCCTCAGTGAGACCTGGCTTTTCTCAGATGACATTGAATCATCAGCTATTCTCTCCAGCAATAGCTGTACCTCCTCTTATAATCCCTGACAAACTGGTTCTGGAAGGAGCAGGAGGTCAGAGTATTTTCTTCCTACCATCTCTTCTAGACTCTCCCTTTATCTCATGGATTTGGCAACCTTTCTGCCTTTGGAATGCACTCAATCAAAGTTTCACACTCAATCCAAATTCTGGTGATTGTAGTATTTGAACACCAGGGGTATGCTGGAGCCAGCTCTAACCAGCTTGCAAGACTTAATTTTTAAATGTTCAGTGTGAACAGTTACATCTTATAAATAGTCAATTACTACAAATCATAGCTTATTTATTGTTTTTAATTGTCTAAGCATATTATTAATTATTATTATAATATTAATTGATAATACATACCCTAATATTTATTATAACATTAATAGCATTAATAATGCTATTAAACTTCTAAAAATTTTTCCTTTTTCCAATTGCATGTAAAAACTTTTTAACATTCATTTTTTAAATTTTTGAGTTCCAAATTCTCTTTCTCATTCCCCTCTTTCTCCTTTGTCTGAGACAGTAAGCAACTTGATATAGGTTATACATACGCAATAATGCAAAATATATTTCCATACTAGTTACGTTGTGAAAGAAAACACAGACCAAAAAAATCCCCAACAAGAAATAAAGTGAAAAATAGTATGCTCTGATGTGCATTCAGACTCCATCAGTTCTTTCTATGGAGATGGATAGGATTTTTCATCATGAGTCCTTTGGAATTATTGTCTTGGATCATTGTATTGCTGAGAATAGCTAAGTCATTCACACTGATCATCATACAATATTGCTGTTAGTGTGTACAGTGTTCGTCTGGTCCTGCTCACTTCACTGTGCATCAGTACATGTAAGTCTTTCCAGGTTTTTCTGAAAACAATCTGCTTACCATTTTTATAGCATAACAGTATTCCATTGAAATCATATACCATAACTTATTCAGCTATTTCCTAATTGATGGACATCCTCTGAGTTTTCAATTCTTTGCTACCACAAAAAGAGTTGCTAGAAAATATTTTTGTACAAGTAGGTCCTTTCCCCTTTTTTTGGATCTCTTTGGAATACAGACCTATCAATGTTAGTATTACTAGGTTAGAGGGCATGAACAGTTTTATAGCCCTTTGGGCATAGTTCCAAATTGCTCTCCAGAATGGCTGAATCAGTTCATAACTCCACCAACAGAGTATTGGTGTCTCAGTTTTCCCATATCCCCTCCAACATCTGTCATTTTCCTTTTCTGTCATATTAGCCAATCTGATAGGTGGTATCTCAGAGTTGTTTTAACTTGCATTTCTCTAATCAGTCGTGATTTGTTTTTTCATGTGCCTATAGATAGCTTTGATTTCTCTGTCTGAAAACTTCCTATTCATATGCTTTGACCATTTACCAACTGGGAAATTATTTTCTTATAAATTTGACTTAGTTCTCTCTCTATATATATATATGAGAAATGAGGCCCTTACTGAGACAACTGCTGTAAAAATTATTCCTTAGCTTTCTGCTTTCCAATTTTGGCTGTATTGGTTTTGTTTGTGCAAAACCTTTTTAATTTAATGTAATCAAAATTATCCATTTTGCATCTCATAATGCTCCCTGTTTCTTGTTGGGTCATAAATTCTTCTTTTCTCCATAGATCTGATAGGTAAACTCTTTTATGCTCCCCTAATTTGATTATGGTATCACCTTTTATGTCTAAGTCATGTACCCATTTTGACTTTATCTTGGCATACTATGTAAGATGTTGATCTATACCTAGTTCCTGCCAAACTATTTTCTAGTTTTTCCAGCAATTTTTGTCAGATAGTAAGGTCTTATCCTAAAAGCTTAGATCTTTGAGTTTACCAAACACTATGATCATTTACTACTATGTATTGTGTGCCTAATCTATTTCACTGATCTACCACTGTTTCTTAGCCAGTACCAGATTATTTTGATGATAACTGCTTTATAATTCAGTTTGAGATCGGGTAAGGCCAGATTAAACTTAAAAGTGTAAGAATACATCTTTTTTTCCTCCAAGGAATCTAGCTCTTAATATTTACTAGTACACCCCTGTACTAAATATCACTTGAGCTCAATAGGTGTGCCTAGAAGACCCAGGGAATGAAGTTATCACTAGACAGGAGGCCTAGTGACTGTAAGCTAATAATGATAATAACTGCCATTTATATAGTATTATAAGTTTTGCAAAGTGCTTCATATCCATTATATCATTTGAGCTTCAGAACACATGAGATATGTAATTTAGACTCTCTCCTTTATCAAGGAGTTAGAACACTGCTCATCAATATCTTTTCCTCCCCCAAGTCCAGCCTTTATAATAGGGGACATACATACAGTTAATCTTCAACTTTTGCAGGGGTAACTTTCCTAGAGAATGATGTGAAAGGAAAAAACAGGAATGTTGATACATTGAGCCTATGGGAACTAGGGAATTAGATTCTGGTAACCACCCCAAACTATAATCTTCTGCCAAAGATTGCTGAAAATACACTTTTCTGTATACAATTCTTTTTGACAAAGCATTAATTCTTATAAGATGCACTTGTCCTTATGTAGTAACCATGAAATAACCCATAAAATGCGGGAGACAGGTGGCAATTCTTGACAGGGTGGGGAAAGGGAGAGACAGAGGCAGCAATGTCAGAAGAACCCCAGGTTAAAAAGGGAAAGGAGCCATATCTGCCATCTCTAATCTCCCTTTTCTCTTCATGGTTGAACAGTTCCCCGATGAAAAGCACAAACCTTGGGATGAGTCTCCCACCCACTGGAGCTTGGAATTCCACCAGAAGTGTGTCTACTGGTCCAGGCATGGCTAAGAATTGGTGGGGACACTTGCAAGACCAACAGTATGGATAGTGGCGGCTGTGAGATGCTCACTTAGCTGCTCAAATGCTGGCAAGAAGCTGAGGGTGACCATCTCATTTACTTCTAAATAGCCACTTTTCCATTTTTTTTGATTCCCTTATTATGCGCTTGAGAGGTTACTTTAACACTTTCTGGAGCAGAATCATGAACACTGTAGTGAATACTTCCCTCTTTTTTGCAGATGTAAATTTGCATAGTGTACCTCTCATTTTTTTTTTCTCTACTACATGTAGCTGAGAATATGTGCCAGATTCTCAACACAAAAGTGAAAATAAGGTTATTAATAAAATCACCTGAATGCTTGAAATTGTAAAAGTTAAATGAGTGAATATTGAGGATTGACTGTATTTGCATAAGTGTTCCATTGGCCCCCTAACACTCCAATTCCTCAGCCCCCTTAAATCCTGTGATTTACTACTCTCATTCCACGTTAGTCACAAATAAGGATCTCACCATTGTCCACAAGTGTGCTGTATCCCTAATTAGAAACTCCGATGTTTCCCTATCTGATCACAACCTCCTGTCATTTTTACCTCTCCCTGTGTTTCACGCCTCCTAAACCTATTCTTTGCCCTCATCAAGACCTCCGATACCTCCAGTGCTCTCCTAATATCAACCCACTAAGACATTTCCACTCTACATTGCCTTCTTCCCTCAAATTTCTTGCTATATTGTCCTATTTCTGCTCATTTCTTGCCAAACCTTTGTTGTTCAGTCATTCAGTCATATCCAACTCCTTGTGACCCCAAGGACCATATCATGCCAGGCCCTTCTATCCTCCACTGTTTCCCAAAGTCTGCCCAAGTTCCTGCGCATTGTTTCTATGATGCTATCCATTTCATCCTCTGCCATCCCTTTCTCCTTTTGCCTTCAATCTTTCCCAACATCAGAGTCTCTTCTAATGAGTCTCATCACTATGTGGCCAAAGTATTTAAGCTTTAGTTTCAATATTTGACCTTCCAGTGAACAATCTGAATTAATGTCTTTAAATATTGACTGATTTGATCCTTGCAGTCTAAGGGACTCTTAAAAGTCTTCTCTAACACCACAGTTTGAAAGTGTTGATTCTGTGGTGCTCAGTTTTCCTTATAGTCCAACTTTTATAGCCATACAGTACTACTGGAAAAAACCATAGCTTTAACTATACAGACATTTATTGGCAAGGTAATATCTCTGCTTTTCAGTATGCTGTCCAGACTGGCCATAGGTTTTCTTCTAAGGATCAAGTAACTCTTAATTTCCTGGTGCAGTCAGCATCTGCAGTGATATTTGAGCCCAAAATATAAAATCTGACGCTGCTTTCATTTCTTCTTCCTCTGTTTGCCAAGAAGTGATAGGACCAATTGTCAAACCTTAGCCTTGGGTAATTCTCACAACTCAGTTCCTCTATATGTACTCACTAGGGCAGCTGAAGTCTTACAGGGTAAGATATGCTGAGGATAATTACAAATTCATTTTATCCAATGTCAACTTGACCCTCATAGCAGCAAGGCAGGGGAAAATAAGGGAAGGGCGAAACTTAAATTACCAAAGATCTCAAGAAACAGAAAATGTAAAGATCTTGAAAATAATCAGGAAAATCAACAGTGAAAACATTAACAGCATAAAATTAATATAGCCTCCAGATCCAATAAATTCAGGCATCCATGAATAAATACTTTAAAACAAAGGAAAATGATGTAGCACTTGATGAGACAGAAGACCCTGTGGAATGTAAGGAGAAGATGGCAACACAATGCACTGTTCCTAAGTGGTTTAACAGAGAATTGAGAATTATAATAGCAGACTTTGTGGCCTGAACAACAAAAAGAACAGAAAAACTGGAGCTGCAATGGCAAGCCTCACCAAAAAAACCAAAATATAGAAAAAAAGATTGGGAATGCAAATACACAGAAGTGAAGGACAATTTAGAAGAAAAAGGGAAAAAATGACATTAAAAGAAAATATACTCACAATCCAAACAAAACATATTGATCTTGAAAACAAGATGTGTAAAAACAACCTAAGGATCATAGGCATCCCAGAAGAATACAAAAGGAAAAAAAGCCTTGACACCATAATGCAGAAAATAATATGAGAACAGTCCAGAAATTCTAAACATAGAAAATGAAATAACAATTGAAAGATTCAGAAAAAATCTCTATGGTAGGGGGAGTGGGGAATAAAGCAAGGCCTCAAACCCCAAGATAAGTAGTAGTTAAATTTAACAATTCAGAAACAACACCAGCAGTCAGGTGAAAGGCTGAAAAGGTGAAAGACAGGAAATTCAAATAACACATAACTATTCTGAACTCACCAGAAAACAGGAGAGAATAGAATAATATATTCTGAAGAGCAATGGAGCTCAGGATGCTGCCAAGGGTGGCCTGCCTGAGTTTGACCATAAATGAAAAAAGATGGACATTCAATAATGAAAAAGCATTTGAAACATTCTTGGAAAAAAACAAACCTGAAGAGATTATTTGCCACTTGAAAACCTCAGACAATGGAAATGAAGGAAGGGGGAAGAATGAAGCAGCCAAGGACAGCAACAGCAACAGAGTGACAGCAAAGAGATCAATAAGACAAGTCTTTTTTTAAAAAAAATTATTAATTTTAAACTTAGATACACAATGAGAAAAGAAAAAAGAAAGAACATTTCCATGCGCACAGCAGATTGGTTGGTTATAGTCCTTTGCTCTCAAAGAGGACCAAAATGATATCACTGACATCAAGTCAAGCTTCAATGTGTCCACCTGTGACTGATTAGACCAATACAAGCTCAGAATGCTCTACCACAGGTCAGGCACAAATAGTCTGTGTGAACATTTGGGGTGGATACTCTAAATTTGTGCATCCTGCGTTTCCTTTGGGCTGTTTCAATTCTGCTTTGCTCATAGAGCATAGCACCTTCTCTGATGTGGGTGTGCCGTACTGAGCGGTCCTGTGCCAATGTCTCCCAAGTCACACAATCAATTCCAAAGTTCTAAAGAGAGACCTGGAGTGTCCTTGTATTGCTTCTTCTCACCACCATGTGAATGATTGCTCTGTGTGAGTTCTCCATAAAATTGTCTTTTTGGCAAGCATATGTTTTGCATTCAAACAATGTGACCAGCCCATCAGAGTTGCTCTTTCTGAAGTTTGAGTAAGGACCTTGGTGTCTGGTACCTTATCCTGCCAAGTGATCTTCAGAATCTTCCTAAGACAGTGCAAATGGAAGCGATTCAGTTTCCTGGCATAGTGCTGGTAGACTGTCCAGGTTTCACAGGCATACAACAATGAGGTCAGCACCACAGCTCTGTAGATCTTCAGTTTGGTAATCAGTCTAATCTCTTTTCTCCCATACTTTCCTTTGGAGCCTCCCAAACACTGAGCTAGCTCTGGCAATATGTGTCAACCTCCTTATCGATGTGTACATCCCTGGAAAGTACACTACCAAGGTAAGTGAACTTATTCACAGCATTCAAAACTTCTCCATTTGCTGTAACGGATGGTTCCACATATGGATGGTGTGAAACAAGGCTGGCAAATGAAGGCCAGCTTACTGAAGTTGGATACACATTTTTCTGGAGTGGCCACAGTGAAGGGGAGTGCTATGAAGGTGGTGTAGGTTTTGCAATCAAAACTAATCTAGTCAACAAACTTGTATGCCTGCCAAAAGGAGTAAATGACAGGTTCATGGCAATGCAATTGCCATTTGCAGGAAAATGTCACACCACCATCAGCAGTGCCTATGCTCCCACCATGACGAACCCTGATAAGGTCAAAGAAAAATTTTATGAAGACCTGGAGACCCTTATCACCAATGTGCCAAAAGAGGACAAGCTTATAATTCTGGGTGACTTTAATGCTAGAGTAGGCTCAGACTACGAGAGTTGGTCGGGAGTCCTGGGGAAGCATGGAGTTACAAACAGCAACAGCAATGGTCACTTACTACTAGAGACTTGTGCATCTCATGACCTTCTCAACAGCAACACAGTCTTCCATTACCCTAAATGCAATAAAATTTCATGGATGCACGCCTGCAGCACACATTGGCATTTAATAGACTGTGCGATTGTAAGGAGAAGAGACAGACAGGGTGTGAGAATGATGAAGGCAATTTGTGGTGCAGAGTGCTAGACTGATCACAGACTTATCCTCTCCAAGCTAAATATTTGCATTCAACAAAAGTGGCATTCCCAAGGCAAAATGACTACCAGGAGAATTAATTAATTACTCTTCGCTGGGCAGGAGCAGTTTGTTGCTAACTTGGAGGGAAAGTTGAGCAAACGCACAGTTGGCAACAGTGAAGCAAAAAAGGAGTGAGTAGCTTTCAGAAATTTGGGGTATGGCACTGCATTTGTTCATCTGGGCCATACACAGCAGAACAAGAGCATTCAATATAAAACAATAAATTTCTATTTTTAGGAAAACCTATGTAATAAATACTACCAATTGTTTTCAAAGCTACCCAACTTTTCTGTGCACCCTTCTAGTTTTGCTCTCTGCTGTGCACTTTTTATTTTATTTTTTTTAGATATTATCCCTTCATGTTCAACTCACCCTGTGCCCTCTGTCTATATATATGCATATTCCCTTCAATTACCCTAATACTGAGAAAGGTCTCATGAGTTACAAATATCATCTTGCCATGAGGGAATGTAAACAGTTCAACTTTAGTAAGTACCTTATGGTTTCTCTTTCCTGTTTACCTTTTCATGTTTCTCTTGATTCTTGTATTTGAAAGTCAAATTTTCTATTCAGCTCTCATCTTTTCATCAAGAATGCTTGAAAATCCTCTATTTCATTGAAATTCCCATGTTTTTCCCTGAAGTATTATACTTAGTTTTGCTGGATAGATGATTCCTGGTTTTAATCCTAGTTCCTTTGACCTCCAGAATATCATATTCCAAGCCTTTTGATCCCTAAATGTAGAAGCTGCTAGATCTTGTGTTATCCTGATTGTGTTTCCACAATACTTGAATCGTTTCTTTCTGGTTGCTTGCAATATTTTTTTTTCTTGACCTGAGAACTCTGGAATTTGGCTACAATATTCCTATGAGTTTTCCTTTCGGGATCAGTGGATTCTTTCAACTTCTATTTCCCCCTATGGCTCTAGAATATCAGGGAAGTTTTCCTTGATAATTTCTTGAAACATGATGTCTAGGCTCTTTATTTAATCATAGCCTTCAGGTAGTTCAATACTTTTTAAATTATCTCTCCTGGATCTATTTTCCAGGTCAGTGGTTTTTTCCAATGAGATATTTCACATTGTCTTCTATTTTTCATTCTTTTGGTTCTGTTTTATAGTTTGTTGATTTCTCATAAAGTCATTAGCTTCCATTTGCTCCATTCTAATTTTTAAGGAATGATTTTCTTCAGTGATCTTTTGGATGTCCTTTTCCATTTGCCTAGTTCTGCTTTTTAAGGCATTCTTCTCCTCATTGTCTTTTTGGAGCTCTTTTGCCATTTGAGTTAGTCTATTTTTTAAGGTGTTATTTTCTTCAGTATTTTTTTCCTTTAGCAAGCTGTTGACTAGTTTTTCATGATTTTCTCACATCATTCTCATTTCTCTTCCCAATTTTTCCTCTGCTTCT
>CM053622.1:503945657-503983164 GCA_028646595.1 Phalanger gymnotis | reverse complement strand
GTGTGTGTGTGTGTGTGTGTGTGTAGACTGCTAGACTTTGAAAAGAAGAATTAAAGTGGACCAGTATACTATGCCTCAGGTTGTAATTGCCCTGGACTATTTGTGAAGAAACCAGTGGTTCTAAGCCTCGGATTTACACCCTGTGTACTACCAAATTCTGGTAGTAGAGGAGACAAGCAGCATACAATTTTCATCTACTTAGATGGAGTTTTACCAGTTTTAATGTATGCTCCAAGGCATCTCTGGGATATTGGCTGTGAACCAGTAACTGATGGAAAAAGAAGCTAAAGGCACTAATTATATGGAAGTATTGATCTACATTCACCACATCACTGTGTTTGGAAAGGCACTGGAAGAACTTGAGGAAAGACTGATAAAAGTATTTTATCAGCTAGATAGATATAAAGAGAAAAATAAGAGAATCCCTACATCCAAGAAACTCATATTCTAGTAGGAAAGGAAAATAAATATAGGGGTTTTCAGATACAAGTCATATAGAAATACACAGTAGTTTTTAGGATTCACTGGTAAGGGCAAGATATAAAGACAGATAGTAATGATCCTTCTTTGGCACCATTTCCATTAATATAACCACGTAAGTTTCTGATGCTGAACCATTTGATGGTGCCACGGACTTTAGCATCAAGAATTTTCTTTCCTGGATGTTCAGTATCTGTGACTGCTAAGGAATTGTGAGTTGTAGCACTGACAAAAAGTAGGTCACATATCCCTATTATTTGCTATCCTGGTTGATAACTGTAGGCAGGTTGGATTGGGTTTGAGGCCACTGGTCGTTCTGAGGCTCTTGGTCTGACTTGCTCCTCCATGGCAGTTGATGTAGGTGGTGGCAAGGTGAAGGTTCCCTTCTTCATAGGGGTTTTCCCCGAGGCCTGATAGGTGTGGTATCAAGGCCAGAAGGGACAGTGATGGGGGAGTAAGAGAGGAGGGTGTTCCTTTTCCCGAGGTTCTTGGGCTTCTCTGCCATTTATACTCTGAGTACCTGGCCATTTATACTCTGAGTACCTGGCCATTTATACTCTGAGTACCTGGCCCCAGCCCTGGAGAGGCTGTGATTGAGGTATTTTTGTTCTGTGCACAAATACCAGCCGGCAGGGCTTGGGAACCTTCCTGAAAAAGAGACGATCTTCACTAGAGACCAGCAGCATTTCCCGGCAGAGGTCTGAATGACAGACTAGTTACCCCATTGACAAGCTGGAGTTCTTAGTTTTGAAATTAGCAGCCACCGAGGCGGCGGCCCGGGCCGGGGTTCTCCGGGGCTCGGGACCGCCTCCGCCTCTTCAGCCTTCTCATCCTAGGCCAGGAGCGGGCGGGACCTCCGCAACACTTCCTCCTGGAGCCAGGGCGGGAGCGAGACAGCTCCGAGGAGGACGCCGCCCAGCCCCCGCCACTGGTGGACCCTGGCTCCAGCTTCGGCTTCTGGCCTGCCCCGAGGTGGGGCGGCGACTGGAGCGCTGACTGTCGCCATCTCCTGTGCCCGGCCAGTCTGGGATCGTTTTCCTGGGTAACCTGTGGGTGAAGATGGATGGGGGTGCCCGCCCGGGCGCAGGGGACGGGGGTGAACATGAAGTTGTTTGTGGACTGTGAGATGCGTTCTGCCAGGTGGAACAAGAAGAAAATTTTCTGGAGATGCTGCATGAGTTAAACAACTTCTAGGCCATACGAGAGAGTACTTTTGAACGTGGAAATCCGGAGAATCTAAAGAGTAAGTGCATTCCTGTTACTGAAGCACAGGATCGCATCGCAAATGTAACCAGCCGTTCACCAGCCAGATTTGAAGCTGCATTGACCCGGGTACTGAGCAGTAACCAGGCTGTAGGAATCTGGTTGAAAGGGGAAGACAACTGCGCACAAGGCAGTTTGCCTGGAGCCTGCCGGCCCGGAATGGGCTTGGGCTGCAGCTTCAATCGGACCCTGCAGACAACCATTGTGCTCCTTTTCTTCAGGGATCTGGCTTTTGTGGGGAATTCCGATTCTTCTGAAATATCGTTGGAAGAAATTAGAGGAAGAACAACAACCCATGTATGAGATGAAGAAAATTTAGCTGTGGTTCAAGACCATTATGTTGGCTGGGAGCAGGACATAGAACTCTATCCATACGTGGGCATCCTTCACATTTGGGACACACTGATGCCCCCTTAGAGCCTGAGGCACAGGAAACGGGTCTGGGACTGAGCAGTGGAGCTTCTGGCATACAGTGAATCCTGGATTTAGACAGAGTCACAGAAGGGGGCTGGAGAAAACGTGCTGGTGTGGAGATGGACTAAACTCCATTATTTCTCTGACTCCGAACGCTAAACTCCCCAGTCAGGATGAAGCATTCTTGTTCAGCCTGCCCTTGGGGACAGTTTGCACCCTAAAACCAACAGAGAAGAGTCCACAAATCTGCTGGTGCTGAATTTGCACTCAGGCCTTGGCCTCTCACCTTCTCCCTCTACCCATGCATTGCTCCCATTTTGGAAGGTCACTCCATGAAATTTTTGAAGTTTAGTTTGTGAAGATTATCTAGATTTCCCTTGAGGATTGGGAAGAAACAAGTTGGGTCATGTAGGTCATCCTTGGTTTTTTTCAGCAAGTAGACCCTGTCTCCCTTTCCTGTTCGGCACTCCTCTTTTCTACTAGGGAGTGGAAAAGGCTTGGTTTCTCACAAAAAGGTGGAGGTCCAACCGCAGCTTACATTGTTTTGAGATTCGGTGAAATGCAGTCTGGCCAGCACCTGTTGTTTTTGATTGGAAAAGGGCCTGCTGGGATTTGTTCATAGGATGGCAGCTAATTGGGGTTGCAGTGGGGCCTTAGGGACTGTAGGCAGCTGTGCTAGGTGCCTGGGGAGGCTGCACGGGTGTGCTGACACAAGAAAAGAGAAAAAGAGTCGGCTTCCTTTAGGAGTCTGACTTTCCTTTTTGAACAAGGGGAGGGAAGAAAAGAGAGGCCAGGAAAACTGAAATGCATATGGGAGCACCTACTGTGGTAGTAAATAGCCTGCCCTCTCTATACCAGGGCATCTGTGAAGTCTCTGGGACCTGGTATGTCCCAGAGGGTAGGTCCCATCAATGAGGGTATGAGAGCGGGGTACCAGCCATTGCCTCCTGATTCTGCAACAGATCTGTAGGTTATCGATTGGGAAACAGATGCTTTAGGCAGTGGAACCCAGCAGATTTTAATTTTAATTTTTTTTTTTATCACAAAGTTAGCCTTCTGAAGGTGGTGGTGTCTATCCTGTGTTTTCATTAGAAATAGTCATTTTTGATTGGACTAGCAACCTTACCAATATCATTTCTGTATTGTGGAGGGAATCTTCATTCTGAAGGATGATTGTCGCCGTACATAGGGTGCTTCCTTTGTTATAAGACCACAATATTCAGCCTCCAGGGCTATGTATCTTACAGTCACTTCTTCCACACTCTTTGCACACTGTCTCCACAACCTAGAAATGTCTTGCCACCTGAAAGAGTTGCAGGGGCTCTTGCCTCACAATTCTGAGATGGCAGAACTTCGTTAACTATCTCCTGCTGGCTCATCAACTCAAATCAGAACAGAGAGGGAAGTCTCCAGAAACAGACCACGCGGTCTTATTAGTCTTACTAGGAAAGACCCCACACTAACTTGAATCTTATCCATATATGTTCTCATCTGTGGCAAGAATGGGGTATCTGAACAAAAAGGAAACTCAACAGCTCTCAGAAAGACATTAACCATCTCTTTCTTATCTTAGTGATTTTTTCTTAATAAAATTTAAGTATCCCGTATCTTAGCAATGCTATTTCCTCTGATGTTTGTATGATCCATGATGTCTATAATCTTAAATTCTAGCTCAATAGTGTAGAAATATCTTTATAATCAGGCTCAAAATGAACTTCATTATTGGTGACCAAATTGCTGGAGGAATAGCACTATTTATTAAAAACTGATTTGTTTCTTAAAAAAAAAAGAAATTAACAGCCACTAAATAAATGGGTCACATAGTATCTCAACAAGGTATGGGCACCAACCCAGAGAAGACAGATGTGTTTCCAAAGTGGCTACATCCACAGATGAATGGCAGCAAGAGCAGATGGCTGATGAAGGACTTTCTTAGTATTTGGCAGTTATCACTGAAAATTTAAGAATTAGGCTATTACTCCTAATCCACTGAATGACCTCACTCATGAGACCTGAAAGCAGAAGGGCAAAAAATACAATAGTGTCTTGAAAACTACGAACCCATTTGAAGATTTATGGATGGACAAATGAAAACAAGTATTTAAACACCTTGTCACCTGCCTTATATGTGCATGATTGTTGCCATCTGCAAAGGCCTAAAAAGGCCTTTTGTCCTAAGCACAGCTATCAGCTTCGAGGCACTGGGAGCTGACCTATATCAAAAGAATGATGGTGACTCATTCTCTTATTCAAAAGCTGAATTTCTTGACTTAGTAGTGAGCTTCCAAAAATGTCAAAAATCCAAGTGTGGACTGAAAATGATCTATTGACATATTTTAAACAATGCCAAATTGATTTTTGCATGCCAGATATAGATAGCAGCACTAGCTAACTGGGAAGTCAGCATACACTGCAGAACAGAGAAAATTAATTTGGATGCAGATGTGCTATCCCAAAGACTATGTGACAATGAAACTATAGTGATAATGAAATGATAACAACCATAAATATTTTTGTACAAGGAGGTCTTTTTCTCTTTTTTTAAAAAAAATCTCTTTGGGATACAGACTAGTAGTGGTATTACTGGATCAAAGGGTATGCCCAATTTTGTAGCCCTTTGTATCCCCATTTAGTTTTCTTCAGAGGTCTATCATGCCTAACTTTTCTGCAATTCTGTTCCCTTCCTTAACTTCTTTCTTGCTTATTTTGTGGTTAGATTTATCTAGTTTTGAGAGGGGGAAGTTGAGGTCCTCCACTAGTATAGTTTTGCTGTCTATGTCCTTCTGTAGCTCATTTAACTTCTGCTTTAGAAGTTTGGATGCTATACCACTTGGTGCATATATGTTTAGCATTGGTATTACTTGATTGTCTATGGTACCTTTTGGAAGGATGTAGTAGTAACAGTAAGGCAATAATAACAACTTAGATGATAATTGTCAAAATGCCTATGTAGTTCTGTATCGCAAAGTATATGAAACTCTCCACATAAAAAGGTAGAAGAAATAAGCCATTTATTCAGACACCAGAGAACCATATCCCACAAGCCATTTATCCAGTCAGTCCACTTCATCATAACAGCAAGGAACCCAAAACATTCAATACATAATATCATAACATGGAGCCTTGTCATCCCCAGACCTCTCCAACCCCCTGCTGGGGTCTTCCCTAAAACAAACTCACAGTACAGTTAAGTCAGCCTGTTCAGTTCTAACAATCACAAGGGCAGCCATTAGCAGCCATAACATCTTTCTTTCTCAACATTTCCTGTGACATAACCTCCTTTTCCTATCAGGAAGCTCCTCCTACCTCATGTAACTTAGGCTTCCTGTGATGTAAGCAGGTCACGTGGCCTATTAATGGGTGGGAAAGATCTTCATATCTAAATTGCTACTACAGTAGTTCCTTCCTTGCCTCTTGTAATTAGATCTATTTTTCCTTTTGCTTTATCTGAGATCATGATTGCTACCCTTGCTTTTTCTTTTTACTTCAGATAAAGCATAATAGATTCTGCTCAATCTCTTTACCTTCACTATGTGTGTATCCTTCTGCTTCAACATATCATAAGATTCAGGTCTTTGATCCACTCTGCCATCTGCTTTTGTTTTATGGGTGAGTTCACCATGAATTCATCCCATTTGCATTCAGTTATGGTTACTGTGTATTTCCCTCCATCCTCTTTGTCCCTGTTTATGCTTTTTTTCTCTCTTTCTCCTTTCACCTTGACTCTCCTCAGCAGTGCTTTGCTTCTAACCATTGCCTCCCTCAATTTGCCCTCCTTTGTATGAGCCCTCCCACTTTTCTTGTTCCTCTCCCCTCCTTCTCTACAGGGTAAGATAGATTTCTATACCCAACTGAGTGTGTATGTTATTCCTTCTTTGAGCCAAACCTGAGAAGAGTAAGGTTCAAGCAATTCTCACAACCCCTTCTTTCCCTCCACTCTGATATGTCTTTTCTTTTGGAGGGGGGAAGGCAGGGCAATTGGGGTTAAGTGACTTGCCCAAAGTCACATAGCTAGTAAGTGTCTTAAGTGTCTGAGGCTGGATTTAAACTCAGGTCTTCCTGACTCCAGGGCCGGGCAATACTCACTGCATCTGATATGTCTTTCATGCCTCTTTGTGTGATATAATTTACCCCACCCTACCTCTCCCTTCCCTCTCACCCCAGTGCAATCCTGTTTCTCACCCCTTAATTTTTTTATACCTTCCAAAGTAAATTTATATCTATGTCTTCTGTGTATGTATACTCCTCCTAACTGTCCTGATAGAGAAACAGTTCTTAAGAGTTACAAGTCTCATCTTCTTGTGTAGGAATATAAACAATTTAACTTTGTTGAATAACTTCTGTTTTCTCTTTCCTGTTTGCCTTTTTGTGCTTCTCTTGAGTCTTGTATTTGAAAATCTGATTTTATATTTAGCTCTTGTCTTTTCATTAAGAATGTTCGAAAGTCCTCTCTTTCATTGAATACCCATTTCCCCCATCCCCAATGATTGTGCTGCTTTGCTAGGTAGTTGATTCTTGGTTTTAATCCAAGCTTCTTTGCCTTTTGGAACGTCATATTCCATGCCATCTGATGACATGGTCATATCTATACTTAAGAAAAATTACTTTGGCAGCTCTATGTAGGAAGGAGTAGAGTAAGAAGAGGCTCAAGGAAGGGATGCTAATTAGGAGATTGTTGCAAAAATGTAGGTGAGAACAGGTGATAAGTATGTCAGTTTTCAATCTTTTCTGAAGTTTAAAATAATCAAAAGGCTTTCATAAAAGTATTTATTTTTATTACCAAAAAGTGTTGGTGAGAATTTGCCCTCACGTCTTGTGAGTATAAAACTTTGAAACTGAGTTTTCTGTGTGCTGTGTGTAACCAGTCTTGTAATCTTAAAGTCATAATTCTTAGCTAAAATGTTGCAAAAGGATGAAGTGAAGCAAGAATGAAGAAAAAAAAAATGAAAGCATAAGTCTTAGCACTTGCATGTGTAGAAAGGGCCATGGAATACTATTTTCATAACAAATAGACTTTGATAATTAATTTACATTTTTCCTGTGATATAATAAAATCCTCATGTGTCATATTATGATAGCAATAGTGGAGAATTTTGATGGTAGTATGTTTATGTAGCCAAGTCAAAGGTGTCTCAGTAATAAGAGGCTACCTTGGCAGCATCATTCAACTAGGTTGAGTATCTGCGTGTAGGCTTTTGTTCCAGGTAACTGAGAACATGCTCTTGGAAACTGACACTCTAGGGAGTGTCACTGTCATAAGCTGTGACTGGGTGTGAAATGTAACTTCTTTGTAAGTGGATTCAATGCTTTGCATGAGGTAGTGGAGAGAACACTAGTTTCGGAGTCAGAGATCTGATGAACTTCTCAAACACTTAGTTCCTCATCTGTAAAAACAGGGGTAATATACTTGTACTACTTATTGCACAGGCTGTTGCAACAGTAAAATGAGATAATATATGCAAAGTGGTTTGAAAGCCATCAAGAGTAATGTGAGCTATTATTTAATTAAAAAAATCCTTCTGTATAGTATACATAGTAGCAACAGATAACTCCTTTCAGCTATTCATCAAAACCCAACTGTAAATTATCAGTAAAAGCCTAGCTGACATAGATAAAATGAACACAGAATGAGCCAGAGATTTAGAGTTGAAAGGGACCTAATAGATAATCTATTTATACATTTTTAATTTACAAATGATGAAACTGAATAGCAGAGCGGTGCACGTTTAGGCAACTTAGAAACATGAAATAAGCCTGCTTAATGATTAAACCCAGGATTTTTTATTTGATGGTTCTAATGTGACCAGATTAAATACAGAAATACTTTGTTTTACTGTGTTTTGCTTTATTGAAATTTGAAGATATTACATTTTTTTTTTACAAATTGAAGGTTTGTGGCAACCCCGCATCAAACAAGTCTATTGCACCATTTTCCCAACAGCATGTGCTCACGTTGTGTCTCTGTGTCACATTTTGGTTAATATTCCTGAAATGCTTTCACTATTATTGTATCTGTTTTGCTGATCTGTGATCAGTGCTCCTTGATGATACTATTGTCATTGTTTTGGAGTGCCATGAACTGTGCCCATTTAAGATGGTGAACCTAATCAATAAATGTGTGACTGCTCCATCAACCAGCTGTTCCCATCTCTCTCACTCTCCTCAGGCCTCCCTGTTGCCTGAGACAATAACATAGAAATTAGGCCAGTTAATAATCCTACAATGGCCTCTAAGTATTTGAGTGAAATGAAAAGTCAATTGATGAGGGAAATTTCATTGTTGTCTTATTTTAAGAAATTGCCACAGCCACCCAACATTCAGCAACCACCATTCCAATCAGTCAGCAACCATTAACATTGAGGCAAAGCCCCCCACCAGCAAAAAAGATTACAATTCAGTGAAAGCTCAGATGATGGCTAGCATTTTTTAGCAATAAAGTATTTTTTAATTAAGGTATGTACTTTTTTGACATTACTCTATTGCATGTAATAGATTACACTGTAGTGTAAATATAACTTTTATATGCATTGGGAAACAAAAAAAAATCATATGATTCACTTTATTGCTATTTGCTTTATTGTGATGGTCTGAAATAGAACTTGCAATATCTCCAAGGTATGCCTGTAGTAAAATACAAGGTCAGTATTCAAATCTAGGTCTTCTGACTCCAAAACCAACTTATCCTTCCATAGCACAATGGAATCTTTAATTATCCTTCAGTGAAACAATCTAGTTCATGTTTTGGGAATAATATCATTTGCTTAATAAGCACAAAATTCTAACTCATTCAATTATAACTATCCAAAAGCAGAGGACCTGTGAGATGACATTTAAAAAAAGTGATTATTCATATTGAGAATTAAGATGAACTTTAAATGATAATTGCATATTTTATTTGGGAAAATAAAGCTTTTAAAATATACTTTCAACTTTTATTGAATTAACTGCGGTATATAGCACTTCAGACATGGCCTGGCTACTTTTTCTTTAGAGTAACGTTTAATTTTCTCTACATGTGTTATGTTTAAAAATGTAATACAAGCTTCAATAGCCTCTCCTACAGAGACTATAAATAGCTTTTACTGTATCTTCAAGGAGCAATATAATTTGAGAGACTGGCAGTATAATTATGGTTTTGGAGAGGCTTACCTATTATGGATAATGAGAGACTAAGTGAGTGAAAGAGGATAAAGAGAACATTTTCCTTAAGATAGCTTTTAATTCTTTCTTGCAAAGAAAAAGCATAAATTCTTGAGAGGATCTGGCTGCTTTCCTAAGAGAACTGAATGGTAGGACTGTGTTTCCAGAGCTTAGAAGTGAGAAGTTATAGTGATTAAAGGTGACTTTGGTTGTGATTGTTCTCATAGCTGATATAATGTATTTAATTATTCATATAGTTGTTTTATCATTTGTTACACTGTCAATAAATTGTATGGCCAGTGACTTTAATATTTATTTAAGCCTAAGAGATCAGAGAGTTTGATATAGAAAGATGAATAAATGGCAGAGTAGAAGCAAACAGAAGAGCTCAGTTCTACTCCATCATCAAATGCCTTGATTACCAAATAACTCATTCCTTTAGACAAGCAGTCAATTTGATCTCAGTCCCCTAAGGAATGAAAGTGAAAGACTCCCAGAGAAGAAAAAATTCTCAAAGGCAAGAAATCTCAAGTGAGGGACAAAAGCAAAAGTGAAAGTGAAAAACTTTAGTACTAAAAGACAGTAATTTTTTTTAATACTTTCAGTTTTATTCATGTGTTTTGCTTTTACATTATGAGCATTTATATAGAAAATACTACTGCGTAGTGAGAAGTATCTTGTAAAAAAGTAAAACAGTTTAGCAAAACTGTTTTAATAATACAGTGACTTTGTCTGAAAGTTCATGCAACATTTTGTATCTGTAGTACCTCCATTCATCAAGCAAAAAGAAAAAAATTAGCCAAAATCTAGTCTCTCTCCCCCCTCCTACCCAATTTTTTAAAAAAGGGAAATTTCTGGTGGCAAACAAGCATAGTAAAGCAAAACGAATCTCCCAAAGGCTGAACAAACACATATACCTACTCATACATATATGGATGTATGTATAGGAATAGATGTTTCATCATTATCAGCATTCTGGAATCATAAATGGTCATAGTTCTTACAGTTTTCAAAGTTGTTTGTTTTTACATTGTCATTATATAAATTGTTCCCTGGTTCTGCTTACTTCACTCTGTATCACTTCATATAAGTTAAAAAAAAAAGGATAAGAAAAAGCCTCAGTAGGAAGAAATCCCTTCTCAAGGGATAAGAGTGAAACCGAAAATCTTATGGGCTAAGGGAAAGACAAAAACAAAAAACCCTAAGTGCCAAGAAGAAAAAAACCTCAAGTGTGTAGAAAAAAGTCTGCAAATGCTTTTAGGTTAAAAAAAATGGCATGAGGGAAGGAGAAGGGGAGAATAGACCTTGGCTGGTTGTGGAAGAAAAGGACCTTAACATAGTAAGGTAAATCAAAGTAAAAAGTCTTTCCTACTTCTTTTCTCTTAAGGAAAAGACTTCTACTAGGTCTATTTCACCAGAGGAGGGCATCCTTGGATTTAACTAAGGATTAAAGAAGAGTCCTCTCTTTTCTCCTTATCCAAAGGAAAAGACTTTAACTAAAGGTCAATCATAGGTCACAGGAGAGAACTATAATTGTTCATGCATATTAAAATACCAGAAAACCAACTAATTAAAAAAAATTAAATACCAAACTAGAAATCCTGAAAATCAAAGAATAGATTAACAAAATTGAAATAATAAATAAAGCTAGAAGGTGAGTTTGGACAATAAAATAGATAAGCTATTAGCTAATTAGCTTAAAGAGGAAAGAAGAAAACCAGATTACCAATATTAAAAATGAAAAATGAGATTTCACAGAAATTAAGAAATAAAAGATTTTTATTAGATGTATTGCTCAACTCTATGCCAATAAAAACAACTCAAATGAAATAAAGGAATATTCAGAAAAAAACATAAAATACCCAAATTAACAAAACATGAAATAGGCAATTAAAACAACCCAATTTTATCGAAAAAAAATTGAGTAAGCCGTAAATAAAATTCCAAAGGAAAAAAGTTCCAGTACTAGAAGGATTTATAAGTAAATTTTACCAAATATTAAAAGAAAAATTAATTACAATATAACATAAACAATTAAAAATAGCAAAATAAGGGATCCCACCAAAATCATTCTATGACACAGATAAGGCCTTGATCCATTAATTATGGAGAGTTAAAACAGGCAAAGAAAACCATAGACCAATATCCCCAAAGAATATTGATGCAAAAATTGTAGATAAGATATTAACAGAAATACATTACAAAAATTATGTACTATTATAAGGTTAGTGGTCAGTGGATTTGTACCATAAATACAGGGTTGGCTTAATATTAGGAAGACTATAAACTTAATTGTATTATTAACAATACCAACAAAAGTAATGTGATTATATCATAGATGCAGAAATATCTTTTAACAAAATTCAATACTCATTTTTATTTTAAAAAAGCACCAGAAAATATAGAAATAAATGAGCCTTTGCTTAAAACAAATAATCTAAAACAAGGAACTATCATTATGTATAGTGGAGATGAACTAGAATCCTTTCAAATAGAATTAGAGATGAAAGAAAGATGCCCATTGTCATCATTTTTATTTTGCACAGTGCTAGAAATGCTGGCTGTAGCAATACAGCAAGAAAAAATAAATTCAGGGGATAAGTATGGGTAATGAAGAAACACAACGGATAATACATTGCTGTACTTAAAAAATAATCTTAAAGAGACAACTAAACATTAATTGAAACAATAAGTTCAGCAAACTTGCAGGACATAAAATAAATGCATGCAAATCGTCAGCATTTCTATATAATACCAATAAAATCCAGCAAGAAGAGATAGAGAAGCTCCATTTAAAGTAACTACAGAATGTATAATTGCTTGTGAGTCTACCTACAAAGATACACACACACACACACACACACACACACGCACTAACACTAACAACTACAAACCACTGTTTACAGAAGTACAGACCTAAACAATTGGGAAAATATTAATTGCTCCTGAGTAGATTGAGTTACTGTAACAAAACTGACAATACTACCTAAGTTAATTTGTGTATTCAATGCCATTTCAATAAAATTGCCAAACTTTATGGAACTTGAAAAAATAATAAAATTCTTATGGGGGCAAAAATGGTCAAGAATTTTAAGGCAAATAATGGAATTATGACAAAGGGACAGAGGAGTGCCAGATATCAAACTACAGAACAGTTATTCTCAAAATAATTTGGTCCTGGCTAAAAAATAGAAAGAGAGATCTTTGGACAACAGCATACAACACTACACAATATGAAGAAAAAATGTATCTAGACTCCAACTACTCTCACTATTAAAAAAAAAACAGCTGGGAAAAATCAGTGACATAAACAAAATTGGATTTGTACCTCACACCTGATAGAATGAAAAGTTCTAAATGGGTGGGTGGTAGGTGGAAAGGGGAGAAAATAGATTTCTGCCAATTCAGAAATTATTTTAAATAGAGAAATGGGGAAGGGATGCTACAAATGTGGAATATTGCATGCACTTTTAGATGAGGTTATTGTATTGTTAGTTTTGCTTGTCTTTGTTATAAGAATCATCTCATGGAGTAGTGATAATTTGTAAATGTTTGTAATATAAAAGCAATAAAACCTTTTAAAAAATAGCCCCTTATCTGTATCCCAAAGAGATCAAATAAAAAGGACCTATATGTACAAAAGAATGTTTATAGAGGTTCTTTTTGTGGTATCAAATAATTAGAAATTGAGGGGATGTCCATCAATTGGAGAATAGCTGAACAAGTTGTGCTATATGATTGACATGAAATACTATTGTGCTATAAGAAATGTTGATGGGGATGGTTTTGGAAACACCTGGGAAGACTTATATTGACTTATGTGAAGTGAGAAGAATCAGAACTTTGTACACAGTAACAGCAATACTGTAACAATGATCAACTGTGAAAGACTTAGTTACTCTAATAAACATAATGAACCAAGACAATGCCAAGAAATTATGATGAAAAATGCTATCTGCCTCCAGAGAGAGAACTGATGAACTTTGAGTGCAGATTGAAGCATGCTCTTTAAATTTATTTTTGTTTTTCTTTGTTTTTCTTCTTTTCTTTCTTTGTTTCTTTCTCTGTGTTTTTTGCAATATGGCTAATGTGGAAATATATTCACATGTATAATGGATTGCCTTCTAAATGTGTGAGGAAGGGGCTAGAGGGAGGGAAAGAGTTTGGCAGTTAAAGTAAAAAAAAGAATGTTAAATATAGTTATAAAAATAGCTCCTTAAGATTTAATAATAGGAAAGTATGTGTGTGTGTATGTGTATGCATGTGCGTGTGTGCATGCGTGTGTGTGTGTGTGTTATAAAGGGAGAAAGAGTGGGATGAGGATGGACAGGAGGTGGATCAGGAAGAAGACAAAGAATTAAGAGAAGTGAGAGGGTCACAAAAGATGTCACCTAGAGAAAAATGCATCAGATTCTATTTATACCAATATCTAGTTGTATCATCTTAAGTAATTTATAATTTCTTTGGGCTTCATATATAAAATGAAGGACAAATCTCTAAGCTCTCTTTTAGCTCTAACAATCTATGAGTCTATTACTGGCCAAATGACGATGTTCCTTATCAATAGACTTACCTCCTTGTCATTATCAACAATCAAAATCTATGCAAATTACATGCTTATAAAAAAGGATTTAGAATAAAGGGAATTTTATGAAAACTTTAAAAAACAAGGCAAACTCACCACATCTCTCCTGTCAGATTGGCTAAAATGACAAAACAGGAAAATGATAAATGCTGGAGAGGATGTGGGAAAACTGAACACTGTTACATTGCTGGTAGAGTTGTGAACTAATCCAGCCATTCTGGAGAGCAATTTGGAACTATGCCCAAAGGGTTATAAAAATATTCATACTCTTTGACCCAGTAATACCACTTCTAGGGTTGTATCCCAAAGAGATCACACAAGAGGGAAAAGGACCCATATGTACAAAAATATTTATAGCAGTTCTTTTTGTAGTAACAAAGAACTGGAAATCAAGGGTATGCCCATCAATTGAGGAATGGCTGAACAAGTTGTGGTATGTGAATGTAATGGAATACTATTGTGCTATGGGGAAGATACGAACTTCATAATAACCTGGAAAAACCTACAGGATATAATGCTGAGTGGAGCAGAACCAGGAGAACATTATACACAACCCCAGATAAATGGCTTCTGTGATGACTAACCTTGATAGACCTCGCTCTTCTCAGCAATACAAGGTTGAAAAACAACTGCGAAGGACTCATGAGGGAGAGAGCTATCTACATGCAGAGAAAGAACTATGGAGACTGAATGCAGATTGAGGCAAACTGTATGCTCTTTTTTTTTTCTCTTTTGTTTTTGTTTGTTTGTTTTTGTTTCTTCTTTCTCCTGATTCATTCCATTGGTCATAATTCTTTTTTACAACTTGACTATTGTGTAAATAAGTTCAATGCAAAGTTATATGTAGAAGATATATCCGATTCCATGCCATCCTGGGGAGGAAGTGGGGGATGGGGAGGGAAGAAAATCTGGAAATCAAAATCAAGTGGAACTGAGTGTTGTAAACTAAAAATAAAAAAATAGTAATTAAAAAAAACCAGGCAAACTTTAGTGTACACCTTAAAGACCGGATAATTTTTATTAGAGTCACTGCTTTAACTGTTTTGTGTTGTTTAATTTTATGTCATTTAGCTTTTTTGATCATAGCAGTAATAACAATTTGTTACCAATTGGCAAGATCTCTCTCTGTCCCTATCTCTTTGTCCCTCATGCTCTCTGTCTCTCTCTTACTTACATATAGGACATAAGGCAAACATTTAAAAAAGTGGTTTAATAATCACTTCTATGAAAAGGACTCCCAGATATCTTAGTCTTTTTCCTGAGCTCTGTTCCTATATCACAATTGTAAAGTGGACCCATAGGCATCTAAAATTCAACATGTGTAAAACAGAATTCGTTATTTTTTTCTCCCAATTTGTCCCTCTTCTGAAATTCCCTATTCTTTCTGAGGACACTGTTTGGTTGTTGTCCTTCATTCTTGACATTACTATGTTGGAGTCAAGGTACAACGTGTCTCACTGTGGCTGATCAGACCAATATGGGTGTGGAGGGCTCTATCACATATCAGGCACAAATAATCCACATGAACATCTAGAGTGGTGATGGTTCTAAATTTGCACATCTCAAGTTTCTTTTGAGCTACTGAAATTCTATTTTTCTCATAGAGCAAAGCACCTTTTTGGGTGAGGGCATACCATGCTGGGTGGTCCTTTGCCAATGTCTCCTATGTTTCACAGTAGATTCCAAAGTTCTTCAGAGAGATCTTTAGAGTGTCCTTGTATCACTATTTCTGATGTGTGTGAGTTCTCCATAAAATAGTTTTTTAGGCATACGTACTTTTGGCATTTGAACAAGGTGGCCAGCCTATCAGAGTTCACTGTCTGCAGTACAGTTTGAGTGCTTGGCAGTTCAGTTTGAGAAAAGACCTCAGTACTCAGTACCTTATCTTACCAGGTAGTTTTCAACATCTTCCAAAGACAATTCAAATGGAAGCAATTCAGTTTCCTGGCATGGTGCTAGCATATTATCCAGATTTCACAGACATTCAACGAGTTCAGTACAATGGCTCTCTAGATCTTCAGTTTGGTAGTCAGTCTAATGCCTCTTCTGCATTTTCCTTTGGAGCCTCCCAAACACTGAGCTAGCTCTGGCAATGTATGCCATCATCTTTGTGTGCATTCTTGGAAAGTATACTGCCAAGTTAAGTGAACTTACCTACAACATTCAAAATTTCTCCATTTGCTGTAACTGATGGTTCCACGTACGGACAGATACAATCACTGTCATAGTAACCCCAGGTTCACAAACTCACTCCATATATCAAAACAGTTATTAGGGCTTGCTAATTTTACCTCCACAACATCTACAATTTCTATTATTTTCTCTGTATTCACATAAATACCACCTCAGCTCTGGCTCTCATCACCTTTTGTCTAAACTGTTCTAATAGTTCCTAATTTAGTTTTTCTCATGGCAAATTATCAATCATTTATTAAAGTAACTTCTGTGCTTTAGACATTATGCTAAATGCTGGAGATACAAAGGCAAAATAAGCAAAAAGAAACAAAAAAATTAGATGCGTTCTAGGAATCCAGAGTCTAATATGGGAGGAGATGTATCACATACATACATACATACATATATGATAACTTGGAGATGATATTAGAAGGAAAGAGGAGGTGTAGGGAAAAGCTTATTATAGAAGATCAGATTTTAGCTAATACCTGAAAGGAGCCAGGGAAGTCAGGAGGCACAGCGACCAGCTGATGAAAACACATGGAGTCAGGAGATGGAGTGTCTTGAATGAAAAACATCAAGGAGGTCAGCGTAACTGTACTGTAGAGTATGTGGAAAGGAGAGTTTAAAAGCCAGATTTTACATTTGATCTTGGAAGTGGTATTTATATTTGATCTTGGAGCCACTGGAGTTTATTGAATAGGGAGGTAAAATGGTCAGACCTGCCACTTAGGAAGGTTACTTTGATAGCTTAGTGGAGAATGAACTGGAGTAAGGAGACACTTGAGGCAGGGAGACCAATAAGTAGACTATTGTAAATCTCTACCTGAGGTGATGAGTGCCTTTACAAGGGTGGTAACATTGTCAGAATAGAAGGAGCCATGCACAAGGGTTACTGTTATAGGACTTGGGGACAGATTGGATAGGAGGGTGAGAGACAGTGACGAATCAAGGATGACATCTGAGTTGGGCACCTAGTTGAGGAAAATTTAGTGTTATACTTAACAGTAATGGGGAGTTAGGAATAGGGAAAGGTTTGGGAGGAAGAATGATAGTTTCATTTTAATCATGTTGAATTTAAGATATCTGAAGGGCATCTAGTTCAAGATATCTAATAGACAGTCGGAGATGCAAGCTTGGTGGTCTTTATTGCAAGTCTTCCTCCCTCACCCCCAATGCATCTTTCACATAGCTGCCAAAGTGATTCTGAAAACACAGGTGTGACATTCCCCTGCTCAACAAACTCCAGTGGTTCACTATCACCTCCAGGGTAAGAATAAACAAAGAAGAAAAAAAATGCCTCAATTTTCCACTTAAAGCCTTTCATTACCTGGGTCCATTCTGCCTTTTCAGGCTGCTTATGCTCCTTCGATCAGTCCACCACAATCCATCTGAAGTGGCCCTCTTGTTCATCACACACAACTCCCATATGACGTACCTTTGCCTAGGCTATTCATATCAGGAATGTACTCCATTCTCCTCCCTTTGCCTCTTAAAGTCACTGATGTTGGGGGTGGAGCCAAGATGATAGCGAAAAGGTAAGAAGTTGCCTGAGTTTTCCCCAATTTCCCTCAATACAACTTTAAATCACACCTCAAAATGAATTCTGGAGCAACAAAACCCATAAAAGGACAGGGTGAAATATTTTTTTATCCCAAGATAATTTAGAGGGACCTTGGTAAAGGTCTGTTTCATCTCACTTGAGTAAAAGCCCATCATAGGCAGTGTCCAGGAAACCCAGCACAAATCAACGATGAGGCCCCTTGATCCTGGCTTAATAGGCAAGCTGCACAGTGGGCCATCTGTGAGGCCTCCGGTCCTGATGCAGCAGGCTAGTGGTCATCCCTGGCAGGTCTGGAGGCCACAATGTAGCCAGGCTAGGCCAGGTGACCCCAGCATAGCAGGCAAGCTGCCAGCTCCAGAGTCCCCAAGACAGAACGGATTGAGTAGAATCTATTATACTTCAGCTGAAGTGAAATAAAAGCAAGGGTAGCAATCGCGACCTCTGATAAAGCAAAAGGAAAAATAGATCTAATTAAGAGAGACAATGAAACTACATCTTTGCTAAAGAGTACCATAGACAATGAAGTAATATCAATGCTAAACATATATGTACCAATTGGTATAACATCCAAATTTCTAAAGGAGAAATTAAATGAATTATAGGAGGAAATAGTAAAACTATACTAGTGGGGTACCTCTACTTTTTCCTCTCAGAACTAGATAAATCTAAACACAAAATAAACAAAAAGAAGTTAAAGAGGTGAATAGAATGTTAGAAAAGTTAGATATAATAGACTTCTGGAGAAATATTGATGGGGATACAAAGCAATATGCCTTTTTTCTCAGCAGTACATGGCACCTACACAAAAATTGACCATATATTAGGGCACAAAAATCTGACAATCAAATGCAAAAAGGTGGAAGTACTAAATTCATCCTTTTCAGATCATGATGCAATAATTACATTTAAGAAAGTGCAAGTAAGAAAGTTAACCCCAATTGCACTGCCTTCCCCATGCAAAAAAAAAAAAGTGCCATTGAAAGATGAAATAAAAATGAAATGGAAACTAAATAATCTAATCCTAAAGAGTGAATGGGTCAAAAAATAAGTCATGGGGGGGCAGCTAGGTGGCCCAGTGAGTAGAGCACTGGCCCTGGAGTTGGGAGGATCTGAGTTCAAATCTGGCCTCAGACACTTGACACACTTACTAGCTGTGTGACCTTGGGCAAGTCACTTAACCCCAATTGCTCTTCCTTCCCCCCTGCAAAAAAAATAAAAAAATTTTTAAAAATTTAAAAAATAAGTCATATAAACAATCAATCATTTCATCAAAGAGAATGACAACAGTGTAATAAAATACCCAAATTTATGGGATGCAGCCAAAGCAGTACTTAGGGGAAAATTTATTTCTTGAAACCCTTACATCAATAAAATAGAGAAAGAGCAGATCAATGAATGGGCATGCAATTAAAAAAAAACTAGAAAAAGAACAAATTAAAAATCCCCAATTAAAAACCAAATGGGAAATCCTGAAAATTAAAGGAAAGATTAACATAATTGAAAGTTCAAAAAAAACCTATTGAACCAATAAATAAAACTAAGAGCTATTTTTATGAAAACACTAATAAGATAAATAAACCATTAGCCAATTTGATTTTTTTAAAGAAGGAAACCTAATTACCAGTATCAAAAATGAAAAGGCTGAATTCACCACGAAAGAAGAGGAAATTAAAGCAATAATTTTGAGCTATTTTGCCTAATTATATGACAATTAAACTGACAATCTAAGTGAAAATGGATGAATATTTACAAAAATATAAATTGCCCAGATTAACAGAAAAGGAAATAGAATACATAAATGACCCCCATTTTAGGAAAAAAAAAATTGAATAAGCTATCAATGAACTCCCTGTTAAGAAAAAATCCCCAGAGCCACACGTGTTCACAAGTGAATTCCACTAAACAATTAATCAACAATTAACTCTAATACTATGTTAACTATTCCAGAAAATAGGCAAAGAGAGAGTCTCACTAGATTCTTTTTATGACACAAACTTGGTGCTGCTACCTAAATTAGACAGAGTCAAAACAGAGAAAACTATAGATCAATTTCCCTAACAAATATTGATGCCAAAATTTTAAATAAATACTAGCAAGGAGATTACATCAATATATCACAAGGCTCATATACTATGACCAAGTGGAATTTATACCAGAAATACAGGGCTGGTTCAATATTGGTAAAACTATCAGCATCACTAAACTAACCATATCAATAATAAAAGCAACAGAAATCATATGATTATCTCAATAGATGCAGAAAAAGCTTTTGACAAAATACAGCTCCCATTCCTACTAAAAACACTAGAGAGCATAGGAATAAGTGGAGCTTTCCATAAAATGATTAGTGTCTATCTGAAATCAGCAAACATGATCTGTAATGGGGATTAGCTAGAAGCCTTCCCAATAAGATCAGAGGTGAAGCAAGGATGCCAGTTATCACCTCTATTGTTTAATAGTGTACTAGAAATATTAGCTATAGCAATAAGAGAAGAAAAAAATAAAAAGAATCAGAATAGGCAATGAAGAAACAAAGCTATCACTCTTTGCAGATAATATGATGGTAAACTTAGACAATCCTAGAGAATCAACTTTAAAAAACAAGTTGAAATAATTAACAACTTTAGCAAAGTTGCAGGATAAAAAATAAACTCAAGTATTTCTACCTATTACCATCCAGAAGTGAGAGCTAGAAAGAGAAATTCCATTTAAAATAACTGTAGACAATATAAAATATTTGGGAGTCTACCTGCCAAGATAAATGCAGGAACTATGAACAGAATTACAAAACACTTTTCACACAAATAAAGTCAGAGCTAAAAAGCTGGAAAAATATCAATTTCTCATGGATAGGCTGAGCCAATATAACAAAAAATGACAATTCTACCTAAAGTAATTTACATTTTCAGTGCCACAACAATAAAAATGCCAAAAAACTTTATAGAACTAGAAAATAACCATAACAAAATTCATCTGAAAGAACAAAAGATCAAGAATATCAAGGGAATTAATGAAAACAAATGTGAAGGAAGGTGGCCTATCCATAGCATATCTCATATTATAAAACGACAGTCATCAAAACTATCTGGTACTGGCTAAGAAACAGAGTGGTGGATCAGTGGAACAGATTAGTTATGCAAGACGCAGTAATAAATTACCATAGTAATCTAGTGTTTGATGAACCCAAAGACTGTAGCTTCTGGGACAAGAATTCATTATTTGACAAAAACTGCTGGAAGTAAGGAAGTAAAACTGGAAGACAATATGGCAGAAACTAGGTATAGACCAGCATCTTATGCTATACACCAGGATAAGACCAAAATGTGTCCATGATTTAAACATAAAGGGTGATACCATAAGCAAATTAAGAGAGCAAGGAATAGTTTATCTCTCAGACCTATGGAGAAAAGAAGAATTTATGACAAAATGAGAGAGAGAGAGAGAGAGAGAGAGCATTATGAGATGCAAAATGGAAAATTCTAGTTATATTAAATTAAAAAGAGTTTGCACAAACAAAACCAATGCAACCAAGATTGGAAGGAAAACAGAAAGCTTGGAAACTTTTTTTTTTTTTTATATATACCAAGTGTCTCTGGTAAAGTCTTCATTTCTCACATATATAGAGAATTGAGTCAACTTTATAAGAATATGTCATTCCCCATTTGATAAATGGTCAAAAGATATGAACAGGCAGTTTTCAGACAAGGAATATGAGCTATCTACAGTTACATGAAAAAATACTCTTTATCACTACTGATTATAGAGAAATGCAAATTAGAACAACTCTGAGGTACCACCTCACCCCTAGCAGATTGGCTAATAGGACAGAAAAGGAAAATGATAAATACTGCAGGGGATGTGGGAAAATTGGGACACTAATGCACTGTTGGTGGAGTTGTGAACTGATCCAACCATTCTCGAGAACAATTGGGAACTATGCCCAAAGGGCTATAAAAATATGCCTATCCTTTGATCTAGCAATACCATTACTAGGTTTGTACTCCAAAGAGATAAAAAGGGGGGGGGGTGCAGAAGAGGGAATGATCTACTTCTACACAAATAGCAGCTCTTTTTGTGGTGGCAAAGAATTGGAAATTGAGGAGATGCCCCTTCGATTGGGGAATGGTTCAACATGTGTCATATGATTGAATACTATTGTGCTATAAGAAATGATGGGCCAGAAGCGCAGGGAAGGCAAGTAGCTGCGGTTTCCTGCTTCAACAATGCTGGAACAGAGCCCGCTGCTTGATTCCCGGCCCGAGCCGCCCTTAGCCACCTCTCTACCTTCACTTCCACTAACCAACACTTCTTTCGTCCTACTGTTGGAGCAGCAGCAGCCGGCTCAGTCGCCCCCCAGGCCGCCGCCGCCGCCGCCACTGCACAGCCGCCTCCTCCATTGCCGCCGCCACGACCACCTCGTTACCCTCTCAGGTGCGGCACAATTACCGCCAGGACTCGTAGGCCGCCGTCAACCGGCAGATCAACCTGGAGCTCTACGCCTCCTACGTCTACCTGTCCATGTCTTACTACTTTGACCCAGATGATGCAGCGTTGAAGAACTTTGCCAAGTATTTCCCACATGAGTCCCACAAGAAGAGAGAGCACGCTGAGAAGTTGATGAAACTACAGAACCAGCACGGGGGCGCATCTTCCTGCAGGACATCAAGAAACCTGACCGAGATGACTGGGAGAGCTGGCTGAACGCAATGGAGTGTGCTCTGCACTTGGGAAAAAGTGTTAATCAGTCGTTACTGGAATTGCACAAACAGGCAATGGACAAGAATGACCCCCATTCATGTGATTTCATTGAAACCCACTACCTGGACGAACAGGTAAAGTCCATCAAACAACTGGGTGATCACATAACCAACTTGCGCAAAATGGGGGCACCCTGATTCTGGCATGGCGGAATATCTTTTTGACAAGCACGCCCTTGGAGACAGTAACAACGAGAGCTAAGCCACACCTGGCTTCCCCCACACCTGGGAACTGTGGGCATGACACCTACTGTCTTTCAGTGCGTGCATATTTTGGTTATCTGACCTTTTCATAATCTGTACCAAACTACCACCATTTACATGCCCAAAAAATGACTTGGTACTGATGGGAAAAAAAAAAAGAAATGATGAGCAGGTGGACTTCAGAAAAACCTAGAAAGACTCATATGAACTGATGCAAAGTGAAATGAGCAGAAGCAGGAGAATATTGTACACTGTAATAGCAACATTATGTCAGCAACATTGTGTGATAATGTACTATGAATAACAGCTCTTCTTAGCAACACAATGAGTCAAGACAATTTCGAAGGGCTCATTATGGAAAATGACATCCACATCCAGAGAAGGAACTGATAGAATCTAAATGCAAATCAAAACATACTATTTTCACTTTTTTTTGTGTGTTTTTTTTTTCCCTTCTGGTCTGTTTCTTCTTTTATAACATGACTAATATGGAAATATATTTTACGTGATTGCACCCATATAACCTATATTTAATGACTTACCGTTTTAGGGAAGGGGTGGGGAAGGAAAAAGGGAGGAAAATTTCAACTCAAAAATTTTTTTAAATGAATATTAAAAATTGTTTTTACATATAATTAGAAAAAATGAAATACTATTAAAAATAAATAAAATTAAAGCTTAGCTCAAGAGCTGTTTATTCCATGGGGCCTTTCTCAACCTCCTAGCTAGTATCCCTCACAAATGACCTATTTATTTTGTAAATATTTTGTCTGCGTATAAATGTACCTGATAGGCTTAGCAAAGCTCCCGGAGGGCAGGGCAGGATCTATTTTGTTTTGGTCCTTCTATGTCCAGCACTTTGCAAAGTTCATTGAACATAGTAGATTCTTAATAAATTCTCTTTTGCTGATTGACTTTCACCCAAATTCTGTAATTCAGATTCATTTAAAATTAAATTTTTGCAGGCCAGAACAAAAGGAGAATAAAAGTTTGAAGAATGAGAATGTTAAAATCGTTACTAGGCGGATAGGGTAAAAAAAAAAAGAGAGAAATAAAGGACTCAGAAAGGAAGATTGATTATACAACTGGAACAAGTGCAAAATAGATGAGGCAAGACATTGTGGAAGGTTAGTATAAAGACTTATGGCCAAATATTACCCTGGAAAAGTCACCTCTAAAGTTAGAAGCCCAGGTCAGGTTGAAGAGAAGACTAAAGGAAGGTTTTAAAGTTAACTCTAGTAAAATATTGCCAAATTCATAAATGCTAGAAAAGGAAGGAGTAATTCATCAGAATTTTGCTTGAATTCATAAAAATTAAAGGATTTAGAATTTAAGGGGCCTCAGAGATGTTCTACTCCAACTCCCTCATATTAGGACTCTGAAGCCCAGAGGAGTAAAATGATTTCCCCAAGGTAACATACATAATAAGTTGTAGAACTGAAAATCAGTCTACATTCTATGTCTTCAAATCTTGTGTTCTTCCCACGGTAGCATCCTTGACACTTTAAACTTTTAAGTAATATAAAACAGGACTTTATAAATGCCACAAATCCAAGTGCCTGAGAATTGAGGGTAATCCTTAACGTAACCAAGCTTTGAGAAAGGGGTAATTTTTAATAAAAATGGAAATCACGATTTGGAGTAGAAATTGAATGGTACTACAAGTTAACTGATGTTCACTGCCAGCAGATGCATCATTGCTATGACAATGGCAAATATGAGAAGGAATCCTGAAAATTCTCCAAAGTCAATTTTCAAGGCTGGTTCATTGGTGCTAAATTTTCTGTGAATTACTCTATAAGAGAAGATATTTTTCCAGTTATATGAAGGATAAGAGATGACCAGGACCATTTCGGTTAAGCCCATTCTATGACTTTTTCTTCTTATAGTCTTGGAATCACAAAGGTAGATTAATCAGGAAAAATTGAAGTTTAATGCAATTTTTACCTAGTCATAGAGAATAGAATGTGAATTCATTTGTTTTATTTTAAATATTTTTAAATTATGAAATCATTTTTTTTTAGCCCTGTGGCCCACATGAATTTAATATGTATCAAAAGCTCGGTGCTATAAGGTCAAGGAATAGAACGCACAATTTTCAATGTATTGAATTTTCCCAGTTTGAATGTAGTACATGAGAATTGTAGTAGGGCTAAGAATGCTAGCTTGCCTGCTAATAAACAGTTATAATCATCTCCACAGTTTATGTTTTAAAGCCAGCTTTAAATTTAAGGTCCCATTTTCGGGTAGCTAAGTGGTGCAGTGGATAGAATACTCAGCCTAGAATCAAGAAAACCTGAGTTCAAATTTGGTCTCAGACCCTAACTACCTGTGTGACCCTGGGAAAGTCACTTAACTCTGGTTGCCTCAGTTTTCTCCCCTGTAAAATAAGCTGGAGAAGTAAATGGCACACCATTCTACTATCTTTGCCAAGAAAGCTCCAAGTGGGGTCACCAGGTGTTGCTCACAACTGAACAACAAACCAAATTTATAGATGTATTACTTTTTGAACTTCCCTAACCATTAAAAAGAGCAAGTTTTCCTGGCCTTTCAAAAAGTTTAAAGTTATCAGGAAATTATAGGCTATTTAAACATTGAAAAAGCCAAAGATATTGGAATTGATTAATTAGCACACAACAATAACAACTTGACAGTGGGCCCAGTGGGGCTGGGTTTGTTCTGCTTTATTCAGTGAGAGAGACCTGTCTTAGTTCTAGGCCTAAGCATGTATGACTGGGTTCAATCCTAGGGAAGACTAGTGGAGTCTTACATTAAAGTCAGACTTTAATGATAATGATCAGGTTCCTTTTCTCACACTTTTTGACTCTTTATGCTTTTGCCCCAGAGCCCTGAGTATAAATGAATAAAGATTCCTGGAATTTTTTAGGGGCATGCTTCCGGAGCTAGCCCCTACAAGCCCAACACTGGAATCCCTGTTACATTCAAATGAATAATCTGAATAGAGTATTTTGTCTCCTAGAATCTTTACATCTCTTTGTTGAAGGCAATTGTTGATTTTAAAACAGAGCAAAAATATCTTATTCCCTCACCATGATTTATTCACTTCCCAAAAACCAAGAAAAAGAAGGAATTGTGTGGTTCTTCCCACTGCCTATGCAGGCAAGTTTGTTTAAGCTAAAGAAAGGACTGCATTGGGTTTGATTAAAAATGGGTGAAGCCAAAAGACTTGTTTTAAGTGTGATTTCTAGGGAGGCAGAGAATAGTGCAGAGTTTCGTACAATGGGTTATTTAATTGTATGAAAACTTACTTAGTTTAACATGCAATAAAATGGTTTTCTATTGTCAGGACCAGGACAATTTGTTACTGATTCATAAAAAATATTATATTTTTGGGAAAGTAGGCATATGGATCAATTATTATTAATTCTATCTTTTTAAAAATAAGATTTTATTGATATCTTCTGTTTCTTACATCATGATTATAATTACAAGTATCTTCCCTCCTTCCTGGCCCAGAGAGCCATCCCATATAGCAAGTAGATCTTTCCATGCTTCTCATCACACACATTATTTCGTATAGCAAATATTCCATTACATTCATGTGCCACAATTTGTTTAGCCATTCCCCAACTGATGGGGATCTACTTTGTTTCTAATTCTTTACTCTCACAAAAAATGCTGCTATAAATATTTTTATTAACTATTTCTACTTGTTAATATTTGTTTGAAATATCGCTGTGTCCTAATAAGTGGTCAATTTTTGTAAAAATGTGGTATTGAGAAATTTGAATATTATCTTGCACTCCCATTTAGGAGACACCATAAGTCTTTTAACTTGAGTTTCTCTAGAAATGTGTTCGGTTCTATATTTTCCTTTTTGTTTATCTTTCTGTTAGGTTTATCTGAAACTGAGAGAAGGATATTGAAGTTCTCTGTCAGTACTACGTTACCATCACTATCTTCTTGTAGCTCAGATAATGTTTCCTTTATGAATTTAAATGTTCAGGTATTTGGAGCATATTAGTTTATTAATGATATTTGTGGTCTAATAATATTTTGTCAGATAACATAATAGTTACTTCTGATTTTTTAATTCTTTTGATGCATAACAATTTTTTTTATCCTCTCAGTTTTATGTTTTGCATTCTTTTCCTTTTTCAATGTGTTTCTTGTAAGCAACAGATTGTAGGATTTCATTTTCTTATCCAATCTGTCACTCTTTTTTTTTTATTGGATTTTTTTAATCCATTCACTTTTAAAGTTATGAGAATTAGTTTTATATTTTCCTCTGTCTGTCTCTAATATTGTTCTTTTCCCAAAAAATATATATGTGCATATTTTCCTCTTCTGTTGTAAACACAGTACTACTCTTTCACTTACTCTACCTTAATCTTTTTTAAAGGTAGTCGTATTCCTTCTCTTCGCTCTTTCATCCCTCTTCTCATTTGTTACCCCTTTCTCTTTGGGATTTGCTTATTAGTTCCTTTTCCATTCTTGGTATTATATGATTACATAATCATTTCCCCTCTTCTTGCCTCTTAGTCAAGTAGATTCCCTCTTCCTCTTCTGTCCTTAACTAGTCCCATTCATTGCTTTTTTTTTAAAAAAAAATCATCCTCACTATTTTCATTACCCATCCTCTCTTTTTGTCTACTCTAGAACTTCACTCTCTGATTCATGACCCCTATAGTTACATAGTTTCTGGTTATCCTCTGTTCCTCCTGCAATCAAAACTTCTGAGATCTCCATTCTAGGTTCTCCTTTCTAGCAGTTTCTGCTGCTGCCTTTTTGAGCTTGCCCTGCAGATTCACCTTTCCCATGATGCCTCATTTCCAGAACAATGCCAATTACTGCAAGTGTCAGAGAGGACACTGTCCGAAGGTAGAGACCCTCCCCTACCATGTCTCTGATTATACAGCGCACCACTGATCTATAAACTCCTCTGGTTACTTTCTTTCCACCATATGCCTCAAAATCTTCCTGCATCCCTGCCTTGATCTCCTAGGTGCCAGTTGTCCCTAGGAGTTCTAATTCCTCCCTTTCCAAGGTCAGATGAGTAAATTTTTCAAGCACCAAATCCCTCAGCCCACATTCAGTGGAAAGTCCCCATTTCCATTCACAAAGCTTCTCTCTTCACCCATAAGAGCATTCATCATTGGAACTCCCTCTCGCCACCAAAATAGGACCTCCTTCCTCTCCCCCTCATCCTTTCAATCCTTCCCCTCCTCTACTCATCCACTTCCCTGCAGTTTCTTCTCTTACTGAGACCATAGGAGTCACCTTCCCCTCATTGCTAGGTCTTGATTTGTCCTGATCACATCACACGCTTCTCTCTATTGCCCTTCTCCATTTCTGACTGTTTCTTTTATGTAATCTCCTTTGTTGTGATGTATCCCACAGAAAATCTTGATTCACCTTCAGGCAGAGTGTTGCTAGATTCTGTCCATAATATTCCCAGGCCTACCTCTTTACTGTTACCTCCACTGGACGTCCACCTTCACCCCATCTCCTTGTGTATATTTAGAAAGAAGTCTTTTAATAGTCTTTCTGCTGTTATCCTGCTTCTATTATTGTTCTTGACTGCTGCATTTATTCACTCCTGCATTTCTGTTGTTTGTGGTATTTGAGAAGCAAATAATCTCTTATGCTCTGGTTTTCTTTCTAAGAATGTTTGAAATATCTCTTTATTTTTAAACATCTATCTTTTTTCACTTATGGCTAACCTCAGATTTGCGGGATAGATTACCCTGGGCTGCATCTTAAACTCCATTGTTCTTTGGAACACATCATTCCATTACCTTCTATTTTCCAGTAGGTGCAGGATAGTTGTGTTACTTGATTTTTGTTTCCTTTGTATTTGATGGTCTTTCTCTAGATTGCTTGCAGAACTTGCCTTTTTTTCCCTAAATTGAATTGTTAAATTTAACCACCATGAGTCTTGAAATTTGCAGCCTTGGGTTTTTCTCTAGTGGCAATCTATTAATTCTTTCAATTGGTATTTTATTTTCTATGTTCAGAAGTTCTGGGAAATTCTCTTCTATTATTTCCTAGATTGTGGTGTTGAAGTATTTGTTGTTGTTTGTTTGTTTGCCCTGTATTATTCTTCTGGAAGATCTATGATTCTTAATTTGTCTCTACATAGTTTGTATTTGAAATCAGTATTTCTTACCTGCATAATGAGCACATTTTCTTTTAATATTATAGGTTTTTTTTTTTACTTCTCTTCTTCCAGATTGTCCTTCACATATGTATATTTGCATTCCCAATTTAGTGTTCTCTCTTTTGTCATGCTTTTTTTTTGTGAGACTTACCATCATAGATTCTGGTATTTCTATTCTGCTTATTATTTTTCTATGGTCTCGTAATTCTCATTTCTTGCTTGAACCACTCAGAAAGAGGATGTTGTGGTTCCCTGTTCTTCTCACATTCCACAAGGTCCTCTGTCTCATCAGGCATTGGAGAATTTCCCTTTGTTTTTGAGTATTTATTGATTTATTTACAGATACTTGAAGCTGTTTACTAGATCTAGAAGGTATATTTCATTTTGTTGTCATGTTTTCACTATTAATTTATTTGCTTGTATTCAAGATCTTTAAATTTTCTTCTTCCTGCAACCTTTGGTAATTTCAGTCATTTTGTCCCCTTTTCCCCCCTATTGCTTACTTTCTGACTCTCTATATTCTGATGGTATTTTCCTTGGAGATCCAAGTTCAAAGTGTCTCAGCTCCTCCCATGTTATGCAATTCATGGTTTCACTAGTCCAGGTCTCTGCCCCTAAGTGATATTTTAGTGGATAGAACTGGCCCCGTGGGAAGCTGAGCATTTTCCCTCAGGCTTAGTGGAGGATTGCACATTTCCTTCCCCCTTGATTCCTCCCCCTGTCTCAGGTCCTGCTCTCTCTGTTCCTCAGTTTTCTGTTCCATTGTCAGCAGTTCAGAGCTTTGCAGCATTTGCTGCTCAGGGTAAACAGCAATTCATTTTTTAAAACCTTCTTTTGTCTAATGGGTGTCCTAGGCTATGGAGGCAGCTGAAGTTACTTTATCTTGGGTGCATGATTTCTGTTTTGGAGAGGTCTGAGAGGGTGTAGGGATCAGAGAAAATGGCTAGTTTTCTATCTTATTGCTCACGTGATCCATAAATTGATTAACATTCTATTATTCACTTGTTAATAACAACATCTGAGATTTCTACCACCATCCCCAGTCTCATTGTGGCTAAAAAGTTCACAGAGCAAGGAATGCTGCTGGAAAAAGTAGGTCTGGGGACAGAGAAGAGGTTCAGTAAAGGGAGGTTTCCTGAATAGTCAGGGAATAAGATTTATTTACTGAATTACAGGGGAGAGGGAGAATGGGAGATATGGGAGTTCTGAAGATAGAACTGTAACTAGCAATTTTAATACCCATTACAAGAAATATAAAGTGGCTTTAGCACAAGGAACACAATCTACCTCCTCAAATATACCATTTGTGAGTTAAAACCAGAAATTGGCCCAGTGGGCTAAATCCTGGGACTCCCATATGGAAGAAGATAATTTAGATACTGATGCTAGTGGGTAAGGTATTACAGGATACCACTTAGCCCAGAAGCACTTGTATAGAACGAGACCACTAATGAGGAGACTGCTACTCAGAGAAAACTCATATGGCTATTGGGAGCTGGAGCTGATCATTTCTTAGTTAAATAAATATTCTTGCTACTTAGTTTCTCCACAGTTAAAGATATGAAAGTGTGTTCAACATGTAAATATAAATTTAAAAGTTATATAATCTTTTAAACATATGATATAAAATTTTGGCATCCTGGGACAAACATCTGATGACCCTAATTATTTGTCTAAGTATGATTTATCTGAAGACAAACTTTAGCTTTCTTTGCCAAATTTAATAGCAGGTGAACAAAGAATAAGACTTGTTCACCTTAAGGAAAACACTTTACTATCACTTGATGGTAAGGTTGATTTAGAGGGAGAAGCTAATGAAAAGAAGTATAATTTCAGATATACTTAACTACTTCTGTATCAGATAAAAATTCTTCAAATTTTCTTCAAATTTATATCTCCACTCATCTCTCTGTCTATCTATTTGCTCATCTATTTATTTGTTCATAAAGCTCTAATAGTAGTATGGCATATCCAAATTTTTGGTAAACACATTGAAGCTAAATATCTAATACCTTTACCTAAGTTTTAAAAATTTATTGATAATCCTGCCAAAATCCATATTTCTGCTAGACAAAGAAATGATTAGAATACTGACCAAGAGGGCCCAGGTCCCATATACCTCCTCAAGCAAAACCCTCAAATTATCACCAGAATGGTGATCAAGAAACCAAGTGAGAAACAATAGTAAGTTACTTCTTCCACTCCAGAATGGCATACAAAAAGATCAGCCAGTAGCCCATGGAATAATAGGTTAGGAGGCCTCTAGCAAAACTAGTACCAGTTTGTGCAAAGAAGCCCAGCCTCCCAGCTCATCTAGCTGGTCAGAGATACTTGTGTGCAGGGCTTTCTTTCCAGAGGCAGCAAGAGCACAGGACTCCTAGGAGAAAGCACCAGGGTACTGTAAATCCACAGTGAGTGAGGAGGCCCTTGAAAGCTCTAGGGAGTAGTAACTCAGTATAGAACAGTAGCTTTCTGAGCTAACATAGTTTGGATTTGCAAAATTCAGAGTTCTAATGTCCTTAGCACCCTGTCCTGAGATTGGATAGCCATAAAGATCTAGTACTCTGAACTTCAAAAGTCCAGAGGAGTGAGGGAAGTCTAATAGGATGTGGTGGGCACAGTAACCCAGGTGACCCAGTGTAAGAGCAAGTAGGGCCAATAAGTCTATCCAGAAGTGCAGAAGGAATAGTGTTTGCCTCTGATACAATAGCCCAATTCAGGACCTAAAGCTGGAGAGAAGTCTAAACAAAAGAAGATGCTGAGCAGTATCAGAAATCACTGCAAATCTAGAGATCTCTCAAAAGCCAAAGGTGATTTCATAATAGCAAGTTGATACTTAAAATGAATTTCCTACAAGAATTTCATGAATACTCAGAACAAATGAAGCAAGAAAGTTTAAAAATGAGGAAAAGGAATTCGACGGAGACTAAGTCTCTTAGAATAAAAAAAAATGGTAAACCTTACCTCAGTGATGGACCCTTAAAACTAGGATAAATCAAACAGAGAATAATGACTTTATGAGACAAGTAAGAAATATTACAATGAAATAAAAAATTTAAAAAATAGAAGAAAATGTAAGATATCTGATATCAAGAACAAGTGACTTGGAAAAGAGGTCATGACATAATTTAAGAGTTATTAGACTCCCTGAAAACAATTATTAAAAAAAGCCTAAATACTATGCATAAATGAAAATTATTCATATCTATTAGAACCAGAGAGCAAAGTAAAAATAGAAGGAAACCACCAATCATCTCTTTATCTTTATCTTAGATAACTTTAATTTTGTCTTAGAAAAAAAATTGAACAAGCCAAAAATGATCTAACAAAAAACTCTATTCCCCTATGAATTTCCTACCAAATTCTACAAAGCATTTAAAGAACAATATTATATACATAGGTTAAGAAAGCATTATACTAAATTCTTTTTATGACATAATATAGTTTTGGTACTTAAATAAGGGAGAGCTGAAAGACCATTCTCCTTAATGAATATTGATGAAAAAATTTTAAATAAAATACTCATCCGAGATTACAGAAATATATCACAAAGATCATACACTATGAGCTGGTGGCATTTATGCCATGAAGGCAGGCCTTCTTCAATATTAGAAAACTAAAAGCATAATTGAACATATTAATAGCAAAAGCAACAAAAATAATTTGATTATATCAATAAATGCAAAAAAAGCTTATGACAAAATACAACACCCATCCTTATTAAAAAAAAAACACTAGAAAGCATAGGAATAAATGGAGCTTTTCCTAAAATGATAAGTAGTGTCTATCTAAAACCAAGAGCAAACATGATCTATGAAGGGGATAAGCTAGAAGATTTCCCAATAAGATCAGAGGTGAAGCAAGGATGTCCATTATCACCATTATTATTCAATATCATACTAGAAATCTAACTATAAAAATAAAGGAAGAAAAAGAAATCTAAGGAGTAAGCATCAGGAAACAAAACTATTGCTTTTTGCAGATAATATGATGGTTTATTTAGAGAACTCTGGAGTCAAATCGAAACACTAAACAACTTTAGCAAAGTTGCAAGATATATATAAGCCCACATGATTCATCAGCATTTCTATACATAACCAACAAAATCCAGCAGGAAGAGATAGAGAAATCACATTTAAAACCACTGCAGACAGTATAAATACTTAGGAGTCTACCTGCTAAGATACACACTGGAACTATATGAACAGAATTTACCAATCACCACCATAAAGGAACCCCAAAAGGAACCCCATAAAAGGTAGAAGAGGTGGGCCAAGGAGGCATCAGATGAACTTCACTCTTATTTGAAATGGACAAAGGAACTTGATTACACACACATACACACACATGCATGCATGTGCACACGCACACACACACACACACTTTGGTATAAACACAAATGAGAACCAACAAGGAAAGAAATTAGCTATTGTTTTATAAGTCAGTTATGCCTCCAGAGTACACACGATGAAGCATATTATCTGAAAGAGAAGGAATGAACACAAAGTGCAGAAGGAGTCATGCACTTGTGGACATGACAGCAAGTATTCATTTTGCTTTATTATATTTGTTACAATGGTATTTTTCTATCTCTCAATTTTTAATTCAAGGAACTTAAGGGAAAGATGAGGTTAGCAATTGTGATATAAAAAAGAGGGTGATGGAAATATTTTTTAAATGCACATAAAAGAAAAAAGGAAGTTCAGAAGGACGTGCAAACAGGACAGTTTTGAAAGTAACAAGTGGAATTTATCATATATACTTTAAAAAGTAAGCATCATGAAATAGAGATTCATGGTTTCATGAAAATCCATTTTTGTGTTCTGATGTTCATATAAAATTCTCTTTAAAAAATAAATCTTTGACTTCAAAGTCATTAATAAAAATTGAAAAAAAAAGAAACTTTTAAGATTATTTCATAACAGTGGGTAAAGGGGAGAAAAGAACCATTCTAATTCCTCTCTTACCTCCAGTCCTGGAGAAAAGCATCTTAAATCATGGGTTGAGTATTTTGTAGAATTCTTATGTACTTACAATATTGTTGTATTATTTTAATGTATCTAGTACAACTTCAGTTGATCATTCCTAGAGTGGGCAATAGAATGAAATAAGAGGATAGCAGATAAGACCAATAGAGGGATGAATTACCTCAGATAGAATCTAGTTTTATATTGAGATCTCACTCAAAAACCCATTTAATTCCATCTTCATTCCTAAGTCTTCACTCCTACTAGAAGGAATATTTATATATGTAATGGGTAGCTTCCAGGGGCATGCAGGTAAATGTTTAACAAAACTCTCTGGAAAAAAATACACACACACACTTTTGAGTATAATCTATATTATTGACACTTTTTATTTTGAAGGGGGGAAGGTGGGGCAATTGAGGTTAAGTGACTTGCCCAAGGTCACACAGCTAGTAAATGTGTCAAGTGTCAGAGATCACATTTGAACTCAGGTTCTCCTGAATCTAGGGTCAATGCTATACTCACTGCACCACATAGCTATCCCTAAAACTTTTTTAAATCTAGACCAGGGCTGGGGAACCTGTGGCTTTGAGATCACATGTGACCCTCCAGGTCCTCAAGTGTGGCCTTTTATTAAAGGGATTTGTTCTGTGAAGTTTGGATTTAGTCAAAGGGCCACACTTGAGAACCTAGAGGGCCACATGAGGCCTCGAGGCCACAGGTTCCCCACACCTAATCTAAACAATCAAAAACATAAATCATAAAACTGCCAATTTCTGGAGATAAGTCAGTTAGTGATGAGTCTAGCACATTCCTTGTAGCTTCTGTATACTGTGCTGGCCTTTTCGGTTCCATAAAATCTTTCGTGGAAATTGTTCAGTTGTAACTCTTAGATGTACACAAAGAATTCTAAAGTTGGATCTTTTTTCAAGGCAACTTTGTTTTACTTAAATTACCATCATTTATGCTTGCTAGGTAATGCTCTTTCTAAAAAAAAAAGGAGAGCCAGGTGGTGCAATGGTTCGAGTATGGACTTGAAGTGAGGAGGAACTGTATTCAAGACTTGCCTCAGACACTTGGCAGCAGTTTGATCCTTGGAAAGCCACTAAACTCTGTCTGCTTCAGTTTCCTCATCTGTAAAAATGAGATAATAATAGCACCTACCTCTCAGGGTAAGGGTCAAAAGAGGTATTTATAAAGTACAAAACATAAAGAGCTATTTAAATGCTATCTGCAGTAACAAAAGCTATCATTGTTCATCATTCAGTATAGCAAACAGCACTCCTCAAATTGACAAGCTCAAAAACTTAGATATTTCCTAGGTTCTATGGTATGAGATTTAAGAATTTAAGGGAGACAGCATGGTGGAGGGGAAAAAATGAAATATTTAGAATCTCAAGACCTGGATTCAAATCCATATCCTCCTACGTGTTATTCGTGTGATCTTGGGCAAATCAGGGAACTCCTCTGGGTCTCTGTTTCTTTATCTGCAAAATGAAGGGCATGGATCACTTGATAGCTTCTCAGGTCTCTTCCAATTCTAAATTCATGTTCCTGTGATCTATAACTAGGGGTTGTCACAGGATTTGTGATTTTTGCTGGTGTAGGCAAGTGAGAAAGTTCTTTTACCAATGCAGGTAGGTATTTTCTCTGAAATTTACATATTTTGAGAGTTGTACAGCCATTATGTGTCAGAGAAAGAACTTGAAGTCTCCCAGGCTGTCTAGTTGCTGCATTGTGCTCCTCTATGACTAACATAATTTGATAGAGAACTGGTTTTCCAAAATTAATTTTGTAAAATTAATTAAATGAATAGTATAATTATTTTAGGAAGAGCTTAACTAATGTAGTTACAACATCAAAGGAAGATGCCAAAATTTTCTATATGAAAATCAATTAAGAGAGGAATTACTATGAATTACCAGCGTGAAAAAGAAATGAGACACTGAGCACAACTCACACCTCTTAAAATGGTTTCCAAAAATCCAATAGTTCCAAATAGAAATGAGGAAAGCAAAGCTGCTTATTCTATATATAGATCTTGTCTTTCCCATAAACAGGATTAACAGGAATCTTTCTCTGTGTTCTGAGTCTAGAAAGATGATGGAATGATATGAGTTCTCTCTGAAATGATGTGTACTCAATGCTGCATATCCTAAAGCTCTCAAGGGATTAAACAATCAGAAAGACTGACATAATTTGCATTTGAATGGATAAAAATAAGACTTGAAATATATCTGTACCCCAGTTGTAAGTCAACTGCCAAAATCTCCTATAGTTCAGGAAACCAGAGAGGAAAAAAGTGCTTTACAAAATTTAGGCAAAATTAATTTATTAAGGAGATAAACTGATTAAGTCAGTGTGATTGACTTTGCTAGAAACACATTTTCATGATGCAAAGTACCATACCTTCTGACCTCTCACATTTCCATGAATAGATTTCATTACTCATTATCACATTTATCATTATAAATGTAAAACAATGAGGTGGCAGTGGGGAAGGGGGAGAGAACTAAAATAGAGTTTATTTCTTTAGTTAGTAAGCTTAGGTCATTAAGTGAGGGTTCTTTGCAAAGTCAACAATGCTATCTTTACTATTTTGTGCCTTTGGAAAATTGTCAAAAGATGTTAGGCTGGATTGATGAAAGGAATTATGGATACAACACCCTCTTACCCCACCTTATTTTGCACTGGTAATGACAAAGAATTTCCCCATTTGCTAAAATTCTAAAATTTATAATTAGTACTACTAGGGGTAGTTATTCTTAGACATCATTAACAGATTTCTTTATAGTCATAGGAAAACTCCCTCTTCATAATGGATAATACTGGCTTCCTACAAATACAAAATTTGACTAATTTCACTGGAAATATTTGTTGTTAATTAGTTTTCTGATTTAATCAAACCATATACCAATATGATAGGAATTGGCATGTATACTAGTAGAATAACTGTAGTCATGTCAATATTTTATAAATGGTTGTTCTCACAAACATTCATTAATTTGTACTGCATCATAGACTGCCTTCCTAGTAAATAACAGGAAAATATTTAGCCTATATCTTCTTATAAAAAAATTAATATTTTGGTTTCCCAGTTACATATAAAACATGTCATTAACATTAATTTTTAAAAAAATTTTGAGTTCCAAATTCTTTCTCTGCCTTTTTCCCTTCCTCCCACGTTGAGAAGGCAAGCAATTGGATATAGATTATACCTGTGTCATCATGCAAAAATATTTCCATATTTGTCATGTTGTAAAAAAAAAAAATACAGACCAAAAAAAAAACCCTAAAAAAAGTTTAGAAAAGTGTGTTTCAATCTGCATTCAGACAATTCTTTCTCTGGAAGCAGATAGTATTTTTTATCATAAGTCCTTTACAATTGCTTCTGGTCAGGGCTGTCCAAAACGTGGCCCGTGGGTAACATGCGGCCGTAGTGTGATTTATGTGGCCCACCTACAAGCATAGAAATTTACATAAATGCTTTAGTAAATGAAGCCAAGCTACTGCAGAGCTCTCACTAAAATGGCAAATCAAAATATATTGTCTATTGTTTCACTAAAAACCTAAGATTGGACAGCCCTGGTCTTCGATCATTGTATTGCTGAGAATAGCTAAGTCATTCGTAGTTGATTGTCATACAGTATTGCCATCACTGTGTACAGTGTTCTCCTCATTCTGCTCATTTCACTTTGCACCAGTTCATGTAAGTCTTTCCAGGTTTTTTGAGAGCATCCTGCTTGTCATTTCTTATACCACAGTAGTATTCCATCACAATCATATACCACGACATGTTAAGCCATTCTCCAATTGATAAGCATCCCCATGATTTCT
>CM053622.1:503929986-503945157 GCA_028646595.1 Phalanger gymnotis | reverse complement strand
GACAGAATCCACCAATTGCCTCTTGAAAAATATCCCAAAAAGAAAACTCCTAGAAGTGTGGTCGCCAAATTCCAGAGTTCCCAGGTCAAGGAGAAAATATTGCAAGCAGCCAGAAAGAAACAATTTGAGTATTGAGGAAACACAATCAGGATAACACAAGATCTAGCAGCTTCTACATTAAGTGATCAAAGGGCTTGGAATATGATATTCCAGAGGTCAACGGAGCTAGGATTAAAACCAAGAATCACCTATCCGGCAAAACTGAGTATAATGCTCTAAGGCAAAATATGGATTTTCAATAAAATAGAGGACTTTCAAGCTTTCTCAGTGAAAAGGCCAGACCTGAATAGAAAATTTGACTTTCAAACACAAGAATCAAGAGAAGCATGAAAAGGTAAATAAGAAAGAGAAATCATAAGGGCTAAAGTTGAACTCTTTTGCTTACACTCCCACATGGAAAGATGATGTGTGTAATTCATGAGAGTTTTCTCAGTATTAGGCTAATTGAAGGAATACACACACACACACACACACACAGAGAGAGAGAGAGAGAGAAAGAGAGAGAGAGAGAGAGAGAGAGAGAGAGAGAGAGAGAGAGGGCACAGAGTGAGTTGAATATGAAGGAATGATATCTAAAAAAATAAAATCAAATTAAGGGATGAGAGAGGAACATATTGAAAGGAGAAAGGAAGAGATAGAATGGGGTAAATTATCTCATATAAAATGGCCAAGAAAAAGCAGTTCTGTTGAAAAGGAAGAAGGGGCAGGTGAGGCAGAATGAGTGAATGTTGCTCTCATCAGATTTGACCTGAGGAGGAAATAACATAAACATTCAATTGGGCATCTTACCCCACAGGAAAGTAGGGGGAAAGGAATAAAAAAGGGGGGATGATAGAAGGGAGGGCAGATATGGGGAGGAGGTAATCAAAAGCAAACACTTTTGAATAGGTACAGGGTCAAGGGAGAAAACTGAATAAAGAGGGACAGGATAGGATGGAGAGAAATGTAGTTAGTCTTTCAGAACATGAGTATTGTGGAAGTGTTTTACATAGGGATACATGTGTGGCCTATATTGAATTGCTTGCCTTCTTAGGGAGGGTGGGTGGGAAGGGAAGAGGGTAGAGAATTTGGAACTCAAAGTTTTAAAAGTAGATGCTCAAGAAAAGGTGTTTTCTTTTTGCATGCAACTAAGAAATAAGATTTATAAGCAATGGTGCATAGAAATCTATCTTGCCCTACAAGAAAGTAAAAGGAAAGAGGAAGGGGGGGGGAATGGGGTGACAAAAGGGAGGGCTGACTGGAGAACGGGACAATCAGAATATCTGCCTTCTTGGAGTTGAGGGAAGATAGAAATGGGGAGAAAATTTGTAACTCAAAATCTTGTGGAAATCAATGTTGAAAAATAAAATATTAAATAATAAAATAATTGTTAAGAGAAAAAATTTAAATAACTGCAAACAGTCAAAAATTCTTGGGACTCTGCCCATACAGGAACTGTATGAATTTGGGAATCTACCTACATACAAGAACTATATAGACACAATCAAAATTATTCTTCATACAAATAAAGACAGATCTAAATAGTCAGAGAATTATTAATTGCTCATGTGTAGGTTGAGTCAATATAATAAAAATGGCAATATGACCTAAATTAATTTATTTATTTGTACCATGACAAACCACCAAAGAATTAATCTTGAGAGGTGCAAAAAAGAACAGTCATGTGGTTGATGAGCTAAGATACAGTTAAAGAAGCCAAGAAGGTGACAAGGAAATAATTGGACCCTTTTTGCTGACTCATTTCAGGGCATTTCTGACTTGCGAGCAAGGAGGGTAAGGGTAGTTTGTCATAGCTTTGAGCAAACTATGCTGTTGTTACCTTAGTTTCCTTTGTCTGAAAGGTAATTCAGTAAGGTAAGGCTAAATTCAATCAGATAAGGCTAATGTGGAACTATGCCTAAACAGCTATTAAATTGTGCATACCCTTTGACCCAACAATGCAATTACTAGGTCTATACCCCCAAATCCTACTAATTAAGCAACAAGTATGTAATTACTTCAAGAAACAAATCACTGTACTTCAAAGAAATCAAAGAAAGAGGACAAGGAGCTATTTTATGGAAAATATTTATAACAGCTCTTTTTGTGGTAACAAAGAATTGGAAATTGAGGGGATGCCCATTAATTAGGGAATAACCGAAGAAGCTGTACTGAATGTGATGAAATTCTATTATGCCATTAAAAATGATGAAGGTGATGGTTTCAGAAAAACCTGGGAAGATCTATATCAACTTCAGCTAAGTGATGTGAGAAGAACCAGGAGTACAATTTACATAGAAATAGCAACAGAGTAAAGACAATCAATTGTGAAAGACTTAATAACTTTCATGAACACAATGATCTAGCACAACCCCAAAGGACTCACGATGAAAAATGCAATTGACCTCCAGATAGAGAACTCCAAATAGATGGACTTTTTTTCCTCTTTCTTCCTTTTTTTCCCCCAGAACATGGCTCATATGAAATTTGTTTTGCATGATTTCATATGTATAATGGATTTTGTATTTCTTACCTTCTCAGTAAATCAGGGAGGAACTAGGCAGAGGGAGGGAATTTGGAACTGGAAATAAAATTGAATTAAATTTTTTAAAAAGCTACTATGGCCTAAAATTTTTCACAACTCTCCTACAAGTGAATCAATGTATTTTGTGAGGCTAAATGGAAGACTGGGAAGGAGAGTGAAAAGGAAGAGGGGAGGTAGAAGATAGAGGAAAATATGTGCTACATCCTAATCAAGTCTATGAAAAGCAACAAAGAGAAAATAACTCGTATTGTCTCTTAGCAAAAAAAGGAGGGCTATAGGAGAATGGTTGAGGAGAGGCAAACTGAAATATTGAGAAAGGGAGAAGTTTTGACATAGCAGTGGGAAGAAGTCCCACTGAAGAGAACATGCTGGAGGACAGATATATTTTGTAATGATACATGAGACCTTATAACAGGTCTAATCTGCAGGGATCTGTTGCATTATTTATATAAATATTCCATGCTTTTCATATATTCTTTATATCCATGATTTCTTACTGCAAAATAATATTCCATTATATTCACTGATTGATGGATATCTATTTTGCACTGAGTTCTTTGCTAGCTATAAAAGTGCAACGATCAACATTTTTGAGCACATAGCATCTGATTATCTTTGACTTTGGGATTTATTCTCTTAACATTGCTTTTGAAAATGTTTTGTTTTTCATTTATATTATGAGTGATTTGAAATAATCTTTCATATAGTTGTTTATAGTGTGCAATTCTTCTTTTGAAACTGTTTGTTCATATCATTTATTTGCTTTTCCATTAAGGATTGGCTCTTAGTTTTATATACTTGTATTTTCCCCTCATATATCATTGATATCTGTCCTTTATCAGATATATTTGATGCAAGGATTTGTGTCAAATAGGGAATTTCCCTCCAATAATTGATGCTCTTGTCTTTATTGAACACTGAGTTATTATGTTCAATTGTATCTGATTTTTCCTTATCTAGTTTTCCCTACTGATATAATTTTATCTATTTATCCAATTTTTAATTAGTGTACTTTGGGATATTGAACTCTCAAATATTTAAGCATTTCATAGTTATTTCGAACAGGATTTTACTTTTTTACTATTTCCTCATGAATTGAAATTTCTATACAGAAATATTACTGTCCCGTGGGTTATTTTGTATCCTATTTTTTTCTGAAGCTATTGTCTCAGTCTTTTTTGGTTACTGTTGTTTTTGGGTCATTCTCTGGAATATTCTAAGTAAACCAACTTGTCTTCAGCAAATAAGGATGGCATCTCTTCTTTGTCTTTGTTTATGTCTTTAATTTCTTTCTCCTGTCTGATTGCTAGCATTTCTAATTATATCTTAAATAACAGTGGGCAAATGGGGCATCTTTATTTCACTCCAGTATTTAGGGGAAGAGCTTCTACTGGTTACCCTTTTTAATTAGTTCTAATATAATAATAACATTTGGCATTTACATAGTGCTTTAAGTTTGCAAGGTATTTTAAAGATATTGTCTCATTTTATCTGCACAACCACCATAGGAGGTAGAAGCTATTAGTCCCATTTTATAGATGAGGAAACTAAGGCAAATGTGAAGTGATTCTAGTTCAGGGTCACAATAATAAGTGTTTGTGACAGGATTCAAATTCTGGCCTTTCTGACGCCAAATATAGCATCCTATCAACTGTGATACATAGCCATGAAATCTGGAAATTAGTGACTCAGTCTTGGATTCTTGTTTTTAAATTCAATTTTCTTTTCTTTTCAGGTCTTCATTTTCTCTTTCTTACTTCTCTTTCCCTCCAGCTCCCACTGAAAAAGCAAGGCAAATAAAACCTTTTCTAATCATGTATAATAAAGCAAAAGTCCGTCATTAACAATATTTTTAAAAATATGTTTCAATCTGCACTCTGAGTCCCACAACTCTCTCTCTGAAGGTGGGTTACACCTCTTTATCTAAAGGTGTTTCATCATGACTACTCTGGAATTTTGATTGGTTACTGTGTTGATCAGACTTCCTAGATCTTTAAATTTGTTGTTATACTATTATTGTTATCAGAGTTGATCAGAGTTCCTAGGTCTTTACATTTGTTGTTATACTATTATTGTTACTGCATAAATTGTTCTCCTGATTTTGTTCACTTTGCAAAAGCTCATACAAGTCTTCCCAGATTTTTTTCTTTTCCTTTCATTTCTTATAACACAATGCATTCCATCAAATTCTTATATAATAACTTATTCAGCCTATGCTTGATCGATTCACTAGAGAAGTGCTCTCTCCTAGTTAAGTTATGAATGCTTAGCACCATGCCACTTTAAATGGGAGAGGGCAAATTGAGTGGTTTGCTCAATTGGTCTTACGAAAGTAAAGTCACATTTGCAGTAAATCTGTCAGACACAGATTAGGTAGCCATAATCTATAAGAAATTGATAATTATCTGTAGACCACTATTACATATTCCCCAGTGGTCAACATATATGAACAGACCACTTACAAAAGGAGGAAATAATAGTTTTAGTACTAACCATGTTAAAAGATGCTCAATTTTCCTAATGAGCAGAGAAATTCCAATCAAATTACCTTAAAATATCACCTTACACCTCCTGGAATGGCAAAAATAGTAAAATGACAAAACTTAATGTAAATAGGGTAATACATTGATGGTAAGACTACAGATTGTTACAAACATTTAGGAGAACAAAATGGAAATACGTTAAGAGTTTCAAAACTGATCATGATTTGGTTTTGGCATTGGCAATATGTGAAACAAAAAGATGAAAAACTCTTTGAACCGTGACTCCCTTCCACTTCTGCAGTGATGGTAGTAGTGGCAGAAAAAGAAGCAAAGGGGACTATGAATCACAATTTTTCAAATTTACATGTCTGTAAACTAAAATATGGTTGTTGCTACTCTAATTGAGAAATCCTTGTCCAGTAACCAATGTGAGCGGACATACTTGAGGAAGAGTTGATCATATCACAAGAAGAAATAAGACATTTGCAGCTAAATGGAGAGAAGGGTTACCATTCCTCACTGGAGAGAAGAAAGGAGTTGGTGACATTGATTTTATTGTATATCTAAAGGCAACAGGAAATGTTATTTCATGGGATATCTGGTCATTTCATAGTGCAGTGCTGATTATAAGTATGTTTTGTAATTAAATTTGTTTTCAAGTAACCAAAATCCAACTTCTCTCCCCACTAATTAAAAAGAAAACCCCACCAACACAGCCTTCATAATAAATCTGTACAGTCAACGAAAACAAATTTCTGCATTGTTCATGTCCAAAAGTTATGTTTAAATCTGAACTCTGTCACTTGATTATAATTTCTTGGGTATTGTACACATACTTATCAGCCTTTCTAGAGTGCAATAAACACTAAGCTTTCAGGGGTCTTAAGTTCATTTATTTCACTACACTTATTGAATGGTTTACTGTCCCCAGTCAATACAGCAGTCCAATTTTAATATTTTGTTATACTCTTTTTTTTTTTGGTTTTCTTTTGTTTTTGTTTTTCCCCAGGGGGAAAGGCAGGGCAATTGGGATTAAGTGACTTGCCCAAGGTCACACAGCTAGTAAGTGTGTTAAGTGTCTGAAGTCGCATTTGAACTCAGGTCCTCCTGACTCCAGGGATGGTGCTCTACTCACCGTGCCACCTAGCTGCACTAATTTTGTTATACTCTTAATGTAACTTCTCTCCTTAAAATTTAATGAAAGTTTAAATAACAGGTGTTAATGGTAGGAAGAGAAAAGGAATATAAAGCATGACATAAGTTAACATGGTAATTTAGATGACAACTTTAGTTTTCTAATACATAATTATCTTAAGTAAGAAAAAATATATATTTATTTTATATATACTTATGTAGGTCATCTGTATATATATATATATATATATACAGATATATATATGTACAATTAGAAGGTGAAGTCCTTGAAGGTAGGGGCTGCGTTATTTTTTTGTCTTTGTATCCCCACTGGAGAGGTAGTGTGGCAAAGTGGATAGAGAGCTGCCCTTAAAACCAAGGAGACCAAGATAAAACCAAGTTTTATCTCTTTATCTCTTTCTGTGATCCTGAACAAGTCACTCATTGAATTCTCAATGTTCCTGGAAACTCTCTTTAAGTCTCTAAGTTGCAGAGAAGATTCTGAATTGAATAAGTAAAGCGAGTTTCTTCTACTGGATATTCCCTATACCAAGAAAATCAATGGATTGGACCAATGAATTCCAGTTCCTATCCCCGTCTTACTCTTAGTGCCGAAAATGGTGCCTGGCATATAAAAGGTATAATAAGATTTTGGTGTAAAATAAGGTGTAATAAGTGTAATAAGTGCTTAATGCTTGTATACGAGTAGAATTTGGAAAATTCTCAGCAGTGAGGGTTAATTTCTAGTTTCCAGAATAATATGATAACCTATTATTTGGAATAAAGGATGTCAAAAAACAAGGAAACAGTTTTAATTGGGCATAAATGACTACATTTTCCAGAGTTTTTAAAGTTTTAGTGTCTCATTTATGCCCTGATGTATTGTCAGTGTGATACCCACAGCTACTGCTATGAATATGCAGGTGTATTTCCAGGTTTGAATTGCAAGATATAGCATACTCTCTTCATGGAAGACAAAACCAAAACATTTTTTTTTTCCAACAGCAGAAAGCCAAATCCATCGTAGCAACAAAGAAATCTATCATAGTAATAAAGAAGTCTATACACATTACCAATATGGGGGCACCAACATCCCCAAGCCTTCCCTCCGTTAGGTCTCCCCACAAACAAGAGCAAAATCACTCCCTCTCTTACTCACACTGGCAGCTGCTCTGTCTGTGACTGCCTCCTTCTCTCTCCAAGCTGCAACCCCACCTTCTCTCTCCCAGCTCTGATGTCTCCAACTTCCTGCTCCACCCCTTCCTGCTCCATCCTTTCGTCAAGCTCCTCCCACCACAGACTCATGTAATTCAGACTCACATGACTCAAGCAGGTCACATGGGCCTATTAATGGATGGGAAAGATCTTCCCATTCTTATTAACATCACACCTGAATAGTGCATTAATTTGATTTTTTTCTGATTCTGCAAATGAGTTTTTTCATCATTTTAAATTTTTTCCTTTTAGTCTGTTATACTTTATCATGACAGCCTTAATTCCTTCTTTTATAAGGCATTTATGCTTTATTTTAAAATGGCATTTTCTAAGTATTTATTTGGTTTGGCGTTTACAACAGGAATTAGTCTTTATGAATTCATTAATTTATTTTTCCTCAGGGCCTCATGTGGAAAAAGAAGGTCCTTTCTAAAATGGCAATTCAGTAGATTCATAAACATAAATTATACCAAAATCTAATTACTAGAAACTTCAGAAGAATAAGACTATTGGGTATTCTTTACCTTGCTAAGCATTTCTTTTTCAATTAACACCAAATTGATTTTTAAATTTTGCATAGGAAAGTTTGTATTCCCATTTATAGGGCTAGGGTTTAACTGATCAAAAAGGTGAGCAGAACTTTTAGTTCAGATTCAGAAGGGCCCTTAAACAAACAATGTCTAAAAACGAACCTTTATCAACAGCTTTAATTGTTTTTGTCAATTGTTAAATTGTACATATGCAGGAAATTTCTTAAGTTATAAATAGGTTATTTTCCTAAAATTTTCCATAAGTTAGCTATTTGGAGTGTGGAATGCCTTTTCTCAAAGAGGTGAGGTTTAAATGGTAATTAGGTTCCCAGGTTAACAAGTCCTAATATATAGAAAGTCTAATTTATTCTGTCAAAATACATTGCTGCTTAACAGGTTAAACAGACTTTTGTGGATTGACTTGATGACCTGGTACCCATCCATACCAGTCCAATCATTCAGGGTTTATTTCTAGTTTAAAAGTGCAGAAATCAATTATCTTGGTATCCCTTTTTAAGTTAACATGAAGAAAGATTTAAGTTATTAAACAAAATTAGGTTGGTAATTATCATTCCATACTGTATAAATTGCTAGACTTGAAGTCAGGAAAAACCAATTCAGAATCCTTCCTCTGAACTTTATTAGGTGTTTGACCATGGCCAAGTCACTTAACTTCCTTAAGCCTCGGCTTCCCCATGGGTACAATGATATATGTAATAGTTATTTCATAGGGTGATTTTTAGAAATTAACAATTAGATTTGGAATAAAGTTTATTGAAAATATATCCAGCATCAAGAGGCAGTCACATTAGTAGTATAGTCACCCTAGGCCCCAGCCTTTGGGGGTTACACAGCAAATTCTACTAGATGGGCTCAACACATTTTGGGACAATGACATAGCTAAGTGACCCATCCTTCTCTTACGCCAAGTAGTTTTATATACCAATGGAAGGTTATATGGTAAAGCAGTAGCAGCATTTTTGTAGCCCTGGCTAGGAATTGCATCCTTGTCTTCCATGATAATATTCTCCTTGGAATGATCTTCTGCAGTCTCTATGGGGAGACAGGTACTCAGGACGAATGGAACAAATGTAACATACGGGAAGTTATGAAAACAATAGAATATTCAGGCCCTCCTAAACTGACTAGGTGCCATCAATCTATTGCTATTCTCTTTGCTGTTGTTCTTCAGTTTCTTAGTCATGTCCTACTCTTCATGACTTTATTTTGGGTCTTTCTTACCAAAGAAAACCTTCTCTTGCTCAACTTACAGATGAGGAAACTGAAGCAAATAGGGTTAAGTGACTTGCTGAGTAAATGACTGAGACCACATTTGAACTCAAGTCCTCCTGACTTCAGGGTTAGTGGTCTATCCACTATGTCACCTAGCTGCCCCCTGAGTCTGGATCTGAACTCAGGCCTTCCTTGAATCCAGGCCCAGTGCTCCATCTACTGCACCACCTAGCTGTCCTTCATACGACTATTTAAAAGACTGTTGCTCTGAGAGAGTGCCTGTGACTTTCTTCTTTTCCTCTTGTGGCATGTAACACACATGATGAAAGAATGGATGATTAAGGTAGCTACTAAGCACTTTCTCTGTGCAAAGGACTCCGCTAAATTCTGGTAACACAAAGAGAAAAGCAAAGACAGTATCTGCTCTCAAAGAATTTACATTCTAATGGGGGAAACAGCATATATGGAAAGCTTCAGCTTCCGGTAAGACAAAAAGGTCCCTTGGTTCTTAAGATGCAGCAGCAATGCGGACCATAATGAATGCCTCTCCTTTAATCTCATTTACATTCTCTTTCTAGCCTTGAGGGCAAACTGACCCATTCTTAGCATATAGGAGAAATTAAAAAATCTGGCAGTCCCTCTACTTAGAAGCAGTACTTTTGTCCCCTTTTTTCCCCTATGCTTTCAAGCCAAGCATTGGGATAGGATTGAGGAGACCCGAGCTCTAGCTATGGTTTTAATATTACTTTGCTATTTGGTTTGAGGTAAGTCTTACCTCTCTAGGTTTCAATTTCCTCAAAAATAAAATGAGGTTGGACTGTATTCTTTCTAAAGTCTTTTCCAGCCCTCTGAATTAGTGAGAAACTCATTCAATCCTCAAGTAAGAAGCCAGAGTTCATGAACAGTATGAGGTTGTATGGGGTCCTTATGACATATTCAAACCACTATAATTAGTCAACTACTAACGGTGTGCACAAAACTGGTGATTCTTATTCCACTATATAGGTACAGCGAAATAGTGGCAAAAACCCCAAACCCAAAAAACCCAACACAGAATAATTCCACTCCGCAAAGAAAAGCAATGGTACAAAGTCTAATCAATTCTGTCCAGCAGAGGGCAGTGGTATATCAATATGGAAAGCATTTTATACTAATGAGCATCTTGATGAGAGGATGATCTAGGGCCTATCCTAGGTGTTGAAAATTAAAACAAAGAAAATAGATTATGCAATCCCTTCATGGGCAAATAATGGTCACCTAGCATTCTCCAAACTATGCACATAAGATTTTTTTTTTCTTTCTGCAGTATATAAATGCAAAGTCTCAGAATTATACTCCAGTGTTAAACAAAGATCTGGAAAAAGGCCGTTCCTCAGAAGAAATCTGCTATACACCTAATTTTGGAGAGACATAGTGTTTTTCAAACTAAGGCACACAAGAATAAATCTGTGGAGGCACAAATGTGCACACGAGGAAAAATGCAATCATTTCTTCAACTTCTATTTCATGCTACACATAAAAAATTACAAATATCTCTATAAGGCACATTTGCAGAAATATATGCTATTTTTCAATATACTATATCACCAGGGTTAAACAATAGAAAATCTAAACTTGTTGTTCATGCTAAATGACTAGATAAACAGTATGACAAGGAGAAATTTTGGAGACCAAAGATGGTAAATGAATAAGAGAGAGGGTGATATTCCTAATGATATAGTAGCTAGTCACTTGTTTGGAAAGCACTTCATGAGCACATGCACAGACACTAAATCATGATTATGTAACAGAAGACTGGCCCATTAGATCCTAGGTGAACACAGTGAACCTATATGGATGTTTGGTGAATCTGTTAGAGGCATGTGTGTGTAATAAAAGGCCCTAATTCTCTATGTTGGAGTATAGAGTATGACAGTTTCCTGTCTGCTTATTGTGTGGAAAAGAGGAATTTGTTTACTAAGACAGAACTGAATGTGCATACGAGGCCTCAAAGACTAGAACAGGGGTGGGGAACCTGCAACCTTGAAGTCACATGTAGCCTTCCAGCTCCTTGACTATGGCCTTTTGACTGAGTCCAAATTTTATAGAACAAATGCTTTTATTAAGGGGATTTGTTCTGTGAAGTTTGGATTCAGTCAAAAGGCTGCACTTGAGGACCTAGAGGGCCACATGTGGCCTTGAGGCTGCAGGTTCCCCACCCCTGGCTGGACCTTGATCTCTCTTTCTTAACTGTGATTGAAGCAAAGATTACTACTAAAGGCCTTCTAGTGACAAAAGGCCTTCTAGTAGCATTGATCAGGAAATAATGTGCTTGACCTAGCCCAGGATCTGAGATGTTGAGTCCTGTTCCAAGAGGAGATAGACTCCAGCTACCAAATATGCTGTATCTGGAAGTGAATTTACCAGGACAAATGCTTTGTGGCAGCTCCTTCGAGTTTGAATCTATCCTCTCCAGGCCTATGGTGACGGAGGGCATAGATTGCTTTCGGTTTCAGGGGTTGTGTTTATACTTTATTTCCCTTCATATCTCCTCTGTAAATCCTTTTTCTACAAGCTAATTGATTAAATGATATTGGGGTGCAAATCAGTAACAGACAGGAGATATTAATTGTAACTTATTGTGATTGTTATAGGGTGGAACACATGAGAATGGGGGCTTATTAGGAAAAAAAGAACAAACCTCACAACCTACTAGGGTTACTGCTATGACCCTGAAGCAGAGACGTAGTTAGCCCTTTGGGGACTTGACTCATAAGTATGAATGGAAGTTGGAATAAAGACTCCTAGAGCCTCTATAAGGTTACAATTACATAAGGCGTATTCTGTGTTCCCCTGCGGTATTTCACAATTTTTGCCAGAGGAAGGAAGATGAGGCCTCTGGGGCAGCTCCAGACATGCCCATGGAAATATGATAGCAAAAGATGCTTTCTCTGTTTACTGTTTGGCCTCTCCCGGGGGACCCATAGCCATTTGCTACCCCACAGCAAAATCCTGGTAATCAGAGCGAACAGATTATTACCTAGTGTTTTATAGCTTACCCCATAGCTGCTGATGTTCAATCCTCAAAAAAAGAGTAAATTTCATATTACCTTCTCCTCTTCAGGAGCAATCCACCTTCCCCACTGTCATAGTTTATAAATTAGGCAGAGACATTTGTTGAAGGGATGCAATCTGTGTCTACATTTACAAGTAAAAATGCTTTCTTCTAGGTGGGGAGGATGATTTAAATTCTGTTGTCTGAACTAGAAATTTCTTCTTTAAGAAGATGAATGGAATGGCTCAATCTTCTTTAAAGGATCTTTATTATTATAAAAATTTCTGCCAGCAACCACTCATATTAATGGCTGCAGGGGACAGATACTTGAACCCATATTCTAATTGGGACAGGATAACTTGGCAGAGATCGGAGAAGTACCTTGACCTTTTGCTGATCTCCTAAAGTAGGCAGAACCATTTTTAGGTCCAGCTCAATTTAAATCGGCATTCACTTTTCCCACAGTTCTACCCTCTAACTGCCCCCTTTTCAGTAGTTCCTTGGGAATTCCCAATTCCTCAAGAAATTCTCCTATTGTTGGCTATCTGACTCCAGCATTAGAAGCTTCCTTTACCTGATCACTACATACCTCCCTGCAGTGTCCTGCTCTCAGCCCTATTAAATGGGGATCTAAGGGTTCTCTCCTCTGATTCCAAGGATGTAGTTTCCTTTTCACCCACAGTTACACTATGATTCTAGGCAGGGCCTTCCTTCCCTGTGGTGTAGGGGTGGGGAGACCCTGGGCAATTATTTTTTTAAACAACATCATTCTTTTCATAAGAAGTATTATGATTTAAAACACTGGGCAGAATAGAGCTGAAATTACTATCTATATTTGGATTACTGTTGTAGTTCATGTGACCATTTGCACTGCAATTCCTTACCTAGTCTAGGCCCACATCACCATGTGCTGGGATTAATGTAGTAGGCTCCTAATTGTTCTCCCAGTACCCAGCTCTTCCCTTCTCCAATTTATCCTCCATACAACTGTTAAATTGTTATTTCTAAAGAGCAGGCCTGATTAGGCTACTCCTTTCCACTAAAAGCTTCAGTGGCTCTCCATTGTCTTTAGGATCAAATATAAAGCTTCTGTTTGACATTTAAGTCTCTTCACAATTTGATTCCAGCTAATCTTTCTGGGCTGATTACATATTCCTTTTTCTAATGCATTAAATGCTCCAGCCACAGATACTGTTCTCCATACGTGACATCTCTTCTCCTTCCTCTCTGTCTTTGCATAGGTAGCCCCCATTTCTAGACTTCTTTCCCTCTTTACTCCCACCTCATACCCTTAATACCCTTTAAGCCTCAACACAAATGCCACTTCCTTCAAGAGGCTTTTGCTTATTCTTTCAGTTGTCAGCTCCACTCCAAATCATCATATATTTATTTGGTATATAATCTGTATTTACTCCTCTGTGAATAGGTTGCCTAAGTGATAAAATGTAAGTTCCTTGAGGACAAGGTCTGTCTCACTTTTATATAAGCATTTCTAGCACCTAGCATATTGTCTGACACACAACAGGCTCTTAATGCATGCTTATTGAGTAGATACTGACACTACAAAAATAAAGATACAATGTTTGCCCTCATGGAGCTTATAAGTTATGGCATGCACACAAATAACTATAATGTAGATTAGGGTATGACAAGCATAAGGTCAAGCTACAAAGAGCTCAAGAAAAATTTAGGTGGAAGAGAACTTAGAGCCAGGAGGATCAGAGAAGAGGTGACATCAAAGCTAAACTTTGAGAGAAAAGAGGGCTTTTGACAGGCTTGAGATGAAGAAAGAGTACATTCCAGGTTGGGGGACAAACCACAAATAAGCAGAGGCAGAAGATAACATAGTTCCTAGTCCTTATTATCTGGAATATAATTGTTTAACAACAACAACAACAATAATAAGGACTGACATTTATATAGTACTTACTATGTGCCAGGCACTGTGTTAATTGCTTTACAAATATTCTTATTTGATCCTCATAACGATCCTAGGAGATAGGCGCTATTATTGTCCCCATTTTATAGATGGGGAAGCTGAGGCAAACAAAGAGTCCATGTGCCAGAGTAAATAGAGAGCTGTCCTTAGAGCCAGGAAGACCTGGATTTCAAGTCCTACCTCTGACACATACAAGCTGTGTGACAGTGGGCAAGTCAAAACATATCAGTGCTGTAGGGGCTCTAATTCTATAAATCACAGAGAAGCTGCAGGCTTGCATTTGTAGAGGGAATTTCCTCACCTTGAAGCTCCTTAGACCAATAAACTCACAGTGTCATTCCCTCTGCTAAAAGTGATTAGTCTGATTGACACAGAAACTTTCACAGACTTAACGATTGTTGTGTTATGTATCTTTCAATAAAGGTCCTAAAGGGAGCAAAGATAGCATATTAGGGGCAGACACCCAGCTAAAGTCTCTTAACATTCCTCTCCAAGCAACTTTAAAATAACACCTCAAATCAAAATTTGGAGTGGCACAGCCAACAAAAGGTCAGGGCGAGACAGTTTTCAGGCCTAAGAAAACTTGAGTCAGTGGGACAAGTCTGTGACACTGGGGCCTTTCTGGGGTCCACACATGCTGCTTGCAACAGTGGGTTCAGTAACAGCAGCAGCTTCAGAAGCTGATGGTGGTGGTGGGGTCATACAACTGGTCAGAAAGAGATTATAGGGGACCTTTTGTTAGCACTGGATACAACTGGTCTTTATTGGCAACTCTACTGTGTATTCATAGTTCTAAGTCATAGTTCTAGGGTGGAGAGGAATAGTTCCAAGGCAAAGAGAATTGCTAGTGAGTGCTGCTACAGGGGTCCAGGGGACTAGGGGACCCTTCCTGAGTAAAGACCAGAGTATAGACTGGGAGATCAGTGACCATACCTCTCCCAGCATCTCACCTCCTTGGAAGCACAGAAAATTTACAGACTCCCAGAAATAGTTCTGAAAACAGAAGCACAGACAAAAAA
>CM053622.1:503882215-503929486 GCA_028646595.1 Phalanger gymnotis | reverse complement strand
AAAAAATACTGAAGAAAATAACACTTTGAAAAACAGAATTGGCAATGGCAAAAGTGGCATAAAAATTCACTGAAGAAAAGAACTCCTTAAAAAGCTGAATTGACCAAATGGAAAAGGAGATAGAAAAATTCACTGAAGAAAAAATTCCTTAAAAATTAGAGTTGGGCAAGCAGCAGCTAATAACTCCATGTGAAATCAAAGAAATAATAGAACAAAGTCAAAAGAATGAAAAAAAAATAGAAGAAAATGTTAAATATCTCATTGGAAAACAAATGACATGGAAAATAGATCGAGATAGTTTAAGAAGTATTAGACTACCTGAAAGCCGCAATTGAAGAAAGAGCCTAGACATAATTCCAGAAATTGTTGATGAAAACTGTCCTGATATCTAATTTTTAGAATTACTTTCTTCAGTTAATTTTGTACCTCTTTCTCTATTCGATCAATTCTATTTTTAAGGAATTGTTTCTTTGGTGAATTTTTATATCTTTTTCTATTCTTTTTGTTTTTTTACTCTTTTTTATGATTCTTTTGCATTATTCTCATTGCTTTGCCTAATTTTTCTTTTATTTCTTTTATTTGCTTTTAAAAATCCCTTTTGATCTCTTCCAGGAGTCCTTTTTGGGCCCGAGATCAATTTATGTTTTTCTTTAAGGCTTTGCATGTAGTCATTTTGACACCGTTGTCTTCTCCTGAGTTTGTGCCTTGATCCTCCTTGTTACCACAGTAACATTCTATAGCCAGACTTGTATTTTATTTTTGCTCATTTTTCTGTCTATTTTATGACTTTATACTTTTATGTACAAGTTGGGCTATGTTCTTGCACTGTCCCAAGTTTCTTTCTCTGGGACTGGGGCCTCCCTGTTGGCCTGCCCAAAGGGGCAGGGTCTTGCTGCCAGCCAGCACTGGGGTGGGGCCTTGCTGTTGGCTTGCACTGGGGGTAGGGCCTTGCTGGTAGCTTTGCCTGGGTCATGGGGCCTTGCTGCAGGCCCTCTAGGGTCCATCCTGGTGCCGCTGCTCTCTGCTCATGCTCCCCTCCAATCCCAGTGAGAAAGATCTTTCCTGGTGGCCCTCCAAGATGTCTTGGGCTGTAAGCTGTTTCATTGCTCCAAAGCTTATTCTGAGATATTATTGTAAGATTGTTTAGAGGGAAATTTATGAGGTCTCAAATGAGTTCCTGCCATCTTGACACTGGAAGTGAGGGGAGGTTTCAGAAAAAAATATAGGAAAAATCTATATAGACTAATGCAAAGTGAAATGAGAAAAACTGGGAGATCATTGTGCATAGTAACAACAATGTTGTAATGATAATCAGTTGTAAAAGACTGGACCACTCTGATCAATAAAATGATCTAAGACAATTCCAAAGGACTTGTGATGAAAAAAATACAATCTACCACCAGAAAGAGAACTGATGAACTCCGAGTCCAAATTGAAGTACCATTTTCTTACTTTACTTTTTCTATTTTTTGAAATATGGCTAATATGGAAATACATTTTGCATGATTTCACTTGTATAATTGATATCATATTGCTTGCCTTCTCAGTTGGTAGAGGAGAAAGTGAAAGGAGGGAGAGAATTTGGAACTCAAAATTTAAAAAGAAAATATTAAAAAATAAACAATAAATAAATGAAATAGCTAAAAATCCACATAATTAACTAACTAATGAATCAAATTAACTGAATTATTAATTATTAAAACAATGATTGTGTATAATGTGCCTTATCTGTCAGGACATACATAAGATTTTTTTTTATTTTTTGGGGGGGAGGAATAATAATAAATCACAATTAATCAGTGTTATCATTTTTAAAAATTTAGATTTTAGTGAGAGCAAAAAAGGTTTTTGTACTATTAATAAATGAAATGAGATGTTTTAAAATTCTTTACCTTTCCTTTGAATTCTTCAAATGTCTTTTTTTGTTTTTTTTAATATATCATATTAGCACAAGAGTGCATATGTATAATCTAGAAATAATATTGTTTAACTGATAAAAGTACACTGTCAAAATACTTTGGAGCACACTTGCCTAGAACAGGACTTCTTAAACTTTTTCCACTCACCACTCCCTTTTGCATTTTTGTTGGTGTTGCATGGCATGAGGACATGCACAGTACACCATGCACATGCTTTGTATTCAGAATGAAGGCTGCAGTGAAGTTGTGCAATGCAACGTGGGCAAGCCCTGCTAGAAACACCTCGGATTCATTACACATTTGATTTTTAATTAATTTTTGATCACCGAATGTTCAGAAATCTTTTACTGTTGCCAAATTTTTCATGACCCCATATGGGGTCGCAATGCTGGAACGCTGAGGGCTTAAGTAGCTTGCTTGTGGTCACATAGCTAGCCTGTGTTAGGCACCAATCTTCTAACCCAGGTTTTCTCTCAATAGCTCCTTATATTGAGTTGAAATCTATCTCTTTGCATATTATACCCGCTATTTCTAGTCCCACCTTGGAAGTAATAGAGTGAAAAAGTATATCTAATTTACTATTTCAAGGTTTCAAAGATAGCGATTGAGAAGTCTAATCTAGGTGGCACAGTGGAAAGAATGATGCGCTAATAGCCAGGAAGACCCAAATTCAAATCTTGCCTCAGATACTTACTGGCAGTGGAAAAAAAAGTCCCTGAGGAAACGAATGGGGAGAGGAGACATGAACATGACACTGATGTCCGCTATTGTACTTATTTACTTCATCCTGCTCTTAGAGAGATGTTTTCAGCTTGTGTATCATCTCCTTTTCCATCTGTTCAGCATACAGATCATCTGGGTCATGCATATGCTGGTGTTTTTTCAAGTTAGTGGTGATTTCTTCCACTTCAGTGTGCCACTTTCCCCCAAACATGATGGCATTCTTGTGGTGAAAGTGAAGGACAATGATCATTTCCCCATTACAAGGCTGGAACAAGGCATGCTTTATGTTATTGTAGAGAATACCCACTTTGTCTCCTTGAACTGATGTGAAATGGAAACCATTGACATGAGCTTCAAGGTCGCCTTACATTCTCTTTTGGGCAATATGGGTCAGATGTACAGATCCTTCAGTTTGGGATTATTCCGCTTAAGACTGATAACTACTGATACTTGTTTCACAATGCCCTTCTTTTCTTTTTCTTTTGCTTCTTGAGTCTTATATAACACTTTTGAACTTCTTTTATAAATCAAAAGGCATTTTGAAGATTTAAAGATGGTATGACCTATTCCCCAGGTGCCTTCATATTTGAAGCTTGATATCTGATTTCCCTGACAAATGTAGCCTCTGGATTGGGAAAATGTTACCTTCATTTCTGCCTAGCTGTAATAACAATTTAGATTTGAAGATCTTTCCCACTCATTAATAGGCCCATGTGACCTGCTTACATCACAGGACCTGACAACCATGATGTGTCATCCCTGGACTGGACCACTGTAATGTGTCATCCCTGGACCTGGTGTTCACCAAGTTTTGAATGCCAGCTTGCTAAAGAACTGACCTCTTAAATTGGACTTTACCTCTTGGTGCAGGAACAGCTCTATGTCCAATTTTAGCATGAAGAAACTATAGAGGACAAGACCTTTACAAGGTTTTGAGCCCCATTTGTTTGAGAGGAGAATGATGATATTGTTTTATATGCTTATTTTGTGTTATCCCTGTTATATTGTTATAAAGTTCTATTGATGCCAGTTATGCCGAAACTCCTATTGATTGCCCCATGGATAATGATAATGTAATGAATAAGAAAAATCTCGGGGGCTGAATGTAATAACAATTTAGATTTGAAGATCATTCCCATCCATTAATAGGCCTATGTGACCTGCTTACATCACATGTGGTGGGAAGAGCTTACTGAGAGGGAAAGGAAAGAGTGCCACAGGAAATGCTCAGAGAGAGCAGTTAGAACTGAGAGAGAGAGAGAGAGAGAGAGAGAGAGAGAGAGAGAGCAGATGTGCTATCTGTCCTGTGAGAGATTGTTGGTGGCAAGGCCCCAGCAGGGGGGCAAATGGCTTTGAAATGGAGTGGTTCTCTGCTGTGATATTGTATATGGAATTCTTTGCTGCTATGATGGATTGGGCTTATTGGTTTTGGGATCTGATTCTGTGGTGTCTGAATAAATGATTTAGTTCTTCTATATGGAGAATCTCTTATATTTTGCGATACAGAACCACATAGGCATTTTGACAATTATCGTCTATATTGTGATTATTGCCTTACTAATATGCCAGTGTGCTACCTGGGCAATAAAAGTTGATTTGCAAGTAGATATAGTCTCCTTCCACAGACATACGATATTCTTGATTGTGGCAACATGGAAGGGTGTTGCAATGCCAAACGGCCGTTATTACAGTCTCATATTTCTTATCAATATAAATCTTCATTTCATAGATATGTAGTTCCTTAGGCATCAGAGATGGGTTCTGGTAGGATACACTAGATTTTCAAGCTTTCCAAATCTGTTGTTCTCCTTCTCTGTCAAACGCCTTTTGGCTTCCTCAATGTGTTGTGTGGCCAATTCCTTTCGATGCTCTCTCTTCTCCTCTGCAGTCATCTCATTTCATGTTCTCTCTGTAAGTAAAGTTGCTCTCGAACCTTGCCCCAAAAGGTCCTCAGCCTCATCTTTCTCTTCTTCTCCACCCTCATTCTTTAAGAGATGCCCACATTCTTCACTTTCTTCTTGACAGAAGTAAGAACAACAGCTTGACAAGAACTGTGTCACCAATGAAGAGGCCATAGGTTTTTCCATCTGGCTTCTTTCCTTCCTTGTTAGTCAGATCTGAAAATCCCATATTTATGCTAAAAACCATCCCTTTTTTCAACTTGTACTAATTTTTACTATTATTACCAAGGATCCTTCACAAAATTCAATTCCCATTGCAAACCCAAGATTTTTGGTGATTTTGTTGAGCAGATCTGGTTTTTGTTTCTTGACCATATCCACGACAGTATTGTATATTCGCATAGCTTTACACCATGTCTCAGTTCCTTCAGCAGCTCTTCCTAGTAGCTGGAACAGAAAGTTGTAATTCTCCTGGACTTCCTGGGGAGGATCTACCATCAGTGTTAGAAGGAGATTGGAGCAGTAGGATTTTAAGTAAATACCCATGGCACAGGTAATGGCCCTAAAATGCATGTGGTTTTTGTCACTAACTACACTGAATTTGAGATTGTAGTTGCCACCACTCTGGATGATGGGAGGATAACACATCTCCACTGTAGAAGGGTCTGCTCCAGCCAGGCACTTCTTTTCTTCAAAGGCCTTCTCCACAGACTCAGCCAATTTGCTGTGATGAACTTTCTCATCTGCATCAACAATTTCCTTGACTCTTTCCTTGAAAAATTCTTTTCAAGAATTCAGATGGATGTTCAAAAAAAAGGAAAGCATTTGATGTTTTTGGCAAAGTTTTATCTAAAAGAAGACAAGGCTTCCTCTGGAATCTGATTGGCCTCAGTTTCCTCACACAGTCACCTCCTTTGGTGTTTTTGTATTCTACACACATTAAAATCTTTTTCACTTCTTTAGACTCTCCATCATTGATTCAATTATTTTTTCTAATTTGTTCATTGAGTTCTTAATTCAGCCTTGATTTTGTACCTAGATTCATTCCTAATTTCTCCTTTTATGGATTTCATTTCTCTTTTGAACCATTATGAAATTTATTATTTCAGTGCCATATTCTCTGGGGTGGTCACAGGATTCTGTTTTTTAATAGGAATTGATTCATTTTCCTTCATATTATATTATTTGTTAAGACTTTTTTATTCTTTTAGAGATTTTTATTAATTCTTCTTTCTGGTTTTAGAATCCTTCTTGTTTTATCTGCTTGTATATTGAGTTTTTGTTTAATCTTTTCCTCTTCAAATGTTTGGTGTTGGATCTACAAGAGAAGAGGACTTTATGTTAATTTAGAGGCAGAGCATTGTACTAGAGAGAGTAATGACTTGGCGTCAGGAAGAACTTGAATTTGGATCCAGTTCACAGTGCTTACTAGTGCTGTATCCATGGACAAATTTCTTAACGTCTTTGAACCTCATTTAATTGAGAAGAAAATACCCTTATTTTTCAGGATTTTATATATATATATAATATTATATTATATATTACATAATATATTATGCAATATAATACAATATCATATCATATCATATCGTATAATGTATCATAAAATGTATCATATGGTATAATATACGATATAATATGATACGATACAATGCGATGCGATATGATATGATATGACATGATATATAATATAATATAATTTGTCAAGTATATATATTTCAATTATATACATATATGTCAGGATTGTTGTGAGGATCAAGTGAAACATTTTACACACACAAACACACACACACGATGTATTTACAAATATGTGGTGTACTTTGTATACTTGTAAACACCAAATTACTAACTTCTTAGCTAGACTTGTGCTCAGATTTCTTAATCAACAACCAGACAAAATCAGAAAACACACAGAAACTGTGACCTAAATACTATAAGATTCCTCTCAGTAATGACTAACTTTTCCCATCGTGCCAAACTGTTCTATGACTAGAAATAGACCTTTAGTGCTTATTCCCTACTACAGTGGTTATTCATTGTGTCAAACATTTTCTACATGTACTACAATTGTAACAGAATCTTCAGAGGGAGAATGAGTGCTTCAAAAGAGATATATAATGTATGACTCTAATGTAATATGATTAAAATTTTAACAAGCATATCAGAATTTATATATCCAAATGATCTTTTCAAATCAATGCCCTTGATAGACTGCATTGTGAAATACTTTTTTGTAACTACTCTTTCAGAATTTCAGCTAATTCACAAAGCTCACAAAAGCAATGGTCCCTTGATTCAATAGTTATACCTCAAATCTACCCCAAACCCTGTTAACCATCTTGCTATTCCATCAGGTTCACCAGACCTGGCTCTGAATGACTTCTGGCTGTTAAAAATTAAATTCACCTACAAAAATGAAAATTTGCCATCACAAAGGAGATTGCAAAGAATATTGTACAAGTTTTGAGGACAAATCACTAACAAGGAGGAAAGGTAGTATAATTAATTGCCTCCCAAAATGACTAATAAAAGGGGAGCAACATTTATTTGGGTATAAAACCTCCAGTTTCTTATTATATACCTCCTGGTATACCATCTTAGGAAAAAAATTACCAAGAAAAGCCAATAATCATCCCTTCAAAGGATGTAGTTGACATTTGAAAAACTAGCTTAATGATTATGGAAGAGGCTTATTATTAAGTTAGTTCTCAGCCCTTACATTTATTTTTCAAAATAAGCCTTTTGCTATATTCATTTCCTTGGGGAATGCATTAGATATATTTTGGACTAAATTGATATCTTATATTTCTTCATTTACATTAAAAACAAACAAAAACTTCAAAACTTTAATCTCATAGGTACTCTGCAAACACTTTGCTTCATCTGGCATTTGCCGTTATAGTTAAATTAGAGTGGGGATATGGGTGTGTATTTAGGTAAGCTGTCTAATACTAGGATAAATGTTATGCCAGAAGTTTTATTCAGGAACCCTTTCTGCACATCCCACCTCCTGCCCCGATCTCATAGGCTTTTTCTTATTATTAATTTTTTCTTCAACTTCAAATACACCAGCAGATTATATTGCAGACTCTGTTATTCTCTAATATAGAAATGTCTGTTACATATATATGTTTAATATATATTTGTTTATAATATAATTTGTGTATAATATATATATGTTTAATATATAAATAAGTCTGTTTTACCTGAAGATTGTGTCTATACTAACAAGCAATAATTGGTTTATTTTAATTTCTTACATGCCTGACCTTTGGTTAATAAATGAGAAACATACTAAAATCCTGACATTTACTGGAATCACAATCCTGGATCTCTTTGGTTAGCATATTTAAATTTGGTTAGCATATTGAAATACTTCTAAATATTTAAATACTTCTATGATCTTATTGTTGTGAGTACTCCCTCCAGCAGCACAAATAACAACCTATCCATGCCTTTGCATTCTGTACAATTCTTGTTGCCCTATTCATTGCCTCCCATTAAAATCTCTAGTTGTTTTTCACATGACGTGTATAACTATACCTCCCTCCCATCTGTAGCAGATTTTTATAAACATGTGTAAGAAATTATGCTTATATTTATAGCATCCCCTCTAGGACTACAGCTACAGCTCCCACTCACATTGGCAGGCAGAGGCCCCTGAGGGCTGCTGACTATTTTTCTTTCAAAGTTCTAGGGTTAACCAAAAGGGCCTAAGGTTCCTAACATTGTTGCTCATGACATCCCACCATTATGCTCTCCAAATACAGAAACGTCTCCCATTCCAAAGGCATACTGCATTTCCTTGAACACTCCTGGTTGCTGAGGAGAGTGGATTCAAGCTTAGAGAATATATGTGGATAAAATATTTACTCAGTTTCACCAGTTTGCTGGTTACTGAAAGTTTTGTTCTTCCTTTGTGGAGTCCTCATGAAATTTTTCTAAGCCTGTCTAATTTCCTTTTTTTCATGTGTCTAGCTAATCTCCAATGAGTTTCAACTCCCAATGCAATGCTACTATCAGTTTCTTGTGCTCTGGTGGACACTGCTACAGATCTTCAAAGTTCACAGGTTTGTCACATGGTCAATGCTGATGGAGGTGGGAATGGTGAGGAACTTGCTTCTCCTTTTGCCCCAAGAGAAATTCTCTCTTAGGTTCCTTCACAGCCAGATCCTGGTCTGTTGATGGAATATGTGATTACAAACCTGTTTGCTCTGTTATATTTAGTCATCAGTTGGGTAATGACTGGACAACTTATGGCATATGATTGTGATGGAGCACTATTGTGCTATAAGAAATGATGGGGGAGTGGTTTCAGGAAAAAACACTGCAAGAACTGTATGAACTGATGCAAAGTGAAGCGAGAAGAATTGAAAGATTGTTGTGCACACTAACAGCAATATTGTAATGATGCTCAACTGTGAAAGACTTGGCTACTCTGGTCATTATAATGATCCAAGATAATTCTAAAGAACTCATGATGAAAAAATGCTATACACTTCCAGAGAGAGAACTGATGAACTTTGAGTGCAAAGTGAAGTATCATTTTCTCCCTTTTTTCTTTTGCTTTTTTTCCCAGAAATTTGTTTAATATGGAAATATGCTCTGCATGATTTTACATATATAATTGATATCATATGCCTTGCCTTCTCAATGGGTGTTGGGGGGAGGAAGGGAGGGAAAGAATTTGGATTTCAAAATTTAAAAAGAAAAGAATGTTTAAAAATAAATAAATGATAAATTGACATGTTAAATAAAAATGAAAATCATTTTAGTGGTTGAATAGAGGATAAATTGGAGTGGGGAGAGACTTGAGGCAGGCAGATCCAACAGAAGGCTACTGTGAAAATCCAGGTGTGGAGTGATGAGGGCCTATACCAGAACAGAGACAAAGGGGCACATTCATTCATTCATCCATTCTTTCATTCATTTATTTATCTATACTTTTTTCTTTTTCTTTTTTTTAAATTTTACTTAATTTTTAGTTTTCAACATTCATTTCCACAAGATTTTGAGCTCCAAATTTTCTCCCCATCTCTCCCCTCCCCCCACCCCAATATGGCATGCATTCTAGTCACCCCTTTCCCCAGTCTGCACTCCCTTCTATCACTCCCCTACTTTCTTTTAGGGTAAGTTAGATTTCTATACCAAGGGGGAATATTTAGTAGATAAAGGTGAAAGTGATAGGCCTTAGAAATAAATTGCATATGGGGATGGAGTGAGAGAAAGTTTGGAGTCAAAGATGAATTTTAGCTTGCAAGCCTGAAAGATTGAGGGAGTGCACTGTGTTGCCCTCTACAGTAATAGGGAAGGTGTTGCGGTGGGCATGGTTTAGGAAGAAAATAAGTGGGTTCTGTTTTGGACATGTTGAGTTTAAGATGTCTGCTGGACACATCCAGTTCAAGATATCTGAAAGGATTTGGAAATGAGAAATTTGAGGTCAGCAGAGAGTTTGGGGCAGTATAGTTGAGAATCATTAGCATTTTGTTGTTTGATTGATTAGTCATGTCTGATTCTTCATGACTCTGTCTGGGGTTTTCTTGGCAAAGATACTGGAGTGGTTTGCTATTTCTTTTCCCAAATCATTTTACACATGAGGAAACTGAGTTAAATGACTTCCCAGGGTCATACGGCTAGTAAATATCTGAGGCTGGATTTGAACTCAAGTCTTCTTAACTACAAAGCAGGTATTCTATCTACTGCACCACCTAGCTGCCTTATCATTAGCATAGAGATCATAATTAAATCCAGGACAGCTGATGAGATTACCAAGTGAAGTAGTATAAAGAACTCAATGACACCTATGGTTGGAAGGCATGATCTGGAGGAGGATCCAGCAACAGAGACAGAGAAAGAACGTTCAGATAGGTTTGACTAGAACCAGGAAAGAGTGGTGTCCAGAAACCCAGTAGAAGAGAATCAAGAAGAGAGTTATCAACAGCGTCAAAAACTGCAGAGAAGTCAAGGAGAATCAGGATTGAGAAAAGGCCATTAGACCTGGCAACTAAGAGATCATTAGTGACTTTGGAGAGAGCAGCTTCAGTTGAATGACAAGATCAGAAGCCACATTTTAAGGGGTTAAGAAGAGCGAGAGGAGAGAAAATGGAGGCACCTATTGTAAATGGCTTTTCTGAGGAGTTTAGCTACAAAATGTCTATGAGATACAGGATGATAATTGTACTAAGTGAAAGTTTTCAATGGCCATCTTCCTTCAGATTTTAATAACATTTCATTTTTTTCTCTTATTTCATCTAACCTGGGCTTGAGGGCGAAGGTTGAATTTATTTATTTATTTGTTTCTATTTTTACATACTTATTTTTATTTTTTATGATTGCTCTGCAAAGGTCAGCAATACATTGTATGATTTGAAGCTGAGAGCACTCTGGACAAAACCCAGGATGAAACCCTTGGCTATAATTGAATTCTACTTCTAATTTAGTTACGTTACAGTATTGATACCTAATGAAAATATTCATGTCTTCATTCCATTTTTTGTGCATTTGAGCTCTTCTCGCATCAATGTCACCTGTACTTGAGGATTCTAGCAGTTAGTGTACTGGATATGGAAATGAGAAAGAGACTTCCAGGCATGAGGGACAGCCAGTGAAAACACAGTCTAGAGATGGAGCATGTTATGCAAGGAATAGCAGGGAGGCTGGTGTCACTGAATAATAGAGTACATGGCTAGGAAAAAAAAAGTGTATTTAGTATAGAAATGTAGGAAAGGGCCAGGAAAGAGTGGTGTCCAGAAACCCATGAAGGACTTTGAATGTTTGACAGCTGAATGGAGGATGGACTGGAGCAGGGAGAGACTTGAGGCAGGTACTAGAAGGCTTTTACAATAGTCCAGGCATGAACTACTGAAGGCCTAAACAAGGGGATGGCAGTGCCAAAACAGAGAAGGTAATATATAAGAAGTATGTAAAGAAAGGAGAATCAACAAAACCTTGGAAACAGGGAGTAAGAAACAGGGAAGAATCAAGAATGATACTTCCGTCACAAGCCTAGGTGACTGGGGGACGGAGGTGCTCTTGGCAGTTAAGTGGAAAAAGTTAAGAAAGGGGAGAGTTTGCTGGGTTCAGTTTTGGACAATTGAGATTAGGATGACAATGGGACATCCAGTTCAAGATTCCCAAGAAGCAGTTGGGTGTGAGAAACTGGAGCTCAGAAGAGAGTTAGGTCTGAACAAGTAGATCTGGGAATCATCAAGATGATAACTGAATCGGTGAGAAATTACGAGAGCATCATACAAAACAGTGTAGAGAAAGGAGAGGGGCCAGGACAGAGACTTGGGGGGACACAAACCTTGAGGGAGTTATGATTTTTGTTATTGTTATTGTATCAAGGCAGTGTTTGTTTTCCAAATTCCCTTTTCCCATGGTCGAGTGCTGGGCTTCATAAGTGAATATTGTGGTTTTATCCTATCAACCTAAAAGAGAGAGATAATGTTCTTTTTATAATACTCATTTATTTTGGGAGGAGGTGCTCCTTTTCCATTTTGACGTTGTTGTTGAGTCATTTCAGTCATATCTGACTCTTCGTGACATCATTTGGAATTTTCTTGGCAAAGATGCTGGAGGGGTTTACTATTTCCTTCTCCAGTTCATATTATAGATGAGGAAACTGAAGCAAATAGGGTTAAATGACTTATACAGGTTTGCATAGATAGTAAGTGTTTGAGGCCAGATTTTAGCCCAGAATTTTAGCCCACTTTATCCACTGTGCCACTTAGCTGCCTCCAACCTCCAAATTATAGAAGAATTATAGAAGTCCTCAAATTTATCTAAGTATGATGGTGGTAGTTTCTCATAGAAACTATAACATCTCTTTTAGAACAGACATACATCTTCATGTTGGTAAATGCTTATTTGAAGAATTTTATTCTAGGTATTTCATTTCATAAAAAAATCAATTAACCCATTTGTTAATTTGATTCTATTTTTATGCAATAAATTAATTGTGAGACAAGTCTCTTCCATTTTGAGGAACAAGAAAATGGTAACAAAAATGTTTTCAGGCATTTTTTAAGTTAGTTGATTCATTTACACATTGACAAGGTCTTGCTCCCTTCCAAGTCTTGTAGGGCTGCTCCCACAACAGGTGCAGGACGGCACCTTTTAAAATCCCTTGCTTCCCTACACACCCCTCTCTGCCTCACTAAAGACACACTTATTCTTATTCTTATTTTCTTCCTTGTCCATCAGGCTTGATGTTTATGGTCATAGCATTATAAGAGAATTAATTTTCCATGAATTTGACTATAATCCTTTGATTTCCCCACCCCCAAGTTGAATATTTGTTGCTCGCCCTTAAAAATTAAAGGAAGACCCCTGAATTAAAGTAAGAAAGGGTTGGAAGAGATTCATTATTGTAATTCTGGTGATATATCTCCTTACATTTTTATTACTATCCAAGTATCAATTATATGGAGGTGAATTAAGTAAATGAAGTCAGTGATAATGATATGTCATATATAGAGATTCAGGATCTCTTTAAAAAATGAAGATGTGTCTTTTTTATGCCTTCTGCTTCCCTTTTGTGTTTCTCTGAATTTTGACCGTAGACATGGTTAATCAAATGAGAGTAGTAACAGATAAGAGCTGTCTTAGCATCCATTTTACAGAAGTGTACAAAAATTTACAAGAAAAGAAGTCAGCATAAAAGTGACTTTAAAAAAGTTTAACAAGTGTCAATTAGATCTGGTGTGACATATCTAAATCACTAATTTCATGTACTAAATAGATTTCCTTGCCAAGTTAAGTTAGTAACTAACAATATGTGCAAAGTAATATATCCCTGACAGTCACTCCTTACATTTCTCCCTAGTTGCATATGTCTGTTTTTCAGCAGAGATGGCCAATGGAGGTATCTTGATCTCCTGGGGGATAACCTCCTCTTGCCATATAACCCCAAAAAATTCAGTCAGCTTTTTTATGAGTAGTGGATCACCTGCTTTGTAAATCTCAGCTAGGATAGAATCAGCATCAGGTGCTTTGCCACATGAGAGGTGCATAATGGTTTTCAAAATCTGTTCTTCAGGTAGAAGTTAAGCTAGAGAGGGACTGACTTCAACTGGAGATATAGGTTCATAGCTTCAGCATTGATTGAAGATGGTCTGTTGAGAACACTATAGAAGTGTTTAGCCCATCTCTCCAGGATCATATCCTTATCACTAATTATTGTGGCTCCATTAGCACTGAGTAGTGGAGATACACCATAGGTCTTTGGCCCATAAATAGCCTTCAGGGCATCATAAAAGCAGTTTGGGTTGTTACTATCAGTGTAAGACTTAATTTCATCTGCCTTCTTAGTGAGCTGAGAATCGCGAATCTCTCTAAGCTTTACTTGTACTTTACTTTTGATGGAGTGCTGTCCTTCTTAGAGACAGATGAACTATCCTGCTGGCAAACCCTGTGGAATTCTCAGTTTTTTGTTCAGCAGTTTCTGAGTTTTCCCATCATTTTTGTCAAACCAATCTTGATGTTTGCGAGTTCTGGTCCAGATGAGAAAATGCAATGCCATACAACAAATCCCTGAAAGCTACACACTCCTTTTCTGCTTTACTGTTGCCAAACATTCTCAGCTTTCCCTCCAAGTTAGCGATGAACTATTAACACCTGGAGAAGCTCTCTACTCTGTTGACATTAAGTCTTCTGGTAGCTACCTTGCCTTAGGGACACCATTTTGTTGAATGTGAATGTTTGGCTTGGAGAGGATACGTCAGTAATCAGTCCAGCACTCTGCACCACACATTACCTTCGTTATTCTCACACCCTGACTCTTCTCCTTACAATGACATAATTTTTAAAATGTCAATATTTGCTGCAATGGTACATCTACAAAGTTTTATTGCATTTAGGTAAATGGAAGGCAGTGTTGATGGTGAGAAGGTCATAAGATGCATAAATTTTCAGTAATAGGTGACTGTTGTTGTTGCTGTTTCCAACTTTATTCCTCCCAAGGGCTCCTTATCATGTCTGATAGTTTGTGCCTACTCTGGTGTTAAAGTCACCAAGAATTAAAGTCTTGTCCTCTTTCGACACATTGACATTTCAACACATGTCCAGGTCCTCATAATTTTTTTTCTTTGACTTCATTAGGTTTCATCATGGTGAGAGCATACACATCAATGATGGTAGTGTGGTTCTTGGGATGGTATTGAATATATAAATTTGTTTAGGTAAAATTGTCATTTTTATTATATTGACTCTGCCTACCCATGAGCAACTGATGTTTCTCCAATTATTCGGATCTGATTTTATTTGCATAAAAAGTTTTTTCTAAAACAATAATTTTGTTCATGTAGTTTCTGGGTTTGTTTTGGCAGATATATTCCCAGGTATTTTATACCGTATAGAATTATTTTAAAGGGGGCATCTCTTACTATCTCTTCTTGCAGGGTTTTGTTTGTGATATATATAGGAATGCTGATGATTTACTATTTTATATCTGTTTTTATCTATATCTATTTTATGTGGATTTACTTTGTATCCTGCTACTTTGCCAAAATTATTAATTTTCAGCTAACATTTTAGTTCAGTCTTTGAGATTTTCCAAGTATATCATCATATTGTCTGCAAAAAGATAGTTTTATTATCTCATTTCCTATTCTGATTCCCTCTATTTCTTTTTGTTCTGTTATTGCTGTTGCTAGGATTTCTAATAGAGTATTGTATAATATTGGTGACACTGGGCATCCTTGTTTCATACCTGATCTTACTGGGAAGGCTTTTAGCTTATCCCTATTACAAATAATGCTTGCTGATGTTTATCAATTTAAAGAAAAAATTATTTATACAGATGGTTTCAAGTATTTTTAATAGAAATGAGTGTTGTGCTTTATCAAAAGTTTTTTTCTGTATCAATTGATACAATCATGTTATTTTTATTATTGATATAATCAATTATGTTAATAGTTTTCCTTATGTTAAGCCGTGCCTGCATTCTCGGTATAAATGCCACTTGGTCATAATGTATAATATTTGTAATATATTGTTGTAATCTTTTAACTATTATTTCATATGGGATTTTTGCATCCATATTCATTAATGAAATTGTTTGTTCTCTGTTTTTATTGTCTTGGTTTAGGTCGGTATCATATTTGCTTTTATAAAAGGAGTTTGGTAGAACCCCTTCTTCGCTTATTATTACAAATAATTTATCTAATATTAGAATTAGTTGATCTTTAAATATTTGATAGAATTCACTTGTAAATCCATCTGGTCCTGGTGCTTTTTTCTTAAGGAGCTTGTTTATAGCCTGTTCAATTTCTTTTTCTAAAATAGGTTGATTTAGATATTGTATTTCTTCTGCTATACTAGGTAGTTTGTATTTTTGTATTTATTCTTCCATTTCACTTAAATAATTAAATTTATTATCATATAATTGGGAAAAACAACAACAACAACCACAACTCCTTATAGATATACAAGTTCCAGGAGCCAAGATGGATGAGTAAGCAGTAAATCACTGTAACTTTGCCATATCCACCTCCAAACAACCAAAAAATAGTGCACTCAAACAAATTCTGGAACAGCAGAACCAGCAAAATGATGGGGTGGGGTGGGGTGGAAATACTCTTTTAACCTAAGAAAAATGGAAGATTGGCAAGAAAGGTATGTCTCACTCAGGTAAAAGGGGAGCACATTCCAGGACAGGAAGCATCCCAGCAAAGCATCAGCAAGCCCTATCTCAGCAAACCTATGGGAGATCCTGAGCCCCACTGTGGTGAAGCAGGCAAATACCAACATCAGCACCCCTACATGCCTTAGCATAGCCAACGGAACCAACAGATTAGAGCTCTGAGAACCACCATGTGCTTTAGTACAGGCCAGGGCAAACATATATCCTCCAGCTGCCAGACTTCCACATGCTTCAGTGCAGCCCACAGCAAATAAACATTGTCCAGAGGCCAGATTTCCATGTGTTTCAGCACAGCTCTGGGCAAACAGGAATCCTCCAGCAGCCAGACTTCCGCATGCTTCAGTGTAGCCCCAGGGAAATGCAGAAACACCATATCAGGCCTCAGCACACACCAGACATGACCAGTAGGACTCCAGCTTGGCAACGAGTAAACTGCCAGACCCCTATGGCTTTCAGCAGCATCAGCTGCCCCCCACCAGTACCTCTAGGCACAGCACAAAAAACCAGGGGCCCCTGGAAGCTTCAGGACAACCTTATGGCAGCACCAGGTAAACAGCCCACACTGGCAATGCCTGGCACAAGAAACCTGAGTCCCTTCCAGCCTGGGAGCAAAGCTCAAATTTAAAAGAAAGGAAGAAGGCCAAAAACAAACAAATGAGCAAAAAACAACAAAAAATAATTTGACCATGGAAAGTTATTATGGTGACAGGGAAGACCAAGACATAAACTCAGAAGAGGACAACAATTTCAAAACACCTACAGGTAAAACCCCAAAGAAAAATGGGAAGTGGTCACAATCCCAGAAAGAACTCATGGAGGAGCTCAGAAAGGAGCTTAAAAATCATATAAGAGAGGTAGAAGAAAAAGTGGGAAAAGAAATTAAAGTAATGGGAAAGAATTATGAAAAAAGAATCAACACCTTGGAAAATTGCTTAAAAAATAGAATTGGCCAAATGGCAAAGGAGATGCAAAAATCTACTGAAGATAACAACTTCTTAAAAAGTGCAATTAGCCAAATGGAAAAGAAAGTACAAAAGCTAATTGAGGAAAACAACACCTTAAAAGCTAGAATTGGGCAAGTGAAAACTAACGACTATAAGCCATTGAGAATCAAACAAATTCAAAAGAATAAAAAATACAAGAAAACATAAAATACCTCATAGGAAAAATAATTGACCTGGAAAATAGATCCAGGAGTGACGATGTCAGAATCATTAGACTACCTGAAAGTCATAAACAAAAAGAGGACCTGGATAGTATCTTTCAAGGAATCATCAAGGAAAACTGCCCTGATGTCCTGGAACCAGAGGGCAAAATAGGCATTGAAAGAATCCACCAATCACCTCAGGAAAGATTCCAAAATAAAAACTCCAAGGAATATTATAGCCAAATTTCAGAACTGTCAGGTCAAGGAAAAAATACTGTAAGTGGCCAGAAAGAAACAATTCAAATATCAGGGAGTCAAAATAAGGATTACACAGGATTTGGCAGCTGCAACATTAAAGGATCTGATGTCATGGAACATGATGTCCTGGAAGGCAAAGGCAAACCTAGAATCACCTACCTGGCTAAATTAAGCATAATACATCAAAGGAAAGTGATCATTTGACAAAATAGAAGGATTTCAAGCCTGTAAGGAGACCAGAACTAAGCCAAAAATTTGATCTCAGTATCAAGACCCAAGAGAAAAACAGAGAAAAAGGAAAAGAAAACATAAGGGATTCAATAGAGCTAAACTGTTTATATCCCTACATGGGAATATGATACTTGTAATTCTTAAAAATTATATCACTAATAGTACAGCTAGAGGGAATATACATAAACAGAGGTACAGGCATAAGGGGAATTTGAGGGAATGACATAAAAAATAAGGGATGAGAAAGAGGAGTACACTGGATGCAGAAGGAAGAGAGAAGTAGAATGGGGTAAATTATTTCACATGAAGAGGTTTGAAAGATCTGTTACAATGGAGGGGAAGATGGGAGGGTGGGCAATGAGTATTACTTAAACTTTACTCTCATTAGTATTAGCTCAAAGAGGGAATAGTATACATAACCAGTTGAATATAGAAATCTATCTTACCCAACAAGGAAGTAGGAGAGGAGGAGAGCAAGTAAGGGAGGAGGTGGAGTGGGGACTGACAGAAGGGAGAGCAGATCAGTGGAGGTGGTAGACAAAAGCAAAATACTGGTGAGGAGGGAAAGGGTGAAAGGAGAGAGAAGACAGAGAGATGGGAAAAAAATAGGATGGAGGGAAAAATACAGGTAGTAATCATAACTGTAAGGTAAATGGGATGAACTCTTCCATAAAATGAAAGTGGATAGCAGAGTTGATCAAAAAATAGAATTCTGCCATATGTTGCTTACAAGAAATACACTTGAAGCAGAGAGACACACACAAAGTAAAGGTAAGGGGCTGGAACAGAGTCTATTGTGCTTCAGCTGAAGTAAAAAAAAGCATGGGTAGAAATCCTGATCTCAGACAAAGCAAAAGCAAAAATAGACCTAATTAAAAGAGATAAGGAAGAAAATTACATCTTGCTAAAGGTTATCACAGACAATGAAGTAATATCAGAACTAAACATATCTGCATCAAGTTATATAGCATCCAAATTCTTAAAGGAGTAGTTAAGAGAGCTACAGGAAGAAATACATAACAAAACTACACTAGTGGGAGACCTCAATTTTCCCCTCTCAGAACTCAATAAATCCAACCAAAAATAAATAAAAAAGAAACTAAGGAGGTAAGTAGAATAGTAAAAAAAAAATAGATACGACAGACCTTTGGCATGATTTAGACATAAAGGGTGACACCATAAGCAAATTAGAAGAGCAAGGAATGGTTTACCTGTCAGATCTACAGTGAGGAGAGGAATTCAGGGCCAAGCAAGAGATAGAGAGCATTACAAAATGTAAAATAGATAATTTCATTTATACTAAATGAAAAAGCTTTTATACAAACAAAACCAATGCAATCAAGATTAGAGGGAAAGCAGAAAGCTGGGAAACAATTTTTACATCAAGTGTCTCTGATAAGGACATCAGTTTTCAAATATATAAAGAACTGAGTAAAATTTACAAGAATACAAACCATTTCCCACTTGATAAGTGGTCAAAAAATATGAACAGGCAATTTTCAGATGAAGAAATCAGTGTTATCTATAGACATATGAAGAAGTTCTCTAAATCACTTTTGATTAGAGAGATGCAAATTAAAACAACTCTGAGATACCACTTCAACCTATCAGAGTGGCTTATATGACAAAAAGGAAAATGATAAATGTTGGAGAGTATGTGGAAAAACTGGGAAACTAATACCCTGTTCGTGGAGTTGTGAAATGATCCAACCATTCTGGAGAGCAATTTGGAACTATGCCCAAAGGGCAATCAAACTTCACACCCTTTGCTCTAGCAATACCATTACTAGGTCTGTGTTCCAAAGAGATCATAAAAAAGGTAAAAGGACCTACATGTGCAAAATACTTATAGCAGCTCTTTTCATGGTGGCAAAATATTGGAAATTAAGATTATGCCCATCGATTGGGGAATGGCTGAACAAGCTTTGGTGTGTGAATGTGATGGAATACTATTGTGCTATAAGAAATGATGAACAGGCAGATTTCATAAAAACCTTTAACAATTTGTACAAACTGATGCAAAGTGAAATGAGCAGAGACAGGAAAACATCATACACAGTATCAGCAATATTGTGTGATAATCAACTATGAATGATTCAGCTCTTCTCAGCAACACAATGATCCAAGACAAGTATAAAGGACTCATGAAGGAAAATGCTATACATATCCAGAAAACAAACTAATGGACTATGAATGCAGATGAAAGCATTTTTCCCCCACTTACTTTATTCTTTCTGGTGTTTTGTTTTCTTTTGATCTTTTTCTTCTTTCACAGCTGTGACTAATATGGAAATATTTTTACATGATAACATACATATGAACTATATCAAATTGCCTACTCTTTTTAGGGGGAGAGGGAGAAAAAATTGGAATTCAAAATCTTGTAAAAATGAATATTTAAAAATTTCTTGACATATAACTGGGGAAAAACAAAATGCTACTTAGGGGAAACTTAATTGCTTTGATTTCATCTTCATTAGTGACATGTTTATCCTTTTCATTTTTAAAATTAGAGATTTGATTTTCTTTTTTCTTTTTAAAATCATATTAACCAATGGTTTATCCATTTGTTTTTTTTCCATAAAATCAAGTCCTGGTTTTATTTATTAATTCAATACTTTTTTGTGCTTAACTTTATTAATCTCAGCTTTATTTTTTAAGGATTTCCAATTTAGTGTTTAATTGAGGTTTTTAATTTGCTCTTTTTCTAGTTTTTAAATTGCGTACCCAATTCATTGGTCTGCTCTTTCTCCATTTTATTGATATAAGCATTTAGAAATATACATTTTCCTCTGATTACTGCTTTCTATTAGAAAAACAACTAATTTGGAGAGCAGATTGAGCCTTTCTTAATCCATTCTCCAGATTAGTTGTTTTTCTAATAAGATGTTTAATATACTCTTCTATTTTTTCATTCTTTTTGTTTTGCTTTTATTATTTTTTGGTGTCTTATGATGTGATTCACTTCCCCTTGCCCAATTCTAGTTTTCAAGGAAATTATTTTCTTCCTTAAGATTTTGGGTCTTTCTTTTTTCCCAATTGGTTGACTTTCTTTTCATAAATTTCCTTGATTTTTTTAATTGCTAATTTTTCCTCAATCTCTCTTATTTGAGTTTTGAAATCATTTTTAAGTTCTTCTAGGAACTCTATTTGAACCCATGAACATCTAACATTGCTTTGGGGTAGGAGTGGCTTTTATCTTCCTGTGAATATGAATGCAGCTTTTCTTTTACACTTTAGTAGCTACCTATGGTCAGGTTCTTTCTCCTTTGCTTAATCATTTTAATTTTTGTTTTATTTTATTTTTAGTAGCTTATTATTGTAATCAGGTCCTGAGTCATGGTTAATGGAGCCACAGGCCTCAGGTCCTTCTTTGTGTTATTTTCTGAATTCTGTCCAGGCGTCCAACCTCAGATATTCCTCTCCTCCTTTAACCAAGGCCCCCAAGCCACGCTGTGCTGAAGATGCTCTTGCTCTCTGTAGTACAGTACTCATCAGGCATGAATTTATTCCTCCTTGCCCACAGCTGCACCTCAGGATCATGTCTGGGCAGCACCAGTAGGCCTGTCATGCAGAGACAGCAGAGGATCCTTCATTCTTCCCTTATTGAGCTGTCTGATCCCTACCCTGTTCCTTAGATGAAAGTTAGTGAGGTGAAAGTTCCTGAAGCTGTGCAGTGAGAGTTCTTGAGGCCCAGGATGCTTTTCCCACCGAGCTGTATCCAAGGCCTTTTATTTGCTTATTCAGCAGAGTTGGCCTTAAGGTATTTGTACTTTACTCGGGCCAGACCTCAGCCCGAGTAAGTTCTGTCTTTCTTGGGGGTCTTCTCAAGTTGTTTTAGGAGGACAGCTACTCTAGTTTCAAAGCTCCCTGGTTGAGGAGAAAATATTGTAAGCAACAAGAAAAAAATGGTTTAGATATTGCAAAGCTATAAAAAAGGTTTTCACAAGGCCTAGCAGCTTCTACACTAAAAGGCTGTAGGTCTTGGAACATTATTATTTTGAAGAGCAAAAGAGTTGGCACTGTGACCAAGAATAACTTACCCAGCAAAATTGAGTATAATTTATTTTTGCCACTCCATGTTAATTTAAAGGTGATGTTCTGTCTGTGGAAAAAAAAGCTGGAGAGCATGGAATTTTCCAACCTACTCTACCATCTTCCCAAAATCCCCTTCTACTGGTTTTTACTGTTTTGATGTACTATTTTACCAGGGAGTTCAGTTGCCCCGACCTGTTTCTATATTCCTTGACTGCCTCTCACATTGTATTTCCCATCAATAAAACCTGAATCAATAAAACTATGACATTTTAATTTCAAATGATTAATACTATGTGGACTTCTAGAACCAAAATCAGATTCCAAAGAGCCATTCCAGCTCTGCCAATGATACTAACAAGACAAGAGAACAGGTGAGAATGAGAAATTATTGCTTCTTGCATCGTAGGTATCCTTTCTAAGGTGACAGGTCTTTAGTCTCTTCATGATTCTTTACCTATAGCCAATTACTCCACTAAAGGACTCTGGTTAGGGCCACATACCCAAAGAAGTGCTAGTTCTTAAGTTCCTTTAATTCTTTTAGACTGCTTTTGAACACATCAGGTATTCTGATTTTATTTTTTTTGTCTTTTTGCTTTTTAAAGAGAACACTGTGATGTTCAATAGCTTCTTAATGTAATTTGAGGGAGGTTTGAGACTCTAAGACCCTGAACGAGGAAGAAGCAGCAATTCCCTTATCCATCACTTGTGTTGCTAGGGTAAAGAGCATGTGGTTCAGACCGGGACCCTAGGGTCTCAGCCTTGGCGTTAAGGAGAAGGGAGAAGATACTACCAAGATGGGCATGGATTTCCATGTTCCAGTTCTGTTTATTTCATGTAGACAGAGATAAAGGATTTCTGCGGTTGTCAGAAACAAGTTCCACCAAACAGGTGCTGCTAATGTATCAGGGTGTTTTTTTTTCTTACTAAATGGAGTTTGTAGTGGGTTAGTAACTTCAAACTTCTGACCAAAGGAAAATATGAAATCTCCCACATCTTCCTCTACAAGATTGAAATAATGCTTATGAAGACCTCTAGGTTGGAATAATATTAGTAATAAAAAGAAGCAATAATTTCTCATTACCTGTTCTCTTGTCTTGTTAGTATCATTGGCAGAGCTGGAATGGCTCTTTGGAATCTGATTTTGGTTTTAGAAGTCACATAATATTAATCATTTGAAATTAAAATGTCATAGTTATGACTCTTTGGAAACTGTATCACTTAAATTCCAAACTGTTGCTTTTAAAAAGGCTAATTCTGGGTTGGGTACATTAATGTCAATGTCCTATAAAACTGCCAGCTAAAAAAAATGTCAGCAGAGACATTTTTTCTAGCTTATGTCAGCACAAAAGGGTGCCTCAGTGGTTTTTCATCTCCAAGCAGCTGCATGCTTTCATTGACATTTGTTGACCTTTCTTTGTTCATTCAGCCTAACCTCTTAGGTTATTTCCTGGCCTCCCTTCAGTGACCTTTGGCCAACACTGACCTTTAGCTGGAGAATGTGACATTTTGTTCTCCTTTAGCTGACATATGATGCTCTCATTATTCAAAGGTATGTGAAAATTAAGACCTTGAGTGACCTTTCAGTTCCCTTTCATTTATTGGTCTGTTTTAGGTGCTTGCTCAGCATATTAGCATGACTAGGTGGAGGAGGGCAGGGGTGAGGTTTAGAGTGGGCATAGAAGGAGATGACTAATATCTTTTGTATCCCATTAACCAAAAAATCTGCACAAAAAACACACAATCTAGATAGAGGATAAACACTTAACCCTGGAGGCTCATTGTTCTTTTATTTAAGTACTTCAGAGAGTAAATATTTTCAGTGCTTAAGTTGAGTTCTTTTTTAGATTAAAAGTTTGATAATTAAAATACAAATATTTCTCTTCCTACCAAAGGCATTTCTGAATCTATTTTTTTCATTTAATAAAATGCCAACTTTATCATATTTACCTGGGAAATATGCTACAAAATGATTAACTGTCTAATTTAACTTTTATATTTAAATCTAAATATTCCAAACAGATATTGATTGTCTTTGAAGCTGTTTTCTTCCTAAATAAAAAGGTTTCACATGTCTTATTGATATACGTGTGTGTGTGTGTGTGTACACACACAAAAAACATCCTTATTTTTACATAGGGTATTTGCTTGTTAATGTTAAAAATAAATAGATGACATCTCAATATTTACATACTTTTTCTGTGAATAAATCAGTGACTGGAAAAATGGCGTGAGAATTCTGTACAAGGATGTAGATTAGTAACATCTCTGATTTGTGATCTTATATACCTGCTTGGGACATAGAGTAATTCATGGTCACATAGTTAATGCCTCTGAGTTGGAATCTGAACCCAGGTATTTATCACTCCAAGTCAAGTGCTTTCTTTAAAAATTGTATTTAGTCTCTAATTTGTGAACATAAATGCCAAAATTTATGCCATCAATTCTTTGTTATAAAAATAAGTAAAGTTTATTTGACATATTTTCTAGTTTGATAAAGATGGAAGATCTATTGTTTCACTAAGAGGTAGGACTTTCAGAACAAGTGGGATAATTTAATTATAATTTGCTAATTATAATTAAGAGGTTGATTCAACTGTTAGTTTTTAAATACTGACACTGAACTGAATATTTGAACTATCTGATATTTTTTTCTTAAAATATAGAACTTATTTTTTCAACTGGTTATTAAATAACTTATAAAAACCTCTAATCCACAAAACACACACACACACACACACACACACACACACACACACACACTGCATGAAATGTAATCTACAAGCACTTTATTCATACTCTTTTCCAGTCCTCTCTTTTCTTATTTAATTCTTTTTGCTATTTTGTGATACTTCTACTATACAGCCATGAGTTTTAGACAGAGGATATGATTTACTTATTCAAAATGTAAGCAAAAGCAATTGGCAATGAAATTTAGTCATGTAGTCATTTGGTCATTTGTGAGTCAGACTTTCATAAAATCTACATGTTAAGTGAATTTAGGAAGTATATTTCATGGTACCAAAGGAACTGGAAGATAGGATTGCCCAGCCATTGATCTTTGAAAGATGGTAGAAAATGAGAGAGGTGTCTCAGGTTAGAACAATAGCAAATGCTTTAATTTCAAAAACAGAAAAACAGTGAAACCCTCAAACAATGGGCCAATGTTCTTGACCTTGACCTCCAAGCCTTTTAGAATTCTAGAATATCCCATCGAAAGGGTAATTAAAGAACCCATAGGAAGTAGAAGTCTTACTAGATGATAGATCAGGAGAATGTTGCAAAATAACATAGATTTTAGCAAAACATTGTATAAAACAAATCATTCTCTACTGATGGACAAGGTAAAGAATTATGGGTTAGATAGATGATAGTACAATTAGGTGCCTTCAGAATTGGTTGAAAAATTAGATCCAAAGAGCTTTGATGCCCTGGAAAAGAGTCTCTTTTAGAGTAAATCTGCCATTTCTCTGGTTGATCCTGTTTTGTTTAATAGTTTTCGTAATGAATTACATGAAGTCATTTCTTATCAAATGGGCAGATGAACTAAATGTGGGAATAATAATCTTAAATGAAAGAGCCAGGATACAAAGAGATAGTGACAACATTGGGTCAAATTCAGTTGGATAGAATTTAAAATGTAACTGAAGTTAATTATATAGTCGGATTAAGAAACTAACCATACACATACAGACTGGAGCAAGAGTATAGACAATGGTTTATTTGAAAAGATATCTTGGGGTTTTGGTGAACTATGAGTCAACCATGAGACATGGCAGTTTAGGTTTCATTAAAAGAAGAATAGTGTCTAGAACAAAGATGGTCATACACCACTCTGATTTAACCACATCTAGTTAACTACATCTGTATTAGTTCTGAGTACTATATTTTATGTAGGACATTAACTATTTGGAGCATGTTGAGGGAAGAGGAATTTGGTTGATGAAAGAGCCATGTTGGTGAAACTAGAAATGTTTAGCCTGGAGAATAAAAGACTTACTGAAGAATGATAACTGCCTTCAAGTATTGGAAGAACTGTCATATGGCAGAAGAATTAGTCTTTGTTTTGTTTGGTCCCAGAGGGGAGAACCAGGAACAATGGGTAGACATCTCAAAGAGGTGGATTTAGGGTCACTGCCTTAGGAAGTAGTGAGTTCCTCTTCATTATAACTTTGTTTGAATGCTAGAGCAGGATCACCAAACATTCTTATTAAAAAAACTAACTTTAACAAATATAGTCTAGAATTAGGGATGTGAAAAGATGACAATGGCATATTAAACAACAACAACAACAAATCTGTCATTTCCAATTACAAGCTTGTCCATTGCTCAGGCTAAATTTGAGAAATACTTAGAAATATAACTTTCCACCAAAGGAGAAAAAAGCAGAAAAAGATTCTCATTACTTTTTGAAATGAACTGATTTTTAGAATACAAGGGTGGCAAGAAAGCAGAGACTCTCTATAGGCATTTATAGAATAATACTTCAAAGAAACTGCTGCTTTGTGGCTGAGATCAAATTTTGTATTTTGGAGACTGGACAGACAGGCATTTGGGAAGGACAAGATCAATTTTTTTTAAATTTCCAAAGGCTGAGTTAGGGTGAGCAAATGCATTAGGCCTTTTTAAGGAAAAGCTTAATGGTTAATTTTTTTAAAATAAGATTTTTTTATTCTTTACATTTTAATTCTTTATTTTTCACCTTGAGTTTAAATGTATCCATTATCCATTAAAAAGTCATAAAAATGATCCAAAGATATTCTGACCAATCCAGAAATCCTGAAATATATCTAAAGAAACCTGAGAAGTTATAAGTACTGTAGAAAACCTCAGAGGTTCTTTTGTTTAACTTTCTGAAAAAAACATAGAATTTTTGTATATAGTAATAACAGCTATCATAGCCTATTATAAATTATTCTCATTTTGATTTTCTAGATTTTGGAGCATTTGTTGTCTTCCTTCTGCTGCCAATTGTAGTTTTTTGTTGGTGGTGGTTTGAGTGGAGTGGGCACTATGTTGTTAGTTAGCATATGCTTCTTAGAGAGGAGAGAGAAATAAAACAAAAAACACAATCAAAACTTTAAAAAAAAACCTAATTTTAGGGGCAGCTAGGTGGCCCAGTGAATAGAGCACTGGCCCTGGAGTCAGGAGGACTTGAGTTCAAGTCCAGCCTCAGACACTTGACACATTTACTAGCTTTCTGACCTTGGACAAGTCACTTAACCCCAATTGTCCTGCCCTCCCCCCTCCAAAAAAACTAATTTTAAATATTGCTGTCATAATAGCTTTTAAATTTATATTGAGGATTTTAGATTATGAGAGAATTCCATTATTTCATTTATCCATGTCACCAATGTGTGTGATTCATACCTGTTATTGCCTCTATCTTTCACGAAAGGCCTTAATAGATTTTGCAGATATCTGGATAGACTCATAACCCATTGAATGATTTCTCTGGGGTCAAATTATGAGTCACTGCAGGGAACAGAAGTCAAGTCTCTCAGTAATAGCATTCCTAATAATGGAAAACATTTGTTTCATTAACATGAATTCTATTTAGGACAGGATCTTTCACAACATAATGAAAATTGTCAGAGGAGCAAATACCTGGTAACTGGTACAAAAAAGAAACAAAAATAATATTTTCTAGGGATGTATATTCAGAATTGGCTTTCTACCTTGCCCAATTTCATTGATATATGTTCAATCTTTTCTGTTGTCTTAATGTTATTTAATTTATCCCGGAGACAGTGGAATAACCTTCCTGTGAAACTCAGGTGATTGCCCATTCCCCTCCCACCCCCAAATAGTACTCAGAATATTTCTTTCCATTTTCACAAGGCATGGATTTGTACAGGTTTAGTATTTCTTCTGTTTTCATTAAAGAATTTATCGCAAAGTATGTACTTGGAAAATACTTTGATGAATCCTACAGTAAGTATGAAAGTCAATTGAGGATTAAAGTCTCTCAATAAACAAAAAGGAGAATTCTATGTAATTGTGACTATCTGTGGGGAGTATGGAGACAGAAGGAAGGAGTGGGAGAAGAAATGAGTAGTCACTGAAAGAAAAGTCACTCCAGATAAGATCGAATAACGAATTATTATTTTTTTTGGTAATAGTAATAGTACCTTGCAAGAGGTATTTTTGCTGCAAGTACCTTTTTATCTTTTAAGTACATATAAATGTCATAACATGTTTCCCTACTTTGGGGAATGTTTAGCACAATCTTTTATTTAGTTTTACAATTTTTTTGCAGGAAATATCTTTAAAATCTATTTTTGCATTTGTTGAATTTTGCTCTTTTAAAAAAATCATACTTTAAGATTTTTATCTTGAATTCTGAAAAGAAGTTTAACCTAGTATTAAATATATGGCATCTTTCATATCAGAGGACCTTTAAAGTAACACATAGTAAAGTTTAGAATATTTGAAAATCATGTCTGGCAGGAAACATTAGTTTTCCTGCTTCAAATTTAAGAATAATTAACAACCAAGAGACAATCGAGGTCTTTTTTTCCTCCTATTGATAATGTCTACTTGTCTTTTGGATGGTTTTAACCACCAAATGCAGTATGATGAATCCCTAATCAGTAATACAGCCTTCTTGGGTAAAATAAGTCATATGGCCTTCTATTCTTAGGTAAATTCAGTATGCCATTCATAAGGTTTTAAATGTGCTTTATTAATAAAAATGCTAGTTTGCATCCATATAGCACTCTAGTAGAATTACTATTGTCCTGAGGAAATATAACTGAATTTCTTTGCCTTTTTAGATCAATGAATCAACCAATCTATAAACATCTATTAAGCACCTACTGTGTACCAGGTACTGTGCTAAGTACTGGAAATACAAAAAGGTGCAAAAGATAGTCTCTGCTCTTGAGGAGCTCACAGTGGCATTTTATTTCTCCATATTATTTTGTAACAGAACACATACATAAGAAAGGATCAATATTGAAAATGTAGTTAAACAAATAGCAAATTATAAGTTTCTTATACCAAGTTACTTATTCTTCTATCAATTAGTATTTTATGAGTAGTCTGAATATGTATAAAATAGCATCTTTGCCCAAGTTCCTTCATATAACTTCTATTTTTTTCTTCAGAGTAAGCTCTATTGTAATTCATGTTAATTCCACTAACATTGTATGCTGTTTTATTGTGGGAGGGGGGAAATGGGAATCACCTTAGATATCAGGGATATTTCTGCATCATTAATGTTTTAAGGGTACACAGTTTTGTTTTGTTTGGTTTTCATTTTGGCTAAGAACTTTAATTTTTTAGACACAAAATACTTTCTCAAATATTAGAATTTTTTAAACTTTAATTCTTCTAACTCTAAGACAAAGAAGCAGTGGAATCTCTATAGAGGTTCTGAGTCAGAAAGACTGGGCTTCAAATTATGCCTCTGACTTATCGCCTGCGTGACTCTGGATAAGTAGATTAATCTCTCAGTGCTCTAGGCAGTTCTTTAAAACTACAAATTGTAGAGAGAATTTTCTCACTGGGACCTCCATGAAATACCAAAATAATAGGTTCATTAAAAAAATAATCCAGGGCATTTTATCCTTAAACTGAAGGATTGAGAGAATAAATAATTTAATAAATAGAAACATTGAAACTCCAACCATCACATAGCAAAAAGATTAATACCAAAATTCAGCACATTTCTTTTTTTAAATGATCAGTCTTTTTTTAATTTAGTATTTTATTTTCTCCAGTTACATGTAAAAACAATTTTTAACATTCGTTTTTAAATCTTTGAGTTCCAAATTCTCTCCCTTCCTCTCTCCCCACACCCTCATTGAAAAGGCAAGCAATTTGATATAGGTTACACATGTGTAATCATGCAAAACACTTCCGTATTAGTCATGTAAAAGAAAACATAAACAAAAAACCCTTGAGAAAAATAAAGTTAAAAAAAGTATGCTTCAATCTGTACTCAGACACCATCAGTTCTTTCTCTGGAAATGGATAGCATTTTTCATCCTAAGCCCTTCAGAGTTGTCTTGGATGGTTGTATTGCTGAGAATAGCTAAGTCATTCACAGCTGATCATCTTACAGTATTGCTGTAAACTTTGTACACAGTACATGGCACTTTGCATCAGCCCATGCAAGCCTTTCCAGGTTTTTCTTTGATCATCCTACTCAACATTTTTTATAGTAAGTAACTTCAAGTAACAGAATTTCCATATCATTATTATTTTTAATTTTAGATTTATATCTTACTGCAAACTATTAACAAAAAGAATGTTCTAAATCAGTAATAAGAGAAATGCAAATAGAAGCAATCGAATTTTCACCTCGTTCCCAGGAAATTGGCAATCATGACCAAATATTGAAATAGTGATGGAGGGGATTATGGAAACATAGGCACACTAATATCCTGATGGTGGAACTCTGGGTTTGTCCAATAAGTCTTGAAAGCAATTTGGGATTATGCCAGAAAGAGACTAAAATTTGTCCATGCCCTTTTATTCAGGGATCCCACTACTAGGCATATATCCCTTAAAGTCAAACACAGAAAGAAAACCCCTTTCATATTCAAATTGCATTAAATATTCAGGTCACATTATTGTGATATATGTTGTAAGATATATGATATATGGTATGAGATGGTATAAAATTCAACAAACATTTCCTACGGAGGATTGTAAATCAGAAATTTGTTAACACTTCTCATCAGTTCTCATGATTTCTGTGTTATCAAAAAATGCCTTCAACACTTAGATTACTGAATCAGGGCCATTTTTATAAAATTCAACCAGGTGATGATTGTTGAGGCAAGCTTTGAGAAGCAAGTACATAATAGGCATGCCCAACAGTTCTACAAGGTTGTTGGGGTGTCAGAAAGCCCTTTGATTTCCTTTATTTATGTTGACTAATGAAAGAAAACCTGAGTTTATGTTTCACAGATATGACCAAATATGACAGTTCTACTTCAGACTAATCACTTGTGGTTTACAATCCCCAGAGAACCTGGAACTACTCTCTCAGCTAATTAATTCTTTGATGTCTTTGAAGCTTTTGCTTCCCTTCCCCCTCAACCCGTCACACCCACCCCTTGACTTTCTGGCTTCATCTATGCATTCCAACTGAGCCAAGTTGTATAAAAGAAAAGAAGAAAGGAACATCCTATTTCTTTCATTTTGTGAAGTTGCTACTAGTTTAGATGGCTTTTACCCTAATTGTTTAGGTTGTAAATTCTTTTGTTATTTTAACTGCAGATTGCAAAGGAATATGGCCGCCACAATGGTGCTTAGAACTTGATACCAGCAGCAGTTAGAGTTAGGAAGAAGCCACTATGGTTTATGATGTAAATATGCATATAAACACTTTTTCAAAATTCAGCTCATACAAATTTTGATTATGTAACTTTAAAGAATTCGATTGCTGATCTGAAAAATAGAAATATTAGGACTTGCATAAATAACAATTTAAATATTTCAATAATAAATCTTATATTGTAATAAAGGTCTTTTAAATATACTTTTTAAAAAATGAGTAAACTATTTTCAACAATAAGTGAGCTAGTCAGAACTATATTCTAAAATTAAGGAGCTTGGCCAGACATTGACTGAGGTCATCTACCGCATCACCCCCTGCATTCAAGGCCATTGCCAGTCTTCTTGACTTTCATATTGCCACTAGACTGGAGAGTGAGGCTAACAACTTTGTACAGTTCTGCCTCACTTAAATCCAATTCATACGCAAGTCAAGACATCATCCCTTGATGACATTGGCTGGCTTCAAAACAAAGAATGAACAAGTACATCTGATTTCATTTCTGGATCTAAAAAATACTCTCTGTTGTCTACTGAGCAAAATTCCAACTCCTCTGTCGCTGGCGTTCAAGGCCTTCAACATTCTCTTATCGTTCTACAGCAATGGAGAAGTTTTGAATGCTGTGGATAATTTTACTCACGTTGTTAGTGTACGTTCCAGGGATATACACATTGATAATGAGGTTGACACATGAATTGCCAGAGCTAGCTCAATGTTTGGGAGACTCTAAATAAAAGTATAGGAGAGAAGAAGCATTAGACTGACTACCAAACTGAAGGTCTACAGAGCTGTGGTGCTGACTTCACTGGTGTGTGCCTGTGAAACCTGGATAGTCTACCAGCGCCATGCCAGGAAACCGAATCGCTTCCATTTGAATTGTCTTAGGAAGATTCTGAAGATCACCTGGCAGGATAAAGTACCAGACACTGAGGTCCTTACTTGGACTAAACTGCCAAGCATTCAAACTTTGCTTCAGAGAACACAACTCCGATGGGCTGGCTACATTGTTCGAATGCAAAATGTACACTTGCCAAAAAGCCTATTTTATGGAAAACTCACAGAGGGCAAGCATTCACACGGTGGTCAGAAGAAATGTTACAAGGACACTCTCAAGGTCTCTCTCAAGAACTCTGGAATTGATTCTGCAATATGGGAGACATTGGCACAGGACTGCTTGGCATGGCCTGCCCACTTCAGAGAAGGGGCTATGCTCTGTAAGCAAGCAAAATTGAAACAGCTAAAAGGAAATGCAGGATACTCAAGTTTAGAATGTCCATAAATGTTCACAGGGACTATTTGTGCCTAACCTGTGGTAAAGTGTTCCAAGCTCCTATTGGCCTGATCAGCCATAGTCGGACACATTGAATCTTGACTCAAGCATAGTGATATCATTTTGGTCCTCTTCAAGAATGAAAGACAACAACCAACCAACCATTCTACCTTTCTCTTTTACATTGCTTTCTTCAATTTGCTCTAGTCTCCAGTCAAATTGGAACTCTCTGTGCCTTTAGGGCACTGAACATTTTAAACTTTAAAAAAATTAGTTATATTAGTTATTTTGACTTTATTCAATTAATGTTTGTTATAGGGACTTCTTGCCCTTCCTTTGACTGCTACTTTTGGCTGGAAGGTATTCCTCTCTTAATATATTTAATACCTACCTGTTCTTCATAGGGCAATTAAAATGCTATCTCCCCAGCAAAGCTTTTCCTATTCTCTTCTCTGCCCTCTATAAGGATGAAAGCCTTGTCTAGGAGTTCTGGCCCTTGGAAGAAATTCTTGGGTTTGTTTTTTTTTTTTGAAGAGGGTGCTAGAAGGGAGGGAGAACACCAGCTTGCAGGAGTTTAAGGAGTGAAGTTAGCTGTGTCCCATAAGAGATAATCTGGGCTTTTGGTTCAGTTGTGAGTGGTAAGGAGATAGTTCATTCCCTTCCCTAGAATCCACCACTAGCAGCCTGGATCCTTTTTCTTCCCTTTCATTCCCTGCCCCTCCCCTACACAACCCAGAAAAGTTTAGGAGTGCGCTGGCAGAAGACCAGGAATTACAAGGTACAAGGTATAGGGATGAGAGTTTACAGACCACAACCCTTCCTTACCACCAACGTGTCAGCACTTGGGGCAAAGTTCTGGCTTTCTTGTCTTAGTTGTTCATCCTTCACCCACAAAGAGGATCAAAGTAACATCATGATGTTGGGGTCAAGGTACAATGTTCTTTATTGTGGGAGGTCAGACCAATATGAGCTCAGAAAGCTCTACCATGGGTCAGGTACAAATGTTCCATTTGAACATTTGGGATGTTATTGTATTTAGATTTGTACATGTCATATTTCTTTTGAGTTATGATTCTGCTCTACTCATAGAACACTATGCCTTCTTTGCTACAGGCATACCATGCTGGGCAGTCCTTTGACAGTGTCTCTCATGTCTCACAAATGATTCCAAAGTTCTTCTGAGAGATCTTGAGAGGGTCTTTGTACTGCTTATTCCGACCTCCATGTAAATAGTTGCCTTCTGTGAGTTCTTCGTAAGATAGTCTTTCAGGCAAATGTACATTTGACATTTGAACAGTATGGTCAGCCCATCAAAGTTATGCTTTCTGCCCTAGAGTTTGAATACTTGGCAATTTAGCTCAAGAAAGGACCTTAGTGTCCAGTACCTTATCTGCCAGGCAATCTTCAGAATCTTCTGAAGACAAGTCAAATGGAAGTGATTCAGTTTCCTGGCAAGGTGCTGGTAATACTATCCAGGTTTCAGAGTCATACAACAATGAGGTTAGCACAATGGCTCTGTAAGATCTTCAGTTTGGTAGGCAGTCTAATATCTCTTTGCTCCCACCCTTTCAAACCTCCCAAACACTGAGCTAGCTCTGGCAATGTTGTGTCACCCTCATCATCTATGTGAGCATCCTTGGAAAGTATACTGCCAAAGTAAGTGAACTTATGCACAGCATTTAAAATTTCTCCATTTGCTGTAACTGATGGTTCAGCGTATGGATGGTGTAGTGCTGGCTGTTATAGAACCTCCGTTTTCTTGGTGTTAATTTGTTAGGCTATAATTAATACAAGCAGCAGTGAATCAATCCATATTCTATTACATCTCAGCCTCAGAGGCTGCATTGAGTGCATGATCACCTGAGCAAAAGTCAAGGATCCTTCCACTTTAGTCTTGGGTAATAGTTTTTTCAAGTTAATACCATCAATGAGATAGCTGACCTTGATGGTATTTTCATTCTTGTTGATGGCATCTGAAAACATCACTGAAAAGATCATGCTCAAATGCATTGGGACAAACACACAGCCTGTTTCACCTCATTGGTAACTGGGAAAGCATGAGACCAACATCCTTTATCTAGAGCCGATGCAAGCTTGCATTCATGAAACTGGTATATAATAGTAATGAACTTCTCTGAGCAATAAAATTTTGCCATGATATTCTACAAGCCCTCACTACAGACAGTATCAAAGGCCTTGGCCAGGTCGATGAACCTTGTATATAGACCTTTGTTCCCTTATCTTAGTTATGGCTCTAGTAAAGACCTTCCTCCTCAGACCTCATATAGCTCATTGTTTAAAACTTTGTAAGCCATTTAATAATATAATAGCTAGAAATCTGTGTTTCTGTTTTGCCTCTATTGAACTGTAAGTACCTATATCTTAGGTAAACTTTCTAATTTCCTAACAGCTAGTATAGTGGTCTGTATGTAAATCATCTGTTATATTTTATTGCTTATATAATTTTCCACAAACAATTGTTGAATGGATGAAAAAATCTACTAAGTAGACGGTCTTCTCTGCCTAATGAGAGAAAGCTGCTTTTTGATATAAAGCCTCAGGGACTACAAGAACTTAAAAAAAATTCTTCTAGGAAAAGATGTTGTAAAGGATGAATTTTTAAAAAGTACAGAATTTGAGGGTTAAAACCTTAGAAATATAAAATAATTGACTTCTCCCTTTTAGTTCTGTATTTATTCAGTTTAAATAAAATTTAAAAACTCTGAGAATTTATTTCTTTTCTCCATAGTGAAGTATTTCTTTTCTTTTTTTGATAAAATTTTATTAAACAGAGAAATATTCCTTGAATATCAGATGACATTTTAGACTTTGTAGCTATAAACGACCTGTGCCACAGAACCCAAGGTCACACACAAATTTAATCTCAATGTGGACAAAGAAACATGTTTCATGGCCACAAATTATATTGTTAACCCCTCTCAATGGTATTACAAGAAGGAATCCAGAACTAATCCATACAATGCCATCAACAAGATGGTGGTGGTGACACTTCAAAAATATTGGCACAACTGACCGTAGATAAATGACATCACTTTTGTTTAGGGCAGACGGCAAATAATGACTCTTCCTTGCTGGGCATGTCTTACCCCTGCAATCCTGGATTTAGGGAAACATATGGCCAAGTTTGGGCTTTGAGTGGTTTTCCTTTATTTTGTCCAGAGAACAGAAGGCTGTGAAGATAGTGAGACTATTAAGGAGCAGGGAATCTCAATATATGTATGTTCACAGACAAAGACATCTATAAAGCATGACCCAGCTGAGGATATTTTGAAGATTCTTGGGTGCTCTTGAATTTCTCAGAAGCAAAGATAAATGCAGACTACCAAATGGGTATAGGTGTTGGTGTGAGCTTTACCAAGTATTTTGCCCTTGATAAAATTTAAACTGGCACAAGAGTGTTCAGGAATCTCACTGAAGGTAATCTTGGATTGCTGTTTCTCGATTGCTTAGTTCAATAGTTACAGAGAAATATTCTGTGCCAGGTGACAGTGTATCTTTAAGGAAAGAAATACCTGGGCAGTTTGCTATTCTATCATTCATTCTTCTTGCTACCAGCTTCAAATTTACTGCTATTTTATTTTTCTGTTTTCATGAAATAGAACACTTATTTTTGTGTCTAATCCTATACGAATTAAGGATTATTTAAAACTAACATTTGGTGAATGCTTCTGATGGAGTGGCATGAAATAAGGACAAATATACTAGGAATGAAAATGTACCATTTTAATAGCCAGACAGGTCTCTACTATTCTAAATAAAGTAAAAATCAACATGGGAGCACAAAAAATAAACAAAAAATAAACCAAAGGGAATACAATTATCACAGTGGCTAGGGGTGCAGTGTCCCTGAGAAAATAAAATTCATGTAAAATATTTTAGCCTTCTTTTCAAATCAGAGAAGAAGTCTGAATTTTTTTCTTTTTCTTTTTTCCCTTTCATGGGCTATTTACAGTACCTTATTGTAAAAACTGGGTTAAGTATAATACAATACTATACATATATTTTATGCATTTCTGAGTTTCTAAACTTTTTCTGTGTCATCTGCTTTCCTTCTAATGATATGTGATATTTGCAAGATTCCCCCAAAATTCCCATTTAATTTCTTACACCAACCTGTAATACATTGAAACTGTGGAGAAAATCGTGATATGGAAGGGATAACTATAATCTAAATGAAATCTAATCTCAAGAGATCTAACTGAAACACATTTGAGAAATGTCTTATGCAGTATGCAAACTCTGACAAGGGAATGATGAATCAATCAGTAAACTTTTATTAACTGCTGAGTATGTGCCAGGCTGGCAGCTAGGTGGCACAGTGGTTAGAGTGCCAGGCCTGAAGTCAGGAAGACTTATTAAGTTCAAATCTGACCTAGGACATTTACTAGCTGTGTGACCCTGGGCAAGTCACTTAACCCTGTTTGCCTCAGTTTCCTCATCTGTAAAATGAGCTGGAGAAGGAAATGTCAAAGCACTCCAGTGTCTTTGCCAAGACAATCCCAAATGGGGTCATGAAGAGTCAAACATGACTGAAACAATTGAATAATAACAAATATGCCAAGCACTATGGTAAGTACTGGGGATACAAAAGAGGCACAAGATAGTCCCTACCTTCAGGGAGCTCACCATCTAATGAGGGAGAAAACATGCAAACAAATATAGACAAAAAAAGCTATATGTAGGATAAATAGCAAATAGTTAACTGAAAGAAGTTACTAGAATTAAAAAAGGCTTGAGAAAGCCTGCCTGTATAAGGAGAGATTTTATTTGGGATTTTAAGGAAGTCAGGGTGGTCCATAGTTGGAGAACAGGAGGCAGAGACTTTCGTGTATGTCTGATAGCCAGAGAAAATGCCCGAAGCTGAGAGATGGAGTGTCTTGTTTATAGAACAGCCAGGAGACCAGTGTTGCTAGATCAAAGAATATGTTTTAGGGAATAAGGTATAAGAAAATGAGAAGGTGAGAGGGGGCATGGATTTCAAATGCCAAACAGAGCATTTTATATTTGCTCCTGGAGGCAACAGGAAGCTACTGGAATTTATTGAGTGGTAGTGGGAGTTGTGTGTGTGTGGGTAGTGGTAGTGACATGACCGATCTGCATTTTAGGAAAATCACATTAGTGGTTTAATGGAGAATGGAATGGATCAGGGAGAGACTTGAGGCAGGCAGATCCACCAGAAGCCTACTGCAATAACCAAGGCATGAGTTGATAAATATCTGCATTAAAGTGGTGGCAATTTCAGAGGAGGGATGTAAAGTTGAAATCAGCAGGTCTTGCAACATCTTGGATATGGGGGTGGCCTGAGGTGGTGAGAGATAGTGAGGAATCCAGAATGTCTCCTAGATTGTGAGTTTGAGGGACTAGAAGGATGGTGATACTTTCTTCAGTAGTAGTGAAGGTAGGAAGCAGGGAGTATTTGAAGGGGAAAGATGAGTTCTGTTTTGGAAATATTGAATTTAAAATGTCTACTGGACATACAGTTTGAGATGTCTCAGAGGCAGTTGGAGATGTGAGATTGGAAGTCAGCAGTGCAATTGGGGCAATATGGGTAGATTTGAGAATAGTCATCAGAGAGTTGGTAATTAAATCCACAGGAGATGATGAGATCACCAAGTGAAGTACTATGGAGAAAGAAAAGAAGAGGTCCCAGCTTATAACCCCTAAGGGTACCTACATTTAGAAGTCTTGATCTGGATGAGAATCTAGCAAAGGAGATAGAGAAGGAGTAGTCAGATAGGTAGGAGGAAAACCAGGAAAGAATGGTATCCTGAAAACCTATAGAAAAGAGATTTTCAAGGAGGAGAGAGTGATCAACAGCATCGAAGACTGCAGAGAGGTCAAAGGGAATGAGGATTAAGAAAAGACCATTGGATTTGGCAACTAAGAAATCATTGGTGACTTTGGAGAGAGCAGTTTCAATGGGGTGATAAGGTTGGAAACCAGATCGTAAAAGGTTTAGAAGAGAGTGAGAGAAAGTGGAGGCACCTGCAGACAGCCTTTCTAGGAGTCTAGCTACAAAGTGCAAAAGAGATATAGAACTATAGTTAGCAGGGATGAAAGGATCAAGTGAGGGTCTTATATAGGCATACTCGTAGGCAGTAGGGAACGAGTAAGTAGAGAGGGAGAGATTGAAAATAATTGAAAGAGTGGAGATAACAGAATGGTGAGTCTTTTGGAGAAGACCTGATAGAACGAGATCATTTGAACAAGTAGAGGGGTTAGCCTTTTGTAAGGAGTAAGGCCACTTCATCAATTGAAATAGAAGTTGAAGAGTAGAAAGTGGAAGGAGGCACCTAAGTGATAGAGGATGAAGAAGAAGGTAAAAGGAATTCAAGGCAAATAATCTTAATTTTTTCTTTAAAATATGAAATGAGGTTCTCAGCTGGGGTGGAAGGGGAGAAAGAGGAACCCATGGGATATTTGAGAAGGTATGAAAATGTTTAGAAAAGCCACTGTGGAGAGTGAGATAGTGAGGTGATAAAGGAGATATAATAGGATTGCCTAGCATCAGTGAGGGCCCAGTTGAGGTTGTGTAAAATAAATTTGTAGTGGACTCAGTCAGTCTGGTTGCATGATTTTCTCCACTTTTATTCAGCAGCACATACATAGGTGTAAAGGTAATGAATGATTCAAGGCTGAGGCTTGTTTGGGCATAATTGGTGATATAAGGGGGCTAGGCATGCAAGAGAGGACATTGTAGCATTGTAGAGTTGAATTGGTATGAAGATGGGAAGAGGAAGAGAGAGCGGCTAGTATAGGAGAAATGGCTTGGGAGAGAATTGAGGGGTCAAGGGATTGGAGATCATGATGTAGATAAAGAGTAGGGTTATGTAAGGGAAAGGAGAGGGAGAGGAGAAAAGCCAATAGATTATGACTTAGATAGGGGGATTTTGAAAATCTTGAACATGGAGGTGATACTTTTGTGGGCGATGGCAAAATATCAAGGGTATCTCTATGTGTGGCTGATATAGGTTGGAGGAGTAGCTCACAGGAGGTGAATAGATGGAGGAACTAAGTGACAGCAGTATTTGAGAGAGAATATGTTGTTGAAGTCCCTTATTATGAAGGCAGGAGCTGGGGAGGAGAAAAAATTTTAAGTCAATTATTGAATTCATTGAGGGAGGATTTTGGGTTCTGTGGACAATAACTACCAAGATTTTGATTAGGTAGTAGATATGAATAGCATGAACCTGAGTGATGGGGGAAGAGGGAGAACCTGGAGGTGGTAATAGGGAACAAGGAATGTTCCATCTGCTCCTTCTCAATCAGTGATCTGAGGAGAATGAGTGAAGGTACAGCCATTACCAGAAAGGGTAGCCAGGAAGGCTATGTAATCAAGGGGAAGCCAGGTTTCAGTAAAAGCTAGTAGAAGGAAGGAGTGGGAGGGGAATACATTTAAGATGAAGGTAAGTTTGTTGCCTATAGAAGAGGCATTCTGGAGGTCTGTAGAAAGGCTGGGTTGGGTTAGAATGAAATGTTGGGGAGAAGTGTTGAGGGGGATGGGAATGAGGAATCAGGTGGTAGGAGGTGTCCAGTGGGCATTAGATGATGATTTACAGAAGTTCAGAGTCACTGGATGGGAAGGATATGAACTGGTCAGAATGTTCATCAATGTTCCTCAAAGGACAGATGTGGTGGGAAATTGGTGGCCTGAAGTCAAAGAGATCCAATCCAATCCAACATACATTTATTAAGAGCCTACTACGCATCAGGCACTAAGGATATGATTAATAAAAAAGAAAGACAGCCCTTATCCTTTAGGAACTTTCGGTTTAAAAGGGGGAGATAACACACACAGTGCCAGGCCATAGTAAACACTTAAATGTATTTTTGTACTTAATTTAGCTAGGTAGCTGGTTTTCTTAATGTTCTATTCACTATTTTGCTTTAACTTTGCAGTCCCTGACCCCAAGCACTTGGGGCCACAAAATCAATTCCCCTCAAATCTTCATATTTCATTTAATCCACACATAATCATCACTAAGAAAGTTTGGCTCCTTATCACACTATAAGGCATAGCAATCCCATACAAACATGCCTGATCCATGCCTAAAGAAATGCTAATAGTAGTATTAAATGGCTCAGGATTTTTAGTGCATGGGAAGTTGTTTCGGAGCTGTAGCAAAAGGAACAGCATAATAAAAAGAATGTTTGATGTTAGTAGGACCTCCAAGATTGAATTCAGGGAAAGTTTAGAGCTTACTGTCAGAGGCCACAAGAAAAGTAACATTGATTTCTTTAATTAATTCAGGTTGGAACATGGTTCTTAGGGAAAACTGGCTATCAGAAAGAAGGGAGCCTTTACTACTGTACCAATTACTACTGCCTACCTCCGCACCCACTAATAGCGATTAAAACAACTTCCCTAAACAAAACTTTTGAAATGGTTTCAGTCTATTATAAATCGAAGCTAAGAAGGCTGATTATTCCATCTAAACATTCAGTGTGTCAACACATTATCTTCCTATGTAGAAGCATCTCAGGCTAGCATCTTAAATGAAGGCCATGCTGGCATTAGTGGCAGCCCTCAGGTGACCTTGGGCAGTTTAGTCATTTACTCTGAGAGTCAATTTTCTGATCTGCTTAAGGGTGAAGCAATCCTGACTCACCTTTCTGGTGAGAAATAAGTAATTAATTATTATGAGACTCCTTGGCATCTTGCAGTTCAAGCAAAGGCTTCATGTATTTCATTATCAAGGCCTTTACATTTCCATATGAAGGAAGCTCTGCCTTGGTTTAGAGTAAACTCAAACAGAAATGAAAGCAATTAATCCATGCATAAGAATCCCTGCAGGCAGCATACTGACTTTCTTTTAAAATGTGATATTTTCTGGTTTTTTTAAATTTTTATTTATTTGGTTAATTATTTCCCAACTACATTTTACTTTGATTCAGTGCTTGGGAGTTGCTGGAGCATGGGGGCCACTGGCCCTGTGTTTGACACCTCTGGTTTAGAGTTTTGAGCACTGAAATTGGAGTCAGGAGTTCCATACTTGGGTTTGCATCCCGATTTGGGCAATTATTAACAATGGCTCTGGTTGAATTCAGCCATGATTTTTCATCATTAATAAATGGATAATAATATTTATAATATTTATCTACAAGATTGCTGTGAAAATCAAATAATAACCATACCTTGTATATAAAGGATTTTGTAAACCTTTCAAGCATTACATAAATGTCATCAGGCACTAAGGATATGATTAATAAAAAAGAAAGACAGTCCTTATCCTTATCAGTTATTTTTCACCTTGTCACCTTCCTTCATTCTAGGTATATAGATTCATAAATGGCACACTTGACAATAGAGTCTCAGCTTTCTTCTTTACATTGTCACAATAAGCATTTTTTTCTTTATTTTTTTAATTTTTAGTTTACAACACTCAGTTCCACAAGTATTTGTGTTCCAAATTCTCACCCTTCCACTCCTCCCCGCACCCCCCGAGATGGCATGTAATCCAATGTAGGTTCTATACATACCTTCACATTGAACTTATTTATATAATAGTCCAGTTGCAATGAAGAATTATAACCAACGGAATGAATCATGAGAAAGGAGAAATGAAACCAAATTTTAAAAAAAATGAAAAAAAAAGCTAAAAATTTGCCTCAATCTGCATGCAGACTCCATAATTCTTTCTCTGGATGTGCATAGCTTTTTCCATCATGAGTCTTTTGGAGCTGTCCTTGAACCTTGCATTGATGAGAGGAGTCAAGTCTATCAAAGTTAGTCCTTACAGATACCATGTGTCTGTAATCGTGTATAATGATCTCCTGACTCTGCTCCCCTCACTCAGCATCAGTTTGTATGTCATTCCAAGTTATAATGAAGTCCGTCTGCTCCTCATTTCTTATAGCACGATAGCATTCCATTACATCCATATACCACAATTTGTTTAGCCATTCCCCAATTGATGGACATCCCCTTGATTTCCAATTCTTTGCCACCACAAAAAGAGCTGCTATAAATATTTTTGAATGTATGGGTTCCTTTCCCACTTGTATGATCTCTTTGGGATATAGCCCTAGAAGTGGTATTGCTGGGTCAAAGGGTATGCACATTTTTATAGCCCTTTGGGCATAGTTCCAAATTGCTCTCCAGAATGGCTAGATCAGTTCACAACTCTACCAGTAATGTAATAATGTTCCAATTTTCCCACATCCTCTCCAGCATTCATGATTTTTCTGTTTTGTCATGTTAGCCAATCTGACAGGAGAGATGTGGTACCTAAGAATTGTTTTGATTCGCGTTTCTCTAATCAACAGTAATTTAGAGCATTTTTTCATATGCCTATGGGTATTTTTAATTTCTTCCTCTGAAAACTGTCCATATGCTTTGAGCATTTCTCAATTGGGGAAGCATTTTTTCCTATATTATGCAGCTGGCTTCACTTTACATATTAGAAGCCCGGGGCGGGGGGCAGAGCCAAGATGGCAGAGTAAAAGCAGGGACTTGCTTGAGCTCTCCCCCAAGCCCCTCCAAATATCTGTAAAAATGACTCTAGACAAATTCTAGAGCTACAGAACCCACGAAATGATAGAGCGAAACAAATTTCCATCCCAAGACAACCTGGAAGGTCTACAGGAAAGGTCTGTTGCATCAGTCTGAGGGAGGAGCACAGTCCAGCCTGGGCTGCACTGGCACACACAGGGCTGGAGCAAGTTTCAAGGCACTGAATCACTGGCAGCTGTGGTAGTTTCCAGACTTCTCAACCCACAAACACCAAAGACAACTTAGAAGGTCAGTAGGAAAGGTCTGTGGGATCTGGCTGAGAGAAGAGTGCCATCTAGCCCCAACCATAGAGCAGAGAGAGGAGCTGGGGTCAGGCCACAGCCCTAGGGCAGTGGACGTGGCAGTGGCGGTGGCAACAACAGCAGCCGCTTCCAGAGCTCTCAACCCACAGGTGGTAGAGGGATGGAGTGGCTGATCAGAGGGAGATTGTAGGGACCTCTGCTGGCACTGAGGCAAGATTCTCTTGCTTTTCCTGATCCTGGATCTGAGTCGCAATCCCGGGTGGTGGTCCTAGGGCTAGGAGGAGTGGTGGCGTGGTAGAGAACAGTTCCAAGGCAAAAAAGAATGCTCGTAGTCACTCACAGACCAGAGCGCAGGCTAGGAGAGGATTAAACACCACTTCTTTGATCATGCTACCTTAGAAGAACTGAAAATTTATAAGTCCATAGAAGTATCTCTGAAAACAGCTACACAAAACCTCTGAAGCTTGGGACTGTACACTTTCACATTAGAAGCAGAGTTCTACCTTAACAAAGAATTAAAAAGTCAAGTAATTGGCTGGGAAAATGAGCAAACAGCAGGAAAAACTCAAACTATAAAATCTTACTTTGGTGACAAAGAAGATCAAAACATACAATGAGCAAAAGGCAACAAAGTCAAAGCTCCTACATTGAAAGTGTCCTAGAAAAATATGAGTTGGTCACAGGCCATGGGAGAACTCAAAAAATCAAGTAAGAGAGGTACAGGAAAAATTGGGAAGGGAAATGAGTGATACAAGAAAATCATGAAAAACGAGTCAACAGCTTGCTAAAGGAGACCCAAAAAATACTGAAGAAAATAATGCCTTTAAAAATAGACTAACCCAAATGGCAAAAGAGGTCCAAAAAGCCAATGAGAAGAAGAATGCCTTAAAAAGAAGTCCAAAGGCAGTTTGTCAGGATAGGAAGAGCCACAATTTTTTTTTAACTAGACCTGAATTCCTACACATGGCTCTGCCACCTAATACCTGTGTGACCTTGGACAAGTTGCTTAACCTCTCTGGTCCTCATATGTAAAAGGAGAGGGTTAGACTACATGATCTCTAATATTCTTTCTGTTCTATGAGAAGTTGCATTTGGAATGAATATATTTTCCCTTTGACTTTCATTTTAATTTCAAATATCTGTCCCCTACCCAAAATTTGACTCTAATATTGAATAAAAGTCATATTTAAGTTTAACGAGACAGAAACCAGACCTCTCAGGGAACAGAGCATTGGGCCTGGAGTCAGGAAGACCTAGGTTCAAAACTGGTCTCAGAGACTTACTGTGTGACCTTGGACAAGTCATTTACTCCAAACTGCCAGGCATTCAAACTCTGCTTCAGATAGCAAAACTCTGACGGGCTGGCCATGTTGTTGGAATGTAAAATGTATGTTTGCTTGCCATACTATTTTATAGAGAACTCATATATGGCAAGAGTTCACATGGTGGTCAGAAGAAGCAATACAAGGACACTCTCAAGGTCTCTCTTAAGTACTTTGGAATTGATTACATGACATGGGAGACATTGGCACAGGACCATTCATCATGGCATGCCCACATCAGAGAAGGTGCTGTGCTCTACGAGCAAAGCAGAATTGAGACAGCTCAAAGGAAACACAGGATGTGCAAATTTGGAGAATCCACCCCAAATGTTCACATAGACTATTTGTGCCTGACCTGTGGTAGAGCATTCCATGCTTGTGTTGGTCTGATCAGCCACAGTTGGACACATTGAAGCTGGACTTTAGCATAGTGATGTCATTTTGACCCTCTTCAAGAATGAAGAACAACAACCGACCAACCAACCAGCCAACCAACCTAGGAGGCAGCTAGGTGACTCGGTGGATAGAGTGCTGTGTCTAGAATCAGGAAGTTTATTATTGTTGTTGGGTCATTTCACTTGTGCCTGAATCTCTGTTACCCCATTTGAGGTTTTCTTGGTAAAGATACTGGAACGGTTTCTCCAAATAATTTTACAGAGGAGGAACTGAGGCAAATAGGGTTAAATGACTTGCCAAAAGTCACACAGCTAATAAGAGTCTGGGGCCAAATTCAAACTCAGGAAGATGAGTCTTCCTTACTCCAGTCCTGGCACTCTGTCTATTGTGTTACCTAGCTGCCTTGGAGTCAGGAAGACTTGAATTCAAATGTGACCTCAGACACTTACTAGCTCTGAGACCTTGGGCAACTCACTTAACCTCTGACTTAATGCACTGGACAAGGAAATAGGAAACCACTCCAGTATCTTTGCCAATAAAATCCCATGGACAGTATGGTCCATGGGTTATGAAAAGTCTGATACGACTGAACAACAAAACCAATCCTTAGAGCACAGTTCCAACTTCATCATCAGCACTTTGGGCTCTGAATATAATTAGAAAACTCCTTGTCATCACATCACACCAGCCTCTCAATCACTTACGACCAGAAACCGTCTCCTTAAAGTTGCACATGGTGGTTTGGCAGAAGGAAGGAAATACCTTGCATGCTCTTTATAATCCACCAAGAAGGGAAAGTCAGTGAATGCAGTAAGAAATGGGCTCTCATTGGCTAGTACCCCATTACATAAGAATCCAAGTTTTTATTTTTTTTAAAAGCATCTTGCTTTATCAATGTGAAGGTTATATACATTTAATTTTCAGAAGTTATAACAAAAGTTAGTGAAATGAAGAATCAATTCCTATTTAAAAGTACTGTTATATTAAAATTCAGCAGATTATTTCTATTTCTCACTATCTCTGTGAGACAAAGTGTTTAAGTGGTCCAGTTATTTCGTTAATCCATTTGAGTAGCACAAGTCCTTTACCAAACAGTCAAATCCTCTTTAAAGAGAATTCTTCAATTCAATGGGTCCATATTCTATTTTATTTATATAATGTTTAATATAGAAGGGTTCTATTTCTTTAAAATTAAAAAAAACAAGCAATATTAGCATGTTGTTATGAGTCTTCATTTGAATTTATCATTACCAGTAGCTTGCATTTGTCAGATACTTCATATTTTTTGAAAAATCCTTATTTCTAAATTTGTGGCTAAGAATTAATTGTTACATTTAACAGTTTAGATAGAATATAAAAGCAAAGAGTGTATCTGGAATTTGAAAGTTGCTGTTTCTGACAGCACTTCATCTTTTTCATTCTCATGTTGGCTTTTAGCCCAGTGTATCCTTTTGTTAATGTGTTACAAATTACTATAAAGTGCCATAAAACACAGCAAACATAAAACAATATTTCTAGGTTGAAAATTTAGCAATGCTGATGAAACCTGAGTTTTTTTGTAGATGTCTAGAACCCATTATGCCCCTCTTTTTAAAATATTAGTCATTTCTCAGCTCTAGGATTTTTCTCTTTTTGTACATCACTATATCGTGTGTCACTTATACACTTACATTGATATGTACAGACAAATATCAGGGAATATCTTATTCAGTTGCTTTCACAAAGGCCTATTATTCCACATATGCCTAGAAATGCTGGAGAATCTCGTTTGTGATGTCAATGGATGAGGAGGAATGTTGTACTATTCTGTAATATGTAGTGATTCTGTAGCAAATTTCATGTTGTAAAAAAAGTTCATTTCATTTTAGGATTCATTTCATTATGCCAAAAGTTCACACATCCTTTCACCTGATTTGTGATTATGCTGTATGTGCCTACGTACAAAATATGCAGGCAACTTCAAACATGAAACCATTCATGTGAATTTTAATCTTGAGATTTTCTAAATATGATCTTGTGCTGTATATTTGGATCTGAATCTGTACCCCTTTTCTTGCTGGAGTTTATGAGCTATTGTAATTATTTTTTCTTACATCAAAGGAAATGATTGAATGACTTTCTACCATGAAATCATGGAATTACACTGCATGATGTAGTAGGAAGTAGTATGTAGTAGGAAGGCCGAATTTATGATCTCAAAAAGGATCATATATACATCTGAATGGTTCGAAATCTCAAGGTATATAGAATTCTCTAAGCAGAAGGCATCAAAAAATTTATTCAGGGCCCACAGCGACAAATTAGTGAACCAACCTCCCCATTCCAATATTGTGATCGCAAGCCTCCAGGCCCAATAAGCC
>CM053622.1:503861732-503881715 GCA_028646595.1 Phalanger gymnotis | reverse complement strand
TGTGGACCGAGGAGTGCCAAGCAAGAACTTGAGGGCAGTTTGTGATCTTCTTACTGGTAGCATGAATATGATTTGGTTTAATGCCATTATGCTTTTCTGTGGCCTTCTGGTTACTCTTGTGAGGCGGACTTATTGGGCCTGGAAGCTTGTGATCAAAGTGTCGAAATGGGAAGGCTGGTTTGTGAATCTGTTACTGTGGAGCCTAAATAAATGTTTTAATCCTTCTGCCTTCTACTTAGAGAATTCCTTATATCTAAGGATTCCAAACCATTCAGATATATGTATGATTCTCTTTGAGATCATCAATTCGGCCTTCCTACTACCCTTGATCTTATTGGGAAGGCTTCTAGCTTATGCCCATTACAAATAATGCTTGCCGATGGTTTTAGGTAAATCCTTCTTATCAGTTTAAGGAAAAATCCATTTGTACCTATGGTTTCAAGTGTTTTTAATAGGAATGAGTGTTGTATTTTGTCAAAAGCTTTTTCTGCATCTGTTGATATAATCATATGATTTTTGTTACTTTCATTATTGATATAATAATATGAGACAAATATTGGAGAGGATATAGAAAAATTGGGACACTAATTCACTGTTAGTAGAGCTGTGAACTGATATATCCATTTTGGAGAGCAATTTGAAATTATGCCCACAAGTATTAACTGCTATAGTCTTTGACCCAGCACTACCACTACTAGGTCTGTTTCCAAAGATGATCTGGGAAAAGGAAAATAACCTATATGTTCTAAAATATTTATAGCAGTTCTCTTTGTGGTGGCAAAGAACTGGAAATTGTAGGAATTTTCATCAATTGGGGAATGGCTGAATTAGTTATGGTGTATGAACACAATGTAATATTACTGTGCTCTAATAAACGATGAGCTTAATGATCTTAGGAAAACATGGATAGACTTGCATGAAATAATGAGTGAAATGAGCAGAGCAAAGAGAAGGTTGTATACAGTAATAGCAATATTATTTTAAGAACAACTTTGAGTGATAAGTCATTTTGACTATTATAAATAAGCCAATTAATACAAAGGATATATGAAGGAAGATGCTATCTGCATCCTGAGAAAGAACTGGTAAATAGAAGTACACATAGAATGATTTTACACGTATATACATACTTGCATCTAATGATAGCGATCTCTAGGGTGGGAACAGAGGAAGAAAAAAAGGGAAGAAAGAAATTTACATGATAACTTCATTATACATTTAAAGGAAATAGCAAATTGTACATAATAGATTTTCAGTTTCATGTGCAATAATCTTTTTAAAAATGTTGCTATGTTATGGAAATGCTTGTTTAATTTCTTAAGCTCAAAATAAAATCATTAAAATGTAGAACTGAGTGTTGTAAACTAAAAATAAAAAAAAATTTAAAAAATTTTTAAAAATAATACAGTGAAGAAATAAAAGTAGGTCACAGGCTTTAAACTATTGTTATCCATTGTCCTGTTTGAGGAAGAGACTGCCAGAATCAACCAAAGAGGGTGACCTAAGAGTTCAACCAGCATTGGTGGTAGTACTATTTCCATAGTTTGAACTGAGAGTTAGCCAACAGATATGAGAGAGACAAGTTGAAGGGCTGGGGGAAGGATTCTCAAGGTTAATAAAAATAATATGATAGGTAGTCAGAAAAGAGATTTGAAGGAGAGATCCATTACTAAGGAGCTCTAGCAGATGTGGGCAAGATGAAAACCAGAGGTGAATCAAGTGATTGGAATAATATCTCTTACTGGGGAATTCTGGATGTACCAATGAAACTGAGTTAAGTCACTAAGCATTTATTAAGCACTTACTATATGTCAGGTACTTTATTAAGCTGTGGAGTACAAAGAAAAGCCAAAAAGTCCCTGCTCTCAAGAAACAACATGAAAATTACAATGTACAAACAAGATAGATACACAGATAGCCATATGTGTGTGTTTATCTGTGTATATATATATGCACGTATATGTATACATTGGAGATAATCTTAGAGGAAAGGCACCAGCATTGAGGAGGATTGAGAAAGACTCCTTTCAAAAGATGGCATTTTACCTGGGAACTGAACAAAGGTAGGGAAAACAGGAAATGATGAAGAGGAAGGAGAAAGTTCCAGCCATTTGGGAAAGCCAGTGAAAAATGCAGCTTGGGGAAGTCATTTAAGAGAATGCCACTAGAGAGCCAAGTATGTGGAGTGGAATAAGGTATAAAAACATTGGAAAGATAAGAAGGGGCCAGGATGTGAAGGGATTCAAAAAGTCCAACAGAAAATGTTATATTTTAACCTGTAAGAGGGAGCCACTAGGGTTTGTTTGGAATAAGGTATGACATCACGTAGCAGCAAGCACTCTGGCATACCCAGGATGGCCTGCTAGCACAGGTTCTTAGATCTGTTGTTCTAGGAAAGACTGCTCAAAAAGGGGTTAACAATCCTACTTTTAATTACATTCACTAGTTCCGTGGAAGGGTCAGTGCCCTAAAGGTCAGAGAAAATAGAAGCAGAGAAAACACAAGCAGAGAAATTAGCAGAAAGACCAAAAGACAGGGCTCTGACTGCCTGAAACAAAGTAATATTGCTGTACACTTCACATACACCACTGAATCAAGAGAGCCTTTATATCTGAGCAGTCAGGGGATCTGAACATACTCAGTCTCAACCAGAGAATCACAAGGTCCTTCTCATGAGTGAACCCCCAAAGCAAAATAGCAACTCAGAGTATATATACACTTCTCAGAACCAGAAGGTATCAGAATCCTCATGACTCCATGCCTAGTCAACTTAGTAACAAAAGGCATGAAAATCTTCCCACAATCAAGCCTCCCCTAAGCAAGCTTCCCTTAATGGGTTCCACGTGAGGCCTATTAATGGGCAAGGAAGATCTTCATATCCTATTAACATTACACATGGTCAGACTTACATTTTAAGAAGATGCATTTGGCAGCTGAGTAGAAGATGGACTGGAATGAGGCAAGGACACCAAGAGAAGGTGATTGCAATAATCTATGGATGAGATGATGAGGGACAGTAGCAAGGTGATGTCAGTTCAGAGGAGAGAAGTGGGCATAAACAAGAGATGATACTTAATCATTGTTTGGATATGGAAGAGGGAGTGAGAAAGCGAGGATGACATTTAAGTGACAGAGAATAGTAGTGTTCTTGGCAGTAGTAGGGAAGCCAAAAAGAAAGGTTTGGGGAAAAGTTAATAAATTAAGCTTTGGACATATTGAATTTAAAATGTCTATAGGACATTCAATTAAAGATGTCCAAAAGGCAGTTGGAAATGCAAAACTGGTGGGCAGGATTGAGGGTGGGGCCAGACAAATATATCTGAGAATCATCTGCATAGACATGATGATTGAATCCAATATGAGTTTACCAAGTGAAATAGTACAGAGTTGGAAGAGAAGAGGACTCCATGGAGTCTTAGGGACATTCATGGTCAGCAGGTGCAAGCTAGATGAAGACATAGCAAGGAAGCCTGAGAAAGATCAATCAATGAGGTAAGAGGAGAACCAGGAAAAATAATGTCATGAAACCTCAGAAAGAAGAGAGTATGAAGGAGAAGAGGATGATCTGTAGTGTAAGAGGCTGCATAGAGGTCAAGAAGATGAAATCACCAAGCAAGCATAATTTTAATGTACAGATGATTTAGGGCTCAGCATCAGAGGTTCTAACACAAAGATTAGTGGTGTCAGGATTAGTTTCCAATGGGCAGAATTATCAATGTACAAGCATGGGGTCATACTCTGCAGGATTCAATGGATTGTTCAAAATCCTAACAGTCTTTCACACTAACAAGATCCAGTTCCTCCCCAGAGGACCTGTTGGGGAAAGGACTATAAAGTTCTCTGTATTCTTAATGTATTTTCACTTAATGGGAAGATCTTTCCCATCTATTAATAGGCCCATGTGACCTGCTTAAGTCACATGGAAGCCTAAGTCACATAAGTTTGAGTCACATGAGCCTGAGTCATGAAGGTTATGATACCCTCTGACCATGAAGAAAAATATATATACTCTGAGGTTAGCATTTTGCTTTGCGGCTCCCTCATGGGAAGAGTGTTCGTGTGATTTAGCCAGATGAGACTCTAGGTAGAAGTTAAGGAGCCCCTTGGCTTTGAAAATCCAGATATTGGGTTTTCTCTGGTAACTATGTATTTATTACTTTTGGTCAGATAGCTGGAAACCCTGTCTTGTTGGTCTTTGCTGTTTGCATTTGCTCTGTTTATGTAATTTCTGCTTGTAATTTCTGTTTGAATTTTCTCTGAAGTTCAGGGAGCTGACTTTTCCCTTGAACTAAGTGAGTCATGTATGTGTGTGTGTATGTGCATATATATGTATGTATATATGTTTGATTAAAGTAAGATTGTTGACCGCTTTGAAGTTGCTTTCCTTTAAAAAAGCAGATCAGAGAATCTGTGCTAGCAGCCCTCCTATGTGTTGGTGTTGTTGGTCTTACACTCCTGCAGCAGCTGCAAGTAACATTGTTACATTCCCCCAGGCTGTAACTGCCATTGAATGCATGCTTGTTAATAAATGTGTAACACTAGTGAAAATTTTCTAAGATTCTGGGTAGATATAAATAATATATGCATATATTGTTGCTGGCTGTGCTTCATTTTCAAAGAGGGCCAATGACATCAAGTGATGATGGCTTGATTCATGCATGTATTGGATTTAAGTGAGGCAGAATTGAAGAAAGTAATCAGCCTCTTTCTCTCCTCAAGTCTTTGAAGTAGATGCTAGCCCTCCTTGAACACCTCATATACCCCATGTGTATATATGGATGATATATTTGTGTATACATATATTTGTAAAGCTATTAGATGGTAAGATTTAACCTCCTTCCAAAGGACAAAAACATGTCTGTTGTGAGAAACAAAACTTTAAATAGAGTCTCAAGAAGCTCCTTTTGAATGATTTCTGGTTACCTACTGATAATAGTCTCTTATATTTCATGCTGAACCTTATAATTGAGAGCGAGCTCAAACAAACCTCTAAAATAATAACTGTCACGCACCCCTATACTCCACAATCCCTATCTTTGTAGCAGTACTACAAATAGTCACAGCCACTCCTGTACACGTTGCACAGCAGCAACTCCCCACAAGGTATTTTCTAGTCACACGCTTGGGGATACGTTAGGGCACTTTCCTAAGTCATTCTAAAAACTACTGACTACCCAGGTTGTTGGGTGATGTTTGAGGGCATTTTGTTTACTGCAGTACAGGAAGGCTTCAAATGAACTTTTTTCCTATCCATGTTTACAGAAGCCATGGTTGTTGCATTCTCCCAAAGGAAAAGGGAAAATTGGACAAGTTAACTTTGTACCTTAATTATTCAACCCTGTGAAAGGGGATATAGTCAGAATGAAAAATAAACCCACTATAAGAAATTATAGGCAACAAATAGTATTACAAATCCAAGTACTTTCCTCTAAAACGTGCAGGAAGCACTTCAAGATTATTGAGAGATTTTTAAAAATTGATGATCTTACTGAGAACGAAAATCAGATATTATTTTTCTTTTTCTCAATTTGAATCAAAATCAAAAGAACTTTTTCATCTCTTAGAAAAGTATTAGGTCAGGACTTTGTTTTCTATCTATGTTCAAGTGAAAAGGACTAAGCCTCTGGGTAGAGAGAGAGAGTCCTTGGCCTTTTATCTCCCGACCTGGGCCAACATTTGGCTATAAACATGTTGCTTTAGTGCCTTTCATCTTTCCATTTGTTCTTTCTTGTTCCTGAATGAAGGAGTACTGGCCTAGGCCACATCACTATGAGCTTTGAAAGATCAGGAGAGGGAATCAGCAAAGGTCTGGGAGTTAGGGTTCATGACAGATTTTGAAGACTGCTGAGTGAGGTAAGGAGCAAAGTCCTAGCAACCTGTTTGACCCAGCATAGAAGTGGATCAAAGGCAGCCAAGAGGATGTAGAAGCAACTCATCCATGAGCTATGCTTTATTAGAAAGTGAACTTGGTATAGCAAATGCTTTATCTAAACTGCCTTAAAGTTTAGCCCACTTTCCTCAGAGACTGAAGGGCCTTAGAAGAGAGTGCGCCCTCATGTCCTGGGAGAGGAATTGTAACTTACTTCTGTTCTTGTCATAATTTCTCAGTATGTATCCCTTTATAAAAGCTTTAAAAAAAAGTATGAGTTTTAATTCAACATCAGTTTAGAGTAAAAGGCAATTTAACACTACCACTAGAATTATACACTCTAATACAGGCCCTCATCACCTCACACCTGGATTATTGCACTAACCTGCTGGTGGGTCTACCTTCCTCGAGTCTCTCTCCACTCCAATCTATCTTCTATTCAACCACTTAAGTGATTTTCCTAAAGCACAAGCCCAATCATCACACACACACATACAAACACACATACATACACACACACACACACACACACACACACACACGTCAATAAACTCCAGTGGCTCCCTATTGCATCTAAGATTAAACACAGGGGCAGCTAAGTGGTACACTGAGTAAAGCACCAGCCCTAGAGTCAGGAGGACCCGAGTTCAAATCCAGCCTCAGATACTTCACCTTGGCCAACTCATTTAACCCCAATTTCCCTGCCTTCCTCCCTCAAAAAAAAACCAAGATTAAACACAGAATGATCTGTTTTGCATTCAAAACTCTTCATTATCTAGTCCTCTTCTACATTTCTAGTCTTCTCGCAACTTACTTCTGACGTGTATTGTTCGATTCTAGTGACACTGGCCTCCTAGTTGCTCCAGGAACAAGAGATTCCATCTTTCATTTTCCCTGGTTGTCCCTGTGCCTGCAGTATTCTACCTCCTCTCCAAGTACTGGTTTCCCTGGCTTCCTTTAAGTCCCAACTAAAACTCTACTTTCTATAGGAAACCTTCCCCAAATCCCCTCAATTCTAGTGTCTTCCCTCTGTAATTTCCCATTTATCTTGTATCTAACTTGCTTTGTCTGTAGCACCTTCTAATAGCAGTTTCTATTTTCATTCTAACCTAGGAATACCTTCATGTTTTTTCCACCTACATAAAGTACATTGGAAAAACACCAGTGATTCTTTACATAAATTCATAAACTTTTCACATACATATCCATTTACATGTTGTCTTTGCCATTAGATTGTAAGCTCTTTTAGGACAGGAACTGTCTTCCATTTCTTTTTGTGTCCCCAGCACTTAGCACAGTGCCTGGCACATAGTAGATGCTGAATAAATGTTTATTGATTGATTGATTGACTCTATCTTTTCTTGGCCACCCTGATCCCCTTCCAAAAAAGAGGAGATACTACTCTCAGTGATACTGCTTGGATAGTGCTTGGACAGTTACATTTGCTGTTTTCAGCCTTGGATTCATTCATTGCAAATGTGTGTGTGATATTATTCTTTCTGTCTAGATGTATAGGTTATTAAGGAATATCTTTATTTTTTGCATATTTTTTAAAGAAAAAAGAACAAAGGAGTGTGACCTTTTGTCATGAAATACTGCACAGTAAGATTCTAAAAGCAATTTTCCCTTTTATTTTTATCCCTTTTCTGGTCAGTTTATACAGATTCTTAAGAAACACAGGGACTATCATAAATAAATCTATCTTGAACTCTTGGTTTTAAGAGGTAGGAGAGGGAAGAACCTATATTTTTTAGTAGACACACTAGGAGGGTAAAGTTGAGTAGTTTGGGCAGAAACACAGCTTCTATTTTCAGTTATCTATGAATACCTCCGTGGCTTTTTCCACCTAGGTAAAATACATTGGAAAAAAGACCAGTGATTCTTATACATAAATTCATAAACTTTTATGCAACAGCCTAGACAGCAAATTGCCAGTGTTGTCAGACAAATTCAATGACAACAGCAAAATGTTCTGCCAAATGCAATGCCTCAATAGAAAAGCCCTGAGCAAATTTTCTGCGGCCATGAACAAGCAATGGGCATCTTGCCTGTGAAGAGATGCCCTCAGTGCCAAAATATACTGATCAGTATTGCAAAAGACAGTGGTTTCCTCCCTACTGCGACCCTACAAGTAGCTGCCCAGTTTGCTTCAGCCCCTGCTACTGAGCAACCAGGACTATGCTAGGTGGACTCTGTATCTTTATATTTGACCACTTCTATACCATAGACTAGATAGCCTCTGAGGCCCCTTCTAGTTCTCTATCTACAGTCCTATGACCCTATAATCAATCCTATGTACTTTAATGGCTTACTCTGCTAGGTACTGTGGATACAAAGATTAATAAGACACAGGCTCCTAGGGATCTACAGTCTAACAAGGAACATGACACGTGGTAAAACTGAAAAATGGAAAAATTCAATCAAAGAGTACCCTATAATTGTACCTCTATAACCATAAAGTGATCAGAGGTGCTGTGTAGTAGTATAAAGAAGGCAACTAGGCGGCACAATGGATAGAGTGCCAGGCCAGTAGTCAGGAAGACTCACCTTCTTGAGTTCAAATCTAGCCTCAAACACTGACCTAGGACAAGTCACTCTGTTTTCTCAATCAATAAAATGAACTGGAGAAGGAAACGGCAAATTGCTCTTGTATCTTTGCCAAGAAAACCCCAAAAGGGGTCACAAAGAGTAGGACATGACTGAACAACAGCACCAAAAACAGTAGCAGTGTGAAGACCGCTGAAATTCAGACTCTGTAGTAAGATCTGGTGGCTAGTGCCAGCCCTACCATCAATTAGCTCTGTGACCTGAGCCAATTCATGTAACTTCTTTGATTTTCACCTTCCTGGATATATAAAAGAAATGGATTATATAGTTGACCAAAAACTTTATGATTCTATGAATCTCTCTCTTATGTTTGCAAGCTGGGGAGATTCTGCATCTTCAGGTATCAAGATCACTGCAAGATTTAACCCCATCCTCTATATACTCCAAATTAAATGCAACTGCCCTAATTCCCATGACAGAAAACAGAAGAGATCTTCTCATTGGATGACACCCATGGCTACTCAATACACAAAGACCTGAATTAACACCTCTTCACACGCCATCCCACATCCCTCCAAAAACTCTTCCTTCTATCCTATGCTAGTGTTATATTCAGAGGCCGACAATTTAAGTCAAATTATTTTTGTTTCCACCATTCAAAACAGTGCAAGTTATAATATTTCTGTTCAACATTATACCATATGTAGAAAAGCTTTATGAGTGACTTTGGACAATTTTCCTTGTGTCTCATTTTTTCTATTATTAAAATGGGGACAAAAATACATAATGTGTACTTCATAGAGCTGTTCTGAGTTGACGTAAAGGAAATATCCTAAAATATTTCAAAGAGGAAACATGCAAACTGGTAAGTATCATTACAAAGCGTCACTCTCAATTGGTGATTGCATCTATATAACCTCCAAGCCAATAGATACAATAATGGGTCATGGTTTAAGTTTATGGTTTCAAGGAGTAGAGCATTATGGTTTAGAGTAGAGTAGAATTTGATGAGCATTTTCCAATGGTATGTCTTCATTTCACACCAACAGTTCTTCCAAACTCAAACTCACTTTTAAGCGAACATAGCTATATTCTTTTTCTCATGGTCACAAAGACTGCTAATGACTGCAGATTTTCTGTCCATCCATATGATGGCATATAACAAAACCTTGCTAGTTAGAAAAAAAAGGAAGATCCAGCCAATTTCATGCTTATAGGTATCTTTAATAAATTTAAAAAAAAAAACACATTTGAGCTCTTGATTTTACCTCACCCACCACATAACTCTATTAATTTCAAATCTTTGGAGATCTCTAATAGTATGAATTTCTAATTTATTTATTATTTCTAATAATCTATAGATTTCTATTTGAATAATCTATAAATTTCTAATTGAAATGTAATAGAATCTAATAGATTTCTAATAGTATAAAACATTTAACTTTAATAGAAAGAAACTTAGAAAACATACGGATCCAATAAGAGATTAGATAGCAAAATGTATCATGGCATCATGGCATAGATATCTTCTAAATAGTACAATAGTACAAGTTTGGAATCCAGTGGCTTTATATAGAGTTTATAATAAAAAAAATTACTAACTCCTTGCCTTAAGCATGGGATAACTTATTCATGACACATAAACCACTTATTTGAGGCTTATGTACCTTATATGTGTATCATAAAAATATGATTTTTTTAAGGTTTAAAGCAGAAATTTTATTTAAGTAGTCATAAAATGTATTTGATGCTTCTAAAGACACATTCCTTTAAAAGAAAACCTTAATACAGATATACATATATCATCCATAGCTAGTATTTTTTTAATGTGAAAAATTTAACATTTTTCTTTCCTTCTTCTTGGTCACTCATATTCTATTTATATGAGCAAGTGAGTGAGTGATTGAGTGTGTGTGTGGTGGGGTTGGGGGGGCGGGGTGATGATAGGGAAATTACATCATTGAAAAATTATTTTTTTCTCCACCCTTTAATTCTATGTCAATGGACCTTTCAGTTTAGGTCCTATAATATAATACAAGACAATGTCACTAAGAATTAACAATACTAACCTGGTGCCCAATGACCCAGAAGTTACAGGTTCCAGTCCAGTGGTGCACAAGTCATTTTGACCTCCACATTGCTCAACGTCCTAAGGACCAATTGTCCTGCCTGTAATAGCAACTTCTGGGAAGTCATTTTTATTCATTTTGGCTGCAGTTTTTGGACTTGTTCTCATTGCTGAGTTGTAAGGACAGTTTATCAAGCTTAATTACCTTCATCTTGTTAAGTACCTCAATTTTTTCCTAAAAAAAAACCCAACAACATATATTCTGTTAATAAGATTAGCAGCGTGGGCTTGATTCCAGATGCTACCTCTATAGAGATACGTGATTGACAAATTTTGCTTAAAGAAAAACAAGCAAAGGCTTTCTACCAAATGTGTATGGCTTTTGGGAAATTCAGAGTAAATTAGGAGATTGTGGAAGGTATCTAAAGAGCAGAAAAAGTTGTAAATGTGACCATTAATCGTCATCAAATCACATCAATTTTCTAGTCACAATGAAATAGAATGATCTGGAGATCTTAATTCTGATAAATTTTGGCAAGCAAACTACCTACCAACTCATTCCATAACTCTTAATTAGATACCCAGGATAAAGGACTGATGCCAGAGCCACAGGGGATACCATGCTTACCCTAAGGAAATAAGTCAGAAATAAGACAGTAGACTTCATGGCATCAGAAGGACTGTCCCAAGAGGCTTAGAGGACCTCCAACCTGACCTGCTTCCTGAAGGTCTTCAAAACATGAGCCTGGCTGAGATGGGGAAAAAATAAAAAGGAACTGCTACCTCTTGACCCATGATGGTAGGTACCTTCGCTTACTTGGGTTTGGAAGCTTCTTTGTTCAGGAACAGTAGTTCCAGGCAGTAGCCTTTGAACTTCTTGTCTCATGTGGAAGCTACACACACTCTGCCTTGCATCACACAATTCTGTAGCTTCCCACTCCAAGAATGTTTGCAAACATCTCTTTGTCCTGAACTTCTCACATTCTTTTCATGTTCTTGCATTTATGGAAACCTTAGTCCTTTAGAAGACACTGCATCCTTGGCTACCCTCTCTAGTATTAGGTACTCTTTAGCTCACTTAACCTTTCTCAAAGAGGAAGAGTAGGCATATTCTCGTTCCTCACTGACATTTCCAAACTCTCCAGACACTGAACTCAATTAGTGCAAAATGGAGCTTATTGTCTTCCCCCAAAACTGCCCCTCCTTTACACTCCTCTATTTCTGTGTAGGAGGGCAGCTAGGTTCCACAGTGGATAGAGCACCAGGACTGGAGTCAGGAAGATTCGTTTTCACGAGTTCAAATCTGGCCTCAGACACTCACTAACTGTGTGACCCTAGGCAAGTCACTTAACCTTGTTTGCCTCAGTTTCCTCATCTGTTACCTCAGAAGCCACCTAGTCCAACTTTATCATTTTACAGATGAGGAAACTGAAGCTGAGGGAGATTAAGTGATTTTGCCCAGGGTCACATGTAGTAAACTTCCAAGAAAGGATTTGAAACCAAATCCACATTGGCTCAAAAACAGGGTCTAGACAAAAAGTGTAGTAGGAAATGTTTGTCTTTGGGGCCCTTTCACTTCCCCTTTTCTACTTCCTACCCAACTGTCTGATATTCTTTTCTTCTTCTTCACTTCCCACATGTCTAATCTGTATCCTAGTCCTACAGGGTCTTATTGTTATTAAAAAATAATAATAATAAACATTTATATAGCATTTTAAAATTTGCAAAGCGCTTTACATACATTATCTCATTTTACCCTTAGAACAATTCAATGAGATAGGTATTATAAATATAATTATTCTCATTTTACATATATAGAAACCAAGGTTCAGAGAGTTTCAGTAACCTGGCCATAGTCAGACAACTAGAAAGTGACAAACGTGAGATTTGAACCCTGGTAAATAGCCAATATCCAATAAGCATTTATTAACATGTACTATGTACCAAACACCATGTGCCACGTCTTCCTGAATCCGAGTTGGACCTTCCACCCAAGTTGCCACACTATGCCACGCTGCTATAAACTATAATCAGCTAGAGCTGATGCAATATGTTAAAATGCTTTATGGGACTTCCTGTTAGATGGTAAGGTGAAAATCCACCACTAAGCATCTCTATACAGTCCAGAACTGCATGAGATAACCAGAAGCCTGCAGGAAATATGGGGAAGGATGAGCCAGGGGCAGCTTTGAAGTCAACCTGGAGTCTGATAAATAGTTCCTGAAACCAGGAGGATCTTAGGTATGACCTGAAGGAGCCACATCAGGGAATAGAGATCTCTTTACAGTGAGGTGGGACAAGGCAATGTGTGCACATCTCAAGTTCTTCCAGATGAGCTAAAAGAACTGATGAAAAAAATGCAGTATTTGGGCAATGGGCAACCCCTGTACAGGAAAGAAGGGCACTTGAGGAAGTATGAGACCTGGTATGTTTGTGGCCTGTTAGCAAGGGACTAACACAACTAAAGACTAGAGATTTTGCAAAAAGAAACAGGCAGAGATGGAGTTACAGCCAATATCCACACTGAGCAACAAGAAGGCAGAGTCAGAAGAATCATCGGGCTCCTGAAAATGATGACCAAACACATGACCTATATGCCATATTTCAAAAATTAATCATAATAGCTAGCATTTATATGCTGCTTTAAGCTAGCCAATAATAGCAATAACTAGCATTTATATAGTGCATTGCAAAGCAATTTGTATAGGCAATCTCGTTTGATCCTTACAACAACCCTGGGAGGTATGTGATACAACGATTTTCATTTTGTAGACAGAGAAACTAAGGCAGACACAAGTTGTAACTTACATGGAGTCATACAGCTAGTAAATTTCTAGGGCCGGATTTGAATTTGGGTTTTCCTGACTCCAGATCCAGCCCTCTATCCACTGTCTCATCTAGCTACCTCTTCAAAAATAACATTTTGTTTAAATTGCCCATATTCACTAGAATTAGAGAGCAAAGTGAAAAAAAAATGTTAATCTACCCAACCATATACTTAAAAAATCAAACAAACTGAGGAATACTATTGATTAAAATTTTATTTCTGGGTCAAAGAAAAAGTATTACAAGCAGGCAGGGTTCAAGTACTAAGGAACTAGAGTCACAATTACAAAAGACTACATTGCAACTGCAGTAAAGGATAGGAGATCTCATAGAAAGATATTCCAAAAAGCTAAAGAGAAAAGGCTTACGACCAATACCAAGTCATCCTGCAAATTTTAGTATAACACTATGGGGGAAAATGGACCTTTAGCAGAATTGAGGACTTTGAAGCATTCCTCAGGAAAAGACCAGAAGCTGTTAACATCTTAGAAACACAACACGGGATGCAAGCAAAATCTAGAAAGCTAAGCACATTTAAGTGATTAGAAGGGGTTAAATGTTGAGGAAATAGATACATGCTTGTTGTGTTTGTCCTTGGTTCTTGAAGAGAACCATGGCATCAGGGGAATGATGACATGACTTGCAGTTGACTTTGATTTGAGTGAGGGAGGGCTGTGCAAGGTCACCAGCCTCACTTTCTCCTCCAGAGCTATCTGTATCCAGTGACCTGATATTCAACATGCTGATGGAGGGAGAAAAGACCAGAGCACTTTTAGAATGTCCAGTCGCAGAAAGAATAGAGAAAGAAAAACTCATTGCTTAGGGTGGGGGTAGGTCATTTTTTGGGGAACTTTGGTTTTAACAATGAAAATACTAAGTAGTCTAATGGTTAGTGCTCTGAACTCTGGAGCGCTTTGCCATTTCTTTCTCCAGCTCTTTTTACAGTTGAGGAACTGAGGTAAATAGCGTTAAGTGACCTGCCCAGGGTCCTACAGCTAGTATCTAAAGCTAGATTTGAACTCATAAAGATGAATCTTTCTGTTTCCATGACCAGTGCTCTATCCACTGTGAGACCTAGCTGCCCCTAAGATTCTACACAAATAGTGTGTAGGGTTGTTTGTCTGTCTGTCTATCTGTATATGTGTATTTGTATATATGTAGTGATAGTGATTTAAAAAAAAAACAAAGAAAGAAAATAACATTAGCAAAACATTTAAAAATAGAAGAGAGTATAAAGATATTCACAACACAAACAGCAGTTTTGTTACTATTGTATTTTGACACAATACATTTGTTCAAAAACAACAACTATGTAATAGAAGTTAACAGAACCATACACTAAACTATGCCTTTGATATGCTAAAAAAATATCTTGGAGAATTATAGAGCCAAACAAAGGATAAAGAGGATTACAGAAGTTAAAATGGGCAGTTTTGATCATTTCGAATTCAGAAGTATTTTGCACAAATAAAACCAAATAAGCTAAGATTTAGAAAGAAAGTAGATAATCTTCGCCTCTGATAAAGGTCTCATTTCTCAAATATATAGGAAACATTCAAATTTATAAAAATATGAGCCATTCCCCAATTGATAAATAGTTGAAGGACATGAATAGATAAATTTCAAGGAAATCTACCCTATCAATAGCCATAGTAAAAAAAAAATAAAATAATGCTCCAAATCTTTAATAATTAGACAAATGCAAATTAAAGTAACTGTGTTTCTACTTCAATATCCATTAGATAGGCAAAGTTGAACAAAAAATTACAAATCGTGGAGAGGCTGTGGGAAAACAGGCAAATTAATGCAAAATTCATGGGCATTAGTCTAGCCATGCTAGGAAACAATTGGAAACTTTGCCACCAAATTCCCTAACCTGTGCATACCCTTTGGTACAGTGACATCATTATCAGATCTATCCTTCCAAAGAATTCAAAGAAATAGAGAAAGGATCCACATGAACAAAAATGTTTGTAGAAAGTCTTTCATAATAGCAAAGAACTAAGGGAAGTATCCAACAATTGGGAAATGATTAAGAAAATTATGGAATAGTAATGTAATAGAGGATTATTATGCTGAGGCTCAAGGGACTAAGACATTCTATTCAACAAGGCCCCCTGAAGTAAACTGTGAAATGGTTATTTTCAGAGAATCCTTGGAAGATATGAATGAACTGATACGGAGTGGAATGAGCAGGAGAATAATTTATACAATAATAACAACACTGTAAAATTGAACAACTTTGAAAGACTCAAGAATTCTAATTAATGCAATGACCAAGTATGATTCCAGAGGACTAATGATGAAGAATGCTATTTACTGATAGAGAGGTGATGGACCAAAAATCACGTGGGTGTGGTCAATGTGGGAATTTGTTTTGCTTGACTATGAATATTTGATAAGGATGTTTTTTTCTTTTATTTCTCCATTAAGGAAGAAGAAGGGAGAGCATTATTTTAATGCTCTTCAATTTAGAAAAATAAAATCTAATTAAAAAGAGAGTTGTGGAGTATTATGTGAGAATAAAATATCACTATGATTATGGGATTATTTTTCCCAGCATAATTTGCATTTGAATAAGTGATTCATAGAGACTAAAATGTCTTTGTAAAAGAAGATTTATTTGGTTTATTCCTTTCTTTAGCTGATGTAGACACAGCATGTGTATTCACAGATGATGAGGTTTTAATATGTTAACAAGATGTTAATACCCTGTTATGATTTTACAAAGTATGAGAACTTTTCTGTGATTGAGTTAGAGGAGTACAACTTCATTGGACAAGCAATAACTAGTTGGAGTCAGTCAGAGAGAGATCCAACAGTAGGAGAAGAACCTCACTCTTCATTTCTCGGAGTGTGTAACAGCAAGGCAATAAACACAATATCTACAATAATTGTGAATATGCCTATGTAGTTCTCTACAGCAAAGTATGAGAGACTCACCATATAGAAGGTAGAAGTAAAACAATTATTCAGCCACAAGAGAACCAGATCCTATAACCAAACAATCTGCTCCCACAACCAGTAAGCCCACTTTATCATAACAGCAAGGAACTTAAAACACAATAACATAACATGAAACCTTGCTATTCCAAAACCTTGCTGACCCCCTGCTGGGGTCTTCCCAAAAACAAACTCACAGTACAGCTATCACAGGTCAACTGTCTTTACCTCAGCTCTAACTATCATGACAGCCATTAACAGCCATAATGGCTTTCTCAGCATTTCCTGTGATGCAACTTCCTTTTCCTCTCAGGAAGCTCCTCCCACAATACATGATTTAGGTCACATAACCCATTAATGTATGGGAAAGATCTCCAAATCTAAATTGCTATTACAAGGTGATGATGGGGGAGAGGTAGGAGATATTATCTAATAGGCATACAGTCCAATTGTTCTAGTCAAAAACAAGAAGAAACTCCATCGGGACATTGAGAATCAGTTTGAAAAAGTTTAAGGAAGTAATGACACATATACCAAACAGGGATATAGAGAGGTATTCACATAAGGATGGGAAGGAGCTTCAACAGAGGGACCCCAGGCATCAGGAAAAAAACAGTTTTCAATGAATTCAGAGAGCTATCCCTAGCAATAAAGAGTAGAGCACACTCTGGGAACTCACCTGAGCAATCCACTAAATAAAACCACATCAGCCTTTGTGGAGCTTTATAAAGATTCACTGAATAGAGAAAGGATTTCTAGTCCTGACATACCCAGAGCTGTGAGACTCTGAACATATGTGCTCCCTACATGTCTGTTTCACTATCATTATATACTAAGTTTGTACCCACTTTTTCCACAGCCTGGATTTTTAAAGGCAGCTAGGTGGCTCAGTGGATAAAGGGTGGGTCTGGAATCAGGAGGACCTGAGCTCAAATCTGGCCTCAGACCCTTATTAGCTATGTGACCCTGGGAAAGTTACTTAAACTTGTTTGACTCAGTTTCCTCATCTATAAAGTGAGTTGCAGAGGGAAGTAGCAAACCAATTCCGAAAATCTCAAATGGTGCCATGAAGAGTTGGACATGCAATTAAATAACATCCTAGATTTATGGGAAGTTGGAATATTTCATTGCTAACATTTTACTATTCCATCTTAGGAAATGTTTTTGCTATGAGCTAATTATTTCTATTGCCTTGTTTTTTTAAAAAAAATTGTTTTTATTATATACTTTAAGACCAAATAAAATGGGCATTTCATATGCATAGTAAGAGAGCAAAAAAAGTTAATCATACATGAAACTATAGATGTCTGTTATGTATTACTAACTTTTCTTTTTAAGTATATAAGTTCAAACTGTAGCTTTTGAAGTTATTATGCTTGTACATACTTCTTTCTGTCCTTCCTGTTCTCTTCATTTTCCCTCAAAATATGCTTCAGTGTCTTTCTTTTCTTTTTGTCCTATCCCATCCCAATGCCTATTTCTTCTGGAGGGTCTCACCAACCCCATTGGGGAAAGAAAGATTTTCGAAGTCTTTTGTTGTTGTTGTTGTTTGGCTGTTTTTGAAAAACTCTTTCTTTAGGTCTTCTAAGAATTCTTGTTGGACTTATGTCCAAGCAGCATTTTTCTTTGAGGCTTCGCTTATAGGTGTTTTCATGTCATCATCTTATGAATATGTTTCTTGAGCTTCTCTGTCACCATTTAGCTTTTTATGGTCAAATTCTTTGTTTGTTGGCTAATTTTCCAGCCTTCTTCTTGACTTTAGACTTGATGTTATATTGGGCTCTGCTAACTTCTGGTTGCGGGGGTGGTGTTGTCTGACCTAAGCTTCTGTCTTTTCTATCCTTCTGCCACTTTTGTAGCTTAATATGGAGGCCTGTAAGTTTTCAGTGTTTCTGAGGTGCTTCAATCTAGGGAGAGGTCTGGTCACTGCCAGTGCTCTGGTCCTTATACAGATAGGGCCCCTGCTCTCTCACAACTGTGATTACTCCTCTCCACCTTGGAACTATGACTCAGAACTGGAAAAAGTGGGCAACAGAGCTCCCAGATGACACCTAATCCTACTCCCCATATTATAATAGGATCCTTTGAGAACTCTTTCTTCCCAAGCAGTCATCCCTCTTGCTAACCCTGGTGCTAGCTGTTTCTCGTGGCTGCTGTTGCCACTATACCTTGTTGTGGTCTCCATTGCTACGCTCCCAGTCACTCCTTCTCCTAGTGTCCATAGACCTATTTTTTGTCCTCCTAAGCTGCCCTGGAAATAAATGACTCTCTGTGACTTCTTGATTTTCCCACTCAGAATCTGTTTTGCCACCTTTTATGTCACTATGGAAGAGATCCTGAGGAAGAAGAAGCAAAGTTGCTGAACTTTCACTACACCATCTTGACTCCACTTCTTGGCTTACTGTTAATGAAAAGTACACTGGTGTGCTGAACAACTATGAGTCTAGTATTAGAAGGTCCCACAAGTTAAACCCTTGAAACCTGAGTATAGTCATCCCTCTGACATTCTAACCTAGATATCTATGAATATTGAGTTGGGAAATATTCCAGAATGGGTGCTATATCTTTAAAAAAAATCTATAATGATATAATTTAGCATATTGTGACAGAAAGCAAGAGGCAGCCATGGTCTAATAGAATGCATGTCTAGTCAGGAAGCCTTGCTGCTGCTGATCCTTCATTTTTGAAGAGGACCCATGACATCATGGGGTTAGATCTTGACTTTTGCATGAATTGGAGTTTAGTAAGAGTTGCCCAAACTCTTCAGCCTCACTCTCTCTTCTAGAGTCATCAAAGTCTAGTAGCAAGACAAAGGTCAAGATGACTGAAGATGATCTTAGATGCTGTGAATGACCTTAGTGTCTGCGATGTCTGACTGAGTTCTAAGCACTCCATGGTGACTGTTTCAGCTGCCCGTTGGAACAAATTTCTCTCCTCCACCTATTCCACTGGGAGAAGTCTTAACATACTTGGGGTAGATATCCCCCTACCTCACCAACAGTTTTGAGGCCTGTGAGTTACTCTCAACTTGTTTTCACCCATTTGCCAAGATGGTTTTACTGAGGTGTGGCCCCAGTGCTTCTTAGAGCCACAGATAAGAGTTGGGTGGCAGATGGACACCAAAGGTGGATGTGCAGCCCTGAAAAGGGCTCAGCTGCCCTCCCACCAGAGGTGCTGGTCCTCCCTGAATTCCCCACATAGCCCAAGTCAAGGAAGCCAAATTGAATCAAAAAAAAAAAGTCAAGGGTTAAAACCTCCCCTATGGTTTTAGGTTGAAGAAAAGAAGGAAGAAAGAAAGGAAGTTAAATTCCAGGTATAATAAAATCATAAAGTTAGTATAGCTTAGTGTTTAGAGGGCTGTTTTCAGAGTCAGGAAAATCTGGGTCCAAATCCTACCTCTGATACATAGTGACTGTGCAACCATGCACAAGTAAATATGAAGATAATAGGAAATCATAAATCTAGATTTCTAAAAATGATAGGGTAGGGGAGAGATATTTGGTCAGGAAGCTCAGTTTTCCCCCTCAATTCATAGTTTATCCCTGTTCATAAGGGCAACCCTGGTGACATGCTTAGCAAACCACTTAACCGGTTGGGGCTAGAGGAAAGACTGCTGCTAATTGGGAGTAGACAGAGGGATACAAGAAAACAAATAACCTGTTCCTAAGATTCTTTGTTTTCATGAAATACTGAATAGAAGTCAATAAGACTAATATAAATCATTTTGTCC
>CM053622.1:503840972-503861232 GCA_028646595.1 Phalanger gymnotis | reverse complement strand
GCTTCCTTCCACCACTTTGTGGGCTCTGCAGTTCTTCTCTGTTGTCTTTGGTGTCTGTGGGTTGAGAAGTCTGGTAACTGTTGCAGCTCACTGATTCAGGGTGCTAGGGCATGCTCCGCCCAGCTCCTGGTCTGGCTGGTCCACGCTGCCCACTCTGGGCCCTGCTTCACTCTGCTCCGCTCCCAGCTCCGTGTGCTAAAGACCTCACCTGGCAACCACCCAGGCTGTCCTGTGCTGGAGCCCTGCTTCCCTCTGTTTTTTTTGTGGGTTCTGCAGTTTTAGAATTGGTTCAGAGCCATTTTTTATAGGTTTTTGGAGGGACTTGGTGGGGAGCTCATGCTAGTCCCTGCTTTCCAGCTGCCATCTTGGCTCTGCCCCCAAAACAATTTTCTAGTCATTCATTTGTATTACAATCTTGTTGTAAATTATTTCTAATTAATTTCTGATAACCAAAAGAATAATTAAAATGAATATTTGTAAGTATCTTCTGTACTCAACTTTCTCCCAGGACTTCTAAGAACTGACAAAATGAAATAGTTGTCATTTATTGTGAGGTACTGCTAGTGAACAATGAAAGAATATAAAGACAAAAAGTCGAGAAAAGATAATAAACAGAGGAGACGAACAATAACAGTGATACATATAACACTTTAAAATTTACAAAATGGTTCCCTTTCCAACTCTGTGAGGAAAGTGGTAGAGATATTTCCATCTCGATTTTACAGATAAGAAAACTGAAGCCACAGTAGGCAAGCAATTTGACCAGGATTGCCCAGCTGGCAAATGTCAAAGTGTCTAGGACTTAGAACTCTGTTTCTCTGATTTGAGGGCCATTGCAGAAAAAAAAAAACCTCTAGAAATAGATTCAAATTACCATGGAGGCAATTCACAAATTGGAACAATGTGTCCGTAAAAATTCAGAATTCAGCATTCTTAGTAGTGTATTTTTTGTATTGTACCCCAAGGATGTGACTATTTATGCTTACTATACAATCTTGGATCTTAGAGTATTAGGATACCTTTAAAATATTAGGTGCAATAAGCACAGTGGGATCTTGTATCCTCTACCTTTCAGACAACTGTGTGAGTGCCAAGATGTGGTCTGTTATAAAAAGCCTTCCTGTTCCTTTTTTATTCCTCCACCAATGATGTCCTCAAAGTATCAGTAGATTATTCTTAAATGAATTTTATAGAAATGGGAAAGTAACCATATAGGTCCCTTGTTATTAATATTATTTTGAATACCTTTCTATTGAAGTATATAAGTAGAAACCATTGATCCAGACAAGGTCACAGCTGGAAAGCAACCTTAGAGATAATGTTGTCCACCCCCTATTCCTCCCTCACCCCCTTGCATTTTGCAAATGAGAAAGTAAAGACCAAAGAGGCTTTTACAAGTCCAAGATCAGTTTATTAGGAGTAGAACGGTGATTAAAAACTCAAATCTCTTGACTCTTAATCTAGTGTTCTTTTCACCATATGACATTTCCCCAGAGATAGAAAATCAGCGTTTTTATAAGTTTAGAAACAGTCCAACAAATTCCAAGAAAGGCAGTGTCATAGAAACACTTATTAGTAAAGATTTTTAGACCAATCTCCAACATTAACGTGAGAGGGCCTAAAATTCATACAATACAAGCAGGTAATATTTTGTTGTTCTGGGTCATGTTAACCTTCTTGAAAATAGAGCAAAGTACTCTTTATCGTCATTTGCTTTAGAGTTTGTGTCTATTTCAGCTTGAGGTTTTGTCTAGAGCCTATATATGAAGGATTGGTGAAATGCTGTATTTGTTTATGCAAGGTCAGAATAACCCAGAGGTCTTGAAGTATTATAGAACAAGTAAACTTTGAAGTTGTTCAGGGTTGTATATAACTATGCAAAAGATAAGTAACTCTTTTCCATACCAGGAATGTTGAAGAATTATTAACACTAAGTACATTTCACTAAAATATCATCCAGAACTTCAACGTGATACTAAAATGATGCATAGACATCATTTTGAAAATGTGTTTCAAAGGATTTTTAACATGTACATAGTGCCAGACTTAAATATAGTGTTACTAGATCTTTGATATCAATTCAAAATTTGTGAGCAAATATGAAACATGAAATGAATCTCCCATTAGGAAATTAATGTTTCACTGACTCAAGTCAAAAAATCAGCATTATGTCTTGGTGAAGAGCAAGTTATTGGCTTGAAAATTAACAATCAATCTTATATTAAGTTTTATAGACTGGGAACAGCAACTCAAGCAAACACAATGATTTATATATCACTTTTAATTAAATATGAATTCTTTAATGCTATTATCAAAACAAATACATTAAATTTAGTTCACTTATAAATATTTTAGTAGTGGTATATACTGGATGCATTTTTATACATGATTTCATTTTTTTCCCATATTATTCATCTGTTTTATCTGCCAGCATGCCAAGTACACACATATATATATATGAGTATATATTTATGTACATACAGATATGTGTAGACATGATAGATTGATAGATCAAAATCATGGACATAGAAGATGAAAATTAGGAGTAACTATAATGGGTCTGAGGTAAATCTATTATTTTAAGCCATCTTTTTCAAGGAATAAAATGCTATTTGCAAGCAGTTATTCTTTTTTTAAAAACACAATCAAATGTTTCCCTATTACTGTAAAGACTCCACTGGTGAACCCCACCCCCACCCTCCACATGAGAAGGAAGGAGGGAACTGACTGAGTCTCTTTTTTCCTGAGGCAGCCCCTATGTCAGATCCTAAAGCTGGAGAAACTGCCAAGAACACTGAACCTGATGTCCCACAACCCTGGGGGAAAAAATTACAGAAGCTGACTCAACCCAACCAGAAAAAGAAATGAAGAAATAAAGAAATAAAAGAAAAGAAAAGAAATAAAATTGGGTTGGGGGCAAGCATATGTGCTATTATTAGCTCCGTCTTATAGTTGAGGAAACTGAGGCAGACAGAGTTGGAGTGACTTGCCCAGGGTAGTAAGTGTCTGAGGTGAAATTTAAACTCTAATCTTCCTAACTCCAGGCCCAGCACTCTTATCTACCATGCCACTCAGCTGCCTCCAAGTTCTAGTGGCACCAGAACTCAAACTATACAATAAATCAAAAATAATCGAAATTATTTGATATTCATTAATTTTTTTGAAGGTGGCAATGTTGTGAGTAAGTTAACAATGCTCTTAGAAACATTTGATTATAGTAGCATAATGTTTTATAAATTCAAGGACACCAGTTATTGAGGGTAGCTCAACAAAGTTGGAGAAATTGGAGATCAATCTCACAGAAGTTAGATTTTGAACAACTTATACTGCATACAATATAAACTCTAGATATACTCTAAATATAAAAGGGCAGAATAGTTGGAAAATGAGAAAAATTATCTTTTGCAACTACAGCTAGGGTGGGAATGGGGTGGGGCAAAAATTCTTATTAAAGGATAAAGACGATCTTGAAAGAGCAAAATACAAAATGCTTTGTTTCACTTTCAGAGTTCTTCATAACACAGTCCTCTCTTGCCTTTCCAGACTTCTTATATCCTATCCTCCATCGTGTACTCTTTGACCCAATGACACTGACCTTCCTGTAGTTCCATGAACAAGATGAGGAGTCTTTGTCCCTCTGGACATCCTTCTCAGGATGCCTCATCATCTCTGCCTACTGGCTTTTCTGGCTTCTCTTAAGTCTCAACTAAAACCCCATCTTCTACAGGAAGCGTTTTCCAATTCCTCTTAATTCTAGTGCCTTACCTTTCTTAAATATTTCCTTTTTATCCCGTATATTGTTTGTACATATTTGTTTGCTTGGTGCCTCCTCTATTAGAGTATAAGTTTCTTGGGGGCAGGTTCTGCCTTTTGCCTCTTTTTGTATCCTCAGAGTTTAGTACAATGCCTGATTCATAGTAAATACTTAATAAATGTTTATTGATTGACTGACTGACTGGTGCAGTGAATGAGCAGTAGGCCTTGAGTCAGGAAGACCTGAGTTCAAATTTGACTTCAGACGCTTACTAGCTGTGTGACCCTGGTCAAGTCATTCCAATTCTGTCTGCCTCAGTTTCCTCTACTATAAGATGGATCTAATAATAGCACATATCTTGTAGGTGTTGAGGTTTAGTCTCTGCCCACCCAGTGCCAAAAACTGCTGGGTTTCATGATGTGTTGTGGTGGAACCGTCTCAATGAATTCAGTCAGACCACCTCTAATCCAAGTATAGGCATTTATTGAGATTGACGCCTCTCAAGAAGTGGGCTAAGTTCCAAGAGGAACTAGCAACTTCAGAGAAAGCAAGATGGATTTTTATAGGGTAAAGATGCTGATTACACAATAAAAATTTACATAGAATATAGGAATGTGATTAATATTAAAAAGGCAGGAGGAGTTTGTTAAGGGATTAGGTAATGGAGGAGGGGTCCTAGCCTCAGTGGAACTGTGCAGGCGCTGTCGTAGGGTGGGCCCCTTCTATAGTTTGATGGTCAAGCATTCTGGTCATGCTGCCCTCCAATTGGCTAGTCAATGTGGTCAAGAGAGATAGTTAGGTATTGTCCTGTCTTGGGCTAAATGGATGATGTAATTGTGATCACACTCTTGTTTCAAGGGAAAGGGTCTATGAGACAATACTGGGTTTCTGTTTCTGTGGGAACTAAGAGTTCGGGGACATGCCTGTTCTCGTGGGCAGTGAGGTATAAGTTAGGACATTGACAGGGGCCGGGAAGGTATAGTGGGTTATAATGAAGTTAGAATACTGGGGCCGGGGGCAGCTCCATTAGGGCACCATCAATAGAGTTGTTGTAAGGATCAAATGATTTAGTATTTGTAAAGTGTTTAGCACTGGCCTGTTTAGCCTGGCACACACAGGGTACTTAATAAATGCTTGTTTCTTTCCTCCCTTCTCTAGTCACTTTAACTATTTAAGCAACCCAAAACCTCTGGGCCTTGCTAGCCACTCTGCCACTGTACACCTACAACATCCAGCTTTTCTTTTATACATTGTCTTTCCCCATTAAAATGCAAGTTCCTTGAGAACGGAGACTGTGTAGGTTTTTCAATTTGTGTCCTTAGTGTTTGTCACACAATGCTTGGCATATAGAAAGTATTTATAATTTATAATGCTGTTTAATTCAACTCATCAGTTACAGGCAAGGGCCTCATCCTGCTTTTAACAAATGTGCCTTCGGCTCCAAATCATGCAATTGCCAACCACAGCAGGGCAGTCACACACACACACACACACACACACACACACACACACACACACACACACACACACACAGAGTGACTTAATTCCTAAACTTAGATTGGACAAAATAATCTAAAAGCTACTAAAATCTGAAGAGAGAAAAATTGAAGAGGCTGAGGTAAATGAAAATCCAATACAAACTCCAGATCCAGGGGTATTTTCCAGGGTGAGAAGGCTTCTGATTGATAATAGTGCAGACAGATGTTCTGAGAGTCAAGAGTGGAGCCGGTAGAGGAAGTAAGGAGTGAACGTAGCTGGCTTAGTCCCTTCCTCAAAATAAAGGTTCTGGGAGAAACTGATCAATAAGAGGAAAGGTCATGAGGTAAAGGACATCTTTTGGAGTATGAAGGGGGGCATCATGGAGAAAGAAGACTGGAGAGCCAGGACTGGAGCCTCCTTAAAATGGTTTTAGGAGGAACTGACCAGTCAGATGAAGAGGCCTAAGGGAGGAAGTGAAAAATAGTGAAAAAGAAACATGTAGAAAGAAATATAGAAAAGAAAAAGCATATGAGAAATTCTAGAATCCTTTAATCAGCAATTAAAAGTCAAAAGGTTAAGGCAATGCAAGAAGTAAAAGATGTTTCAATAAGAAAATAAACAATTAAAATAATTTTTAATTTTTTTATTATATTTTTTATAGTGGATAGATCACTGGCCATGCAGTTAGGAAGACCTGAGTTCAAATTCATCCTCAGACACTAAGGTTGCAGCCTAGGGCAAGTCACTTAACTTTTGTCTGCTTCAGTTACCTTCTATATAAAATAAGGTTAATAACAGCATTTACGTCTCAAAGTTGTTGTAAGGATAAAATGAGATCATATTTGTAAAGCATTTTATAAACCTTAAAGCTCTATCTACATAAGTTTTCCTCCTCCTCTTTCTCTTCCTTCTCTTCCTCCTCTTCCTCTTTCTCCTCCTCCTCCTCCTTTCCCTCCCCGCTTCTTCCTCCTCCTCCTCTGATGTGAGAAATAAAAGAATCAGAGAGGCCCAGAGAGAACCCTTGAGGAATGCAGAGGTAGAAAACACATTAGGCCAAATGAATATACAGAATACTTATGCATCTTTAATATAGTGAATTACAGAATTCAAGAGTCTGAAACTCTTGCTGACAGATTTGGGGGCTTGACAAGATCTGTAATTGTTGGTTCAAGTGCTTCCCAGTGGTGCATCAGTTTCCTTTCAGATGTAAGCCTGATTCCTTTTGTATGGAGAGAAGACATTATATATCTATTACCAGAAGATAAATGAACTTCCATGAACCCTCCAAATATAGGCCAATTGCTTTTTACATATTTCATACAAAGCATTCACAATTTGTGTCACTCAAAAACAAAAATAACCATAAACACTTAAAAGAAAACTGCATTTTGACTGAACAGCATAAAACATTTGCCAACCACATGAACTCAGCCAACAATATATTGACAAATACACATTGAACAAATGGCTGGGTCTTATAGATTTGTTTATAGCAGGATAGTAACTTTTCTCAGGAATATTGCTATCTGAATAACATTAAAAAATTTCAGAAGACTGAGATGGTGATGATGATGATGATGATGATGATGATGATGATGATGAAAATTATAAATTATCCTGGAACTGGACTATTTTTACAGACCAAACTGGCATCCCCAAGCACATGGACATAGCATGAGTTCCTAAGAACTTAAGAACATCATTTTAATAGGAATTGTACTATTAAATACTCATAGTTTGCATTAAGATTGTATTAAATTCAGTTTTTCAATGACTTCAGAGTCTTCAACTTTTTCCTCTTCTTATTCTAGGAGACCAATTTATTTTCTTATACACATGTACATAAATTACTCAATCGACATTTATTAAATGCCTATTATATGTACTATGCTAAGCTGTGGGATATAAAAAAGAGGTAAAATGCAATCTCTGACCTCAAAGAGCTTACAATCTAATGGAGGACTCAACATGCAGTCAAGTCTATACAAAGCATATCTACATCTATACAAATCTATCTATGTGATAAATAGGAAATATTTAACAGTGGAAAGGCACTAGAATTAAGAGAGGTTGGGGAAAGCTTCCAGTAAAAAATGAGATTTTATTTGGGAGTTGAAGGAAGCCAGAGAGGTCAGTAGTCTGAGTGGGACAAGGAGAGCATTCTGGGCTTGGGGGATAGGCAGGAGCCTAGAGATGGAGTATCTTTTTCGTGGAACAGCCAGGAGGCCAGGGTCACTTTCAAAAAGTACCTTAAAGAAGCAAACATGACGTCGTTTCTCTCATTTTGCTTTATCTAGACTAACGAAGGAAGTTATTTTTTATGATTGCACTGCGCTAGGCAGTGGTACATCCTTATGCAACTGGGAGTTGAGAAAGCAGAGGAATATGAATCTCTCATTATAACTGCTAGGATCAGTTTCCAGTTTTGTCACAATAAATAGTATTGGTGCATAATCAAGTACTCATGTGTTCAGTTCACTTCAAATGCACGTGTGCCTTTGCTACTTTAGTGGCGAGCATCATCTGAAATGAGGAATTCAGCAGGTGTAATATTACTATTTTTGCCTCATACTTCATTTAAAAAAATTTGCAGCCATTTGCTGAGAATTTCCTGTTCTCTCTCTCATCTCATTTTGCCTCACTCAAGAGCCTTCCTTCGAAATCGAGGGGATGCCCATCAATTGGGGAATGGCTGAACAAGTTGTGGCATATGAATGTAATGGAATACTATTGTGCTATAAGAAATGATGAGCAGGCAGACTTCAGAAAAACCTGGAAAGACTTATATGAACTGATGCTGAGTGAAGTGAGGAGAACCAAGAGAACAATGTACACAGTAACAGCCATAGTGTGCGATGACTGACTTTGATAGACTTAGCTCTTTTCAGCAATGCAAGGACCTAAAACAACTCTAAAGACTCATGATGGAAAATGCCATTCACATCCAGAGAAAGAAATATGGAGTCTGAATGCAGATCAAAGCATACTATTTGCTCTCTTGTTCTGTTTTGTTTTTTCTTTCTCATTCTAATTCTTTCTTGTTCTAATTCTTCTATACAACATGACTAATGTGAAAATATGTTCAACAAGAATGTAGAGCCAGTATCAGATTGCACTCCATCTTGGGGAGGCAGGAAGGGGAGGGAGGTGGAGAAAATTTAAAACTTATGCAAGTAAATGTTGAAAACTGAAAATACATTTTTCAAAAAGAGTCTTCCATTACTATTTCCTCTCTCACTCTGGTCTCACATGAAGACATAACCCCTCTTCTTGATAAGGCAAACCTCTCTATTAGCAAAAGTGGTACATTTCATTCTATCTCCTCCAGAAGACTGTCCCCTCTCCCTACTCTCTTAACTAATCTTTAATTTGTTTCCTAGCTGCTTCTCTGTTGCCTACAAGCATGACCATGCTTCTCCCTTACTGAAAAAACCTTGCCTTGATCTGTTCATCTCCGTTAGCTATTATCCTATAGGTCCCTCCCTTTTTATGGATAAATTCCTTGGGGAGACCATCTATAATCAGTGCCTCCACTTCCTTTCCTTTTCATCTCTTCTTAAGTCTCTGTAGTCTGGCTTCTGACCTCTTTGTTCAACTGGAATTGCTGTTCCCAAAATCTCCTAGTTCCCAAATCTAATGTTTTTGTGGATTAACTTTTTATCCTCTGTATTCTCTTCTATCTAATTTTGGCTGAAACTTCTCTTTTCTGGTTCTCCTTCTACCTCTCTGACCATTCCTTCTTGGCCTCCTTGAATGGGTCTTCATCTAGGTCACACATACCAATTGTGGGTATTCCCCAAGGCCCTCTTTTGGGCCCTCTTTTCCCTTCTCCCTATTTTTCTGGGTGATGTCATTAGCACATAGTAGGCACTCAGTAAATGTTTATTGACTTCCAGTGCCAAGATGGAATGAGGAAGGAACCCCTGGAGCTCTCACAAATTCCTCTCCAAACAATTTGAAAACTGCTTCAGAACTGATCTAGGAGCAGGAAAGCAGCTTAGCAGCATAGCAGGAAAGGTCTGTCTCAGGGTGGGAGAGGAATGAGGTCCCAGAGCAACAACAGCTAGCCTCACAGCAAAGCTACAAGCCTAGAGGAATCCACTAGCAAGATCCCACTTTCCAGTAAGCCAGAAGGCCCCAAGGCAAACTAGCAGTCCGTGCAGCACAGCAAGTCCCCACCCTCAACAGCCCTACACCCAGCACAGACCACCTGCAAGGTGTGCCCCAATTATTACTGACGAGTAGTGAGGCTCTGCCTTTGGGGATCACCAACAAAAAGATCCCTCCCCCCAGGGCCTGCCTTCAGAAAGGATCTGTTTCCATAACAACACAGCAGCAAGATTCTAGCCTGGGGTAGGCCAGTAGCTAGGCCCTGAGGCTCAGTGAGAGCCAGCAGCAACACCTTGAGCCTGAGCACAAGAGGCTTGAGACAGTGCAAGACCAGAATCCAGCTCTCACCCAAAAATACCAATTCACAAAACAGGTAGAAAAAAGTGAGCAAAAAAAAGAACTTGATTATAGAAAGTTATTGTAGTGGCAGAAAGGATCAAGGCACAAGCTTAGAAGAGGACAACAGTGTCAAAGAAACTACATATAAAACCCCAAAGACCAAAGTAGTTTGGGCTCAGGCCCAAAAAGGACTCCCCAAAGAACTTAGAATGCAAATTAAAGAAGTAGAAGAAAAATCAGAGGGAAAAAATGAGAATAATGCAAGAGAATCATGAAAAAAAAAAAAGAGTCAACGACCTGGAAAAATACATCCGAAAAGTCACTGAAGAAAATAACTCCTTAAAAAATAGAATTGGCCAAATGGAAAAGGAAGCACAATAGCTCACTGAAGAAAATAATTCCTTAAAAATGAAAATTGGACAAGTGGAAGCTAATGACTTTATGAGACATAAAGAAACAATTAAAATCCAAAGAACAAAAAAAATAGAAGAAAATATGAACTATCTCATTGGAAAATATAAGACACTACATTTCCTAAATCTAGTCATTTTCTTTGGCTGTCCCTGATTTCTGGAATTCAAGTTCCAATTTCTGCAAAAAGTCTTTCCTTATTCCCCTTAATGCTGGTATTTTCCAGTAGAGATTTTCTCACGTGTGTGTGTGTGTGTGTGTGTGTGTGTGTGTGTTATCTAAATACACACATATGTGTATATAATACATATGTATACACATATATGAATATAATACATACCTATAGTATATTTATCCACATGAATGTGAATGTATGTTGTTTATACACAGTTATGCCTGTTTTCTATCTCTATTAGATTGCGAGATCCTTAGGAGCAGGGACTACTTAACCTTTCTTTGTATCATCAAAGCTTATCACAGTGGTGATGGTTATATGGCCCTGATTTTTATAGCTATTGGTTTTTATTGTAAATTTTATTACAAAGCATGATAGTAAGCATATAATAAGGCACACAGTGAGCACTTAATAAATGCCTGTTGACTTTTCTTGATTCTAAGGAGGTTTTATGGATATGTATGGGCAATAATCATGGTGGATAAGAATGCAGTGGTTGTGGTTTATATAGTTCATAGTACTATATAATTAAAGTTGAAAAAAGCTTTGGAGACCATAAAGTTGGAGGGAGTACAAATAGAATGAAATCATGGATTCCGGTTTAAAGTATCACTATTAGGACAGAATGCAATGAAAGAAATTATTTAAAATAATATAAAGGCTAGCTGTTTATATATGTTTACATATAGATATGTGCATATGTGCATACATATGTATACACACGTTAAATTAGAAAATATCCGGGTTGGTCTTCAATTACCTTTAACATTTTCTCCAGATTGCAAATTTTTTTTTTCTCTAGCTTGTACTCATCTGTGAAAATAGACTTTAATTGATCAAATAACTAAATATAAACTTTAAATGTAAGATTTTATTTTATGTAAAATTCTTTTTTCTTCCTATTATGATAGTATTGATTATGCAGAATTGCATTTCATCATGTCTATTTCCATATTAGGCGATAAATATTAATATAACAGATAGCAAGTTTCCAGTCTCCTCATAATTTAAGTAGAGCTAATCTTTGTAGATCCACTGAATGATCACGTTTCATGACAAAAGGGAACATTTATAGCACTTCACAATTGTGGTAGATAACAATCTGTCTTTTCCCATTGGACAAACAATGCATAAATTCGTTGCGTGTTATGAATGCATTAGTTAAACTAAACTTTAGCGAGCTTCTGATAAACTCCACATCAGTGTTCATACAACAAGCAACATTCAGTAATTACCAGGGTCTATTGCCTTCCCCTGTACAATTATTTCAGACATTTTTCCTTTTTTCTTCTTTATTCTGCTTATCAATTTGTAGAACATGGGATTTTGAGGTTTTGTTAAATATTTGATTGTTTTATTGGAACAGATCCACGTTATCTGACAGAGCTAACCCCCAGAGCTAACTCCTCTGGGGCTTTACATTCTGTTCTGGATTATCGACTAAATGTTCTGAAGGTTAGATTACCAATGAAGAGCGAAGGTGGATTGTTAGCTTCTGTTCTCCAACTATGAGTACAATCTTTAGCTTATGTCTCGATTCAGTCTTCTTATGGAGCAATGGGGGATGGAGGGAAAGTAATTTATTTGATTAATAGGTAATATTATATGTATATGTGTTTCTATTTACCGTCTATTGATTTGATGTGCAATGATGGTTATGTGCCCCTGATTTGTATAGCTATTGGTTTTTATTACAGTACATTTTATTACCAAGCATGATATATCACAGAAGTTAAATATCTGTGGCAAGTGTCCTATTAAGTGTCCTAATAATTGAAATTCTCCTTAAACTTAATCAACTATGTACCTTTCTTTGTTCTTCCATTTCAAAAATCAAAATAAGCAACATAGTCCCTTTCTCTCTCTCTCTGAGAAGGAAGAGGAGGAGAAGGAGGAGGAGGATGAGGAGGAGGAGGAAGAGGAGGGGGAAGAGGAGGAGGATAGAGTTGAGGCAGGTTTGACTTGGTTGGAATTAAAAGGTCAAGACATAGGGTCCTTGCTTTTGTCAGTATATCAAAGGAAACTAAAACAGAAACTAGAACTTGACAGTACAGAGAAGTGTCCATCTTTATTGTGCTATTGGTGATTTCAGAGAACATACACACACAAACACACATAAATACACACACATTTACACTTTCACATAATATAAATAACCGTGTCTTTTGTTAGCCTCAAAGCCATGAGGCTTGAGTATGTCAGTAAGTCATTTAAATTATAGTATCAAATGCAGTACAAAAAATTAATAACTACCAATGTGATACTTTATAGCCTACATTTCTTTTGGGATAGTTGCAGCTGCTGAGATGCATGAGAAATATTTGAAAGCTGAATGCTCAGCTCTTCAAATTTCAGATTTATGAATTTTATATCAGAGGTCATATTATAGACCCATTTTATCTCAACAGAAAATATCCCAGAAATCAGGTAGACATATGCATGCAATGTCAAGGATCTGAATCGTTCAAATTTAAAACCCTAAAGAGTAAAATCAGAATAATCAGTTAAAATATTTTTCCCTAGCATACAAAAGATGGTAACCATATCTAAGGTCACAATTTTAAACATACATAAAAATTTTCACTTAGAAATGTTGTCCACATCATCTCAAACTCTTAGCTGGTTTATATGACTAAATACTCTCTAGTTTTGGGCAATATTTCTGGTTTGGTTTTTTTTTTTTTGAAGTTGTAAGCAGAGGACTAGAACATGTAAATAACAAACCGTGGAATATGAGGACTTACAAACACTGTTGCTTTGTGCTGCAAGCAAAAAACAATTAATAACCAAGTTAATATGACACCATATATATATCTATACATACATATATACATCTATATACATGCACATTAATTAGTACCTTTTTTATACCGTTGAATCAAGTGTGTATAGTTTTTAATCTTCCAATATTGTTACTTTCTCAGCGTCTATAAGGAGTAACATTAGTTTCCTCTGATACCAGACACAGCTTAATCTCTCTCTCTCTCTTTTTCTCTCTCTCTCTCTCTTTTTTATGAATTCAAATCTGGCCTCAGACGTTTATTAGATATGTGACCTCTTAAGCCTGTTTGCCTCAGTTTCCTCACCTGTAAAATGAGCTGGAGAAGGAAATGGCAAATCACTCCAGTGTCTTTGCCAAGAAAATGCCAAATGGGGTCACAATGAGTCAGACACTGAAATGGCTGAACAACAATATATGAAGTGTGTGTGTGTGTGTGTGTGTGTGTGTGTGTGTGTGTGTGTGTGCTTTTCTCATATTTTTACTCCTGGTCCCTTTCTATCATTATCATATGTGAGAGACCGCTAAGCAGTATAACTAGTTACTTCCTCCTCCCTCTTGCATGATGAATGTTCTGGATGCTAACAAATTTGAAACAGCTAAAACTGAACCAAGAGCTTTGTTTCCTCAATGGTTTGATGACACGATCTTCATGCAGTATAGGAAAGATTGGGGATACTCAGACGGCGAAAGCATTTTGGGAAAGAGAAAGGGAATAGCGCCTTGCCGCTGACATGATCTCCTATGTGTCTCATATATCTTGTTTATAAATAGTTGTTTTTATGTTATCTTCCCCCAGGAGATTGTAAGCTCCTTTGGGCAGGAATAACTTTTGCCTTCCTTTGCATCCTCAGTGTTTAGCACGGAGCCTAGCACACAGCTGGTGCTTAATAAATGCCTGTTGACCACACTTGTCTAATGAGAATGAAATCTGTACCCCTAACATCTGGGAGTCTTAAGGGAAGAAAAAAGAGAAATATTCTACTTTTCCAGAGTGAAAATAGAGTTGGGATTAAGGGAGAGAGGCTGGGGGTGGCGCCTGCATGTACTCAGGAAAGGGAAGGTACAGGACCTTAACGAACTTGTTTTCTGGTAGTGGGGGCTCTGACTGAAAAGTCAGTGATGGTACCCTCTCTTAATTTCTAAGAGTAGAAATTTGGAAGGAGAAGTTGGACCAGCTCATGATTCCTCCCCAGGAAATCCAGGAGTTACCTTACGAGGGGATATTATCTTCAAGCTTTGTTCCTCTGACTTCTTCCTTCCTCTAGAGCTCCTAAAACTACTAAAGTACATTCAGGTCTGGCCTTTGACAAAATAATATGACTTCAGAGGAAAAGGGGAGTTCTCTCTGATCCCTAAATATCTCTTCTACCCATTTGGCAAGTTGTAAACAAGAGAAAAAACTTTCAAAGTATAATTAAAATTACGTCTTAAATTTAAAAAAACTAAAAGAAAAACTAAAGAAAAACTTGTAAAGACCCCTGATCCTTGCTTTCTGTCTTTGTGTACACACACACACACACACACACACACACACACACACACACACACCCTTATATATTTATCCTCTATATCTATGCTTTTCTATTTAGCTACTTATCTTCTATCATCTATCTTCTTGAGGCGTCCCAGACTACTGTCAATGACTTGGTATTCTTGTACTAGGGATATGTAAGAATAGGGATATATGTATATGTATAATGTATACAAAATACATATATGTATATGCATATATGTCTACAATATACACAACACATACATACAACATATATATGATGTACAGACCCACATATATATTTGTATATATATTCTAACATATTCCTGGTATAATAATACCAAGTCACCATAAGTAGTCTGGAAAGCCCCAGGGCAAGGAACTATACCTGCAGCCTCCTGAGTCATTTTTAGTTTTCCCCAGATCAACTCTAGGTTCTCCTTGACTCAGCTAAAATATGGATAGAATGGGGGCCACCTGCTAGTGAGCATTCAAGTCCAGGTTCTGGGACACTACCACTAGGTCCTTATGACTCTTCAACCACGGAATATTATTAATAAACAGGATGCTTTGCTTGCAACCTTCTCCCTCTCACTTTCATGTCTCCTGCCCCCAATTAGCATTTGATCCGAAAATTCCAGAAGCTGCCTGCAGAGAAGAAACCTTGCCTTAGGTCATCAGCTGTTGACAAGGGCTGGGCAGACAAAGTCTTACTGGCAGCTGTGCTTATTTCTCAAGACTTTTTTTGGAAACTAGAATGCCAGGGCTGAGCTGATGTCATTTGTGACCCAACCCTAGGAACACTTTCCCTGCTGGGACTGGGGGCTGTAAAAAATATAGCAACCTTCCCAACCCTCTAAATGAAGTCTCAGAGAAGCTTACAAAACCCCTGAGTCATCCTGTCAGAATGAAACCTGTAGCAGTAATGGTTGGTGGGGAATTTGAATATCAAATAGCCATCAGTTACTCCCTGACTTCCCCCTATCATGAGTCAACACCAGCCCTGAGCCTGGCCCCTCACTCCAGTTCCTAGCTATTCTGGCTCCTGGACCCAGTGCCTGGCCCTGTGTGACCTGGATTAGATCGAGATAAAAACCCATCCCACTTTCCTCGCATTAGGCACCTAATTTCATCCAGAACTCCACTGGACTGGCTTATGTGTATTCTCCCAGATTGCCTCTGCAATTTGTGAGAATTTCCCCAAAATGACTTTGCTGCACTTTTCCTCTGTCCACTGCAACTCCCAGCCATGCCAGTTCTCTTCTTAGAAGCATGAGACATCAGAAGAGGATGTGACTAACAATTTAGTAGCCACACCCAATTTCTAAGATTTTTCATACAGGGAATACAGAGAGCTAAGGCTGAGTTGGAAACCTGTCTTAACAGCAGGGCCCCCTTGTTTTCCCTGACACCGGGACTGTGACTAGGCACTCTGCTTTGGGTGTCCCCCTCCCACCAGGCATTTCTCACTAGCTATAAGTTCTGAATCTCTACCTCCCCAAGTCTGTGTTAAGGCAAGGGCTGGGGAGACAGAGTGATCACAAGTAATGCATAAACTATTCCTACATAAATGATTCCTAATAGACCTAGAAAACATACCAGATTGAATCCTGATGGGGAAATCCAGAAAAAGTCAATGTCCAACACAACTCGGCAAAGGGAGTTAGATAAGAAGGTCTTAGGACGTTGGAGACAGGTAGGGCTAGGAACATCTCCATGGAGCACTCCATTTCCCAAGGAAAGTGTGCAACAGGGCAAGAAGAGATCTCAGAGCCATACTGGGCTACTGCAATGGGTACAGGTGGCAACAGACAGCTTTGTCACCCACTTCCCAGCCCCAAGCAGCAGGTCCAAGGCAGGATGTGAAGGCGGCAGGAGCACAGCAGTGACATTTCTGGGTAAGGAAACCTGGGCAGTATGCAGAGAAAGAAGGAAGGTCAGGATCCAGCAGCAGTAATGGCAGCAGCAATAGTTGTATGGCTCAGGCATCAGGCTCAAGGGAGAATCTCAATTCTGATATCTAACCCACAAACAGAGGAATAACCAGATTAGGAATCCCAGGTCAAAGGGAAATCTATAATTCTACCACTCTGAGCAACAGTTTTCCAGTTGACAGATATGGGTGAAGTCCAGCAGCAGTTTACTCTTGCTCAGACCCAAACCCAGGTGAGGAGTTTGCAGAGCTCTGAAAAGGGGGGATGGGGCAGGCAGCAATCAGACTTTACCCTGGATTCAGACCACTTACAAGTCAAGACATCACTCTCCTGATGTCACTGGTCCTCTTTGGGAATGAAGAGTAAACAACAATAACAACACAGCTAGACCTGTGCATTAGAAGGATTTATTTTAGCTGCTGCCCAAAGGATAGTTAGAGAGGCAGGCTAGAGGCAAGGAGACGAGTTAGGAAACATTATTTTGTTTTGTTTTGTTTTGTTTTATGGTGGAAACATTATTTTTTGTTTTGTTTTGTTTTTTGATGGTGGAAACATTATAATAGACGAGACAAGAGGTCCTTGAGGATAAGTCCATAGGATCATTGATATCAAGCTGAAAAGGACCTTAAAAGTCACCTAGTTCAACCCCCTCATTTTCTAGATGAGAAAAATTAAGATACAGAGGTGGGAATTGACTTGCTTGAGGCCATACAAATAGTGTTACACAGTCTGTGACTCCTCCTTAGCCTTCGTATCTTTCACAGCTCCAAAACAGGGGCCTGGTACCTAGTAGATATTCAATAAATATTTGCTGATTAAATGATTGACATGCTTTAATTCAACAAATATTTATTAAGTACTTACACTATGCTAAGCACAGGGGATACAAAAAGACTTGAAAGACAGCCCCCCTGCCCTCAAGGAGCTTACAATCTGATGAGCCTAACAAATATATACTTATCCCTGCTAAGGTGTTAGATAGTAAGGTTTAGCCTTCTGAGTTGTATTTACATTGGGATAAGGGACAGAGAAAATGAAACACTTTTAAGTCTCCCAAGAAATGGAGCTTTAATGGTGGAATTTCAGGTCAAAAAAACTGCTACAGATCAGTGACATAGGTAGTTTTGAGTAAGGGCACCTTCCCAGAGCTCCATAAATTAGGTAATCCAATCAGGATCGCACAGGACCTGGCAGCTGCAACGTTAAAGGATCCAAGGTCATGGAACATGATATTCCAGAGGGCAAAGGAGCCAGGACTACAACCAAGAATCACTTACTCAGCAAAATTAAGCATAATACATCAAGGGGGAAAATTGTCATTCAACAAGATAGTAGGATTTCAAGCCTCAATAAGAAGACCAGAAAAAATACAAAAATTTGACCTCCAATATCTAGACCCAAGAGAAACACAGACAAGTAAAAAGGGAAAAGAAAACTTGTAGCTCTTGTATCACTAACAGTAGAGAAAGAAGGAATATATGTAGACAGAGGATATGGATATAAGGTGAATTTGAGGGAATGACATAAGAAAGTTAAGAGATGAGAAATGAGAGTACAATAAGTGCAGAAGGAAGAGAGAAGTAGAATGGGGACAAATTATCTCATATGAAGTGATAAAAAAAGACGTATTACAATGGAGGGGAAGATGGGAGGGTGGGTGATAGGGTGCATCTGAACCTTTTATTGGTATTGGCTCAAAGAGAGAATAATATACACAATCAGTTGAATATAGAAATCTATCTTACCTGACAGGGAAATAGGAGAGGAGGTGATTAAGTAAAGGTTGGGTAGGGCCTGATCAAAGGGGGAAGTAGTAGACAGAACCAAAACACTGGTGAGGAGGGAAAGGGTGAAAGAGGAGAGAGGACAAACAGGAGGAAGAACAGGATGGAGGGAAATACACAAGTAGTAATCATAATTGTGAATGTGAATGAGATGAACTCTCTCATAAAAAGGAAGCAGATAGCAGAGTGGATCAAAGACCAGCATCCTACAATATGTTGTTTAAAAGAAACATACTTGAAGCAAAGAGACACACACAGAGCAAGGTAAGGGGCTGGAGCAGAATCTATTATACTTCAGCTGAAGTAAAAGAAAAAAAAGAAGGGGTAGCAATCCTGATCTTAGACAAAGAAAGAGCAAAAATTAATTTTTTTTTTAGGACATGGCCAATGTAGGAACTTGTTTTGATTGAATATTCATGTGTATGAAGTGTTTTGAGTTTTTCGTGCTCTCGTTGGGGTTAGGGGAAGGGTGGAATAGAAGAGTGAGAAGATAGATCTTGGCTAATTTAAACAAACAAAATACATAATTTATATATACATATGTGTATGCATGTGCATTAAGAAGGCAGAATTTATGATTTCAAAGAGAATCATATATATGTCTGAACAGTTCAGAACCGCAGGATATAAGGAATTCTCTAAGTAGAAGGCAGAAGAATTAAAGCATTTATTCAGGCTCCAAAGTAACAGACCCATGAACCAGCCTCCCCATTTTGATATTTTGATCAAAAGCTTCCTGGCCCAATAAGTCCTCCTCATAAGAGTAACCAGGAGGCCACAGAAAAACATGATGGTATTAAACCAAATCATATTCATGCTTCCCCTCTCCAGTAAGAAGACTACCCACTGGCCTCAAGTCCTTGCTCGGCACTCCTCAGTCCACACACGGGTCGGCTCTGCTTTCGTGTCACTCAGCTTCCGCAGCTCCTGCTTTGGCTTCGGCTTTCTCTTCAGCGTTGGTTGTAGGTGTCTTTTGGCTAGCCTCTCCTTGCAGCCTCCAACCTGGACCCAGCAATCAATTGAGCACCAGGAGCTCGCCTTCGGGGCGCTTCCCTGTCTCCTCCTTCTGTCTCAGGTCTAAGAAAGGCTTCTAGAGGCTGAGGTACCAGCAGGGGAAGTTTGCGCCCTCACTTTGTTCCAAGACTACGCTCTGCTTCGTGACTGCCACAGTGGCAACTGTGCTGAGACGCCCTCCTCCCAGCCGAGCCCCTGGCATCATCAAGCGCCGCCTGAATGACCAGAGCCCATTGGTTCCCGAGTTGGCCCCTCCCCCTAGGACCCTGGGAGGCTCACATCCACATAGACTAGGTCAACACCCAACAGGGCATGGCTCTGGAGTTAACACTTCCCCTTAGCCAGCCCCACCTTGGGCCCCACCTCAGTCATCAATCCACACCCACATAGGTTTTACACGTAATAGGGCTTTGAGCCTGGGGCTTAGCACTTAGCAAGATTCAATGAAATAGCTGAATTACTCAAAGCAAACAAAAGCCAAACTCCTCAAGGGCACCTGTTGAACTAAGTGCTAAGGAGCCCATTTTGCTTACCAACACAGCATGTACATATATGTATATGTTGCCTGTACACATGAATGAATATATTTAAAAATCATAAATTAAAAGTGCCCAGATCTATAAGAACTAGAGGGAAAAGTGAAGATAGAGAGAAACCACCCATCATATTGTAGTAGGAAGGCCGAATTTATGATCTCAAAAAGGATCATATAAATATCAGAATGGTTCGAAATCCATGGGTATACAGAATTCTCCAAGCAGAAGGCATCCAAAAATTTATTCAGGGCCCAGAGCAACAAATTAGCGAACCAACCTCCCCATTCCAGTATTGTGAACACAAGCCTCCAGGCCCAGTAGGCCCGCCTCACAAGAGTAGCCAGGAGGCCACAAAAAAATAAGGTGGCATAAATCATATTCACCACTCGAACTCCTGGGTCCACACAGGGGTCGGCTCTGCTTGGGATTTTTTCTAGCTATAGTTTTCTC
>CM053622.1:503829513-503840872 GCA_028646595.1 Phalanger gymnotis | reverse complement strand
CAGAGTCCAGAGACCCATTGCTTCCCGAATTGGCCCCTTTTAAGTCTTTAATCTACGCCCACAGGGGTTTCACACCTGATAGGGCTTTGGGCCTGGGGCTTAGCGTTTAACAGGTGAAAGTACTTTCACCATAAACAAAAGCCAAACTCCTTAAGCACACCCGTTAAACTAAGCCCATTTTGCCTTACTGGCACACATATCCTGAAAAAACTACAAAATGGAAAACTCTCAAGCATGGCAGAGCCAAAATCCAAATCTTTCACATCAGAGAAAAGATACTGCAAGGATAAAAAAGAAAATGCAAGGTATCCACAGTCAGGATCACATAAGACCTACATTTGTAGGCAGTAGGAAAACATTCAGTAGAGGGAGAGATTAATGAGACTTAGAATAATAAAGGGGACAATCTACCAGAAGAGTCAGGATAGAATGGAGTAACTTGGGCAGGTAGAGGAAAGACATGGGAACTCTTGGAAAATAGCCACAATTTTTTTTCAGTAAAATATAAGCCAAGTTTCTAAGCTAAAAGTGTGGGGAAGTTTTAAGGAGGAAAGAAAAGAGTCACTGTGCGGAGTAAGATACCAAGTTAATTAAGGGAGATTTAGAAGGACTGCCTAGCAGCAGTGAGGGTCCATTTGAGGTATTGTAATATAAATTTGTAGTTCATCCAATTTACTGCAATTAGAAATAGCTGACCTACAAAGTATTACAAATGTATATATCTATATTTATAAAGATATAGATAAATGATAGATAGATGTATGGATAGACAGAAGTAAAAGGAGCAAGGACCTTTTGACGAAAGCAAGTAGTGACTAAAAGGGGGAAAAAGTACCTTCCACAAGGACTACATGAATACAGAAAAGAAATAAAGCCATGGATGTTTTTTGTAAAAGAAAAGACCATCCAGTCAGAATGGTTGAATGATTTTCTCTTCTTTCACTCAGTGGCACTATGTAATTAGTGGAGGCAGTAAAGAGAAGTAGTGGTCCATGGTTGAGACTTGGCAGGTTCTCATCAGTGATATGATAAGGAGGCAAGGGACCCAAGGAAAGATGATGGAAAAGAATTCAACTGGTTCACTAAGTGGTCAAGATGGGGAAAGATGGAGAATGTGGCTAGTGCAGGAGTGAAGGCTTGGGACAGAAACAAGGAGTCAAGGGATTAAAGGTCATAGTATAAAGAACAGAGTATGGTATTAGAAGACAGAGGGAGAGGTAGAAAGCCAATAGATTTGTGATGAGATAAAAGGAATTTCAGAGTTCATGAATATGATGGTGGTGCTTTTGTGGGTGCTGGCAAGGTCAAGGGTATGAGCATCTTTGTGCATGGCTGAGGTGGCGGGGGGACTTGGTCACTGAACAAGAGTAGATTGAGCAATTAGGAGGTTAGGTTGTTTGAGGGAGTATCAATCGATAGATAGACAGGCAGACAGATACTCTCTCAAACTAGATAGATAGATAGATAGATAGATAGATAGATAGATAGATAGATAGATAGATAGATAGATAGATAGATAGATAGATAGATGGATGGATGGATGGATGGAGAGACAGACAGACAGACTGACTGACTAATATATATGTTGAAAGTCCCCTTATTATGAGAGCTGGATTTGGAGAGGAGAGAACCATCGTGAGCCAGGATACTTAGCTCATTGAGGAAGGAAGGGAAGTGTCCTGGACAGCTAAGGACACTTTAAGAGGACAGCTAAGAGGAGTTTGATTGGATGGTAGATCTGGATTGTATAGACCTCAAAGAAGTAAAGTTTACCAAATAATGGTAGAGCAAGAGAAGCCAGAAGTGGCAATGGGGAATCAGGAATATTCCAACTTTCCTTCTTCTAACAATGAGTGTAATGAATGTACTTGGAGACAGGTTGTAGGGGGTTTTAACAGCCGGTTTGAGAAGTTTGTATTTTTATTGATGATTTTGAACTGTTGGAAGGGGGTTGCATAAAACTCATGTATGAGCAGGATTATTTTGGCAACTGTGTGGAGAATGCAGTGGAAAGAAGAGAGTTTAGAAGCTGGGAGATCATAATTTAAGAGATTATTAAAATGTTCCATATGATAGGTCCTAAACTAGGGTGGTGCTCCAGTAAACGGAAAGAATTTGGCCTTTGGGGGAAGATATCGTGGAGGTAGAATCAATAAGATGTGGCAGTTATTTGGAAACGGGGTGAGAAAGAGTAAAGAAAGAGTAAAGGTTACAACACTGTGAATAGAAGGATTATTATTTCCTCAATGGAAATATGGAATTTTAGAGGGGAGGGCTAAGGTGGGGGGAAGAGGAGTTTTCTTATGTACGTGCTGAGTTTGAGATGCCAAAAGAACATCCAGAAGAGGACAGGATGGAATAGGAGGATTTACGCAGGTAGAGCAATTGCCTTTGACAGTCATTTGAGACGGGGAGGAGAAGAGTGTCAGAAGGCTGCTGAGTGAGGGTAGATAAGGAAGAGAAGAGAAAGGCTTTGGCAAATGGCCTCAGTTTTTTTTTTTTCAGTAAAATATGAGGCAAAGTGCTCTGCTGTGCACATGCAAATGCTTTCTAAAATTTTTTTCCTGTTTTGTATTTGTTTTAATATTTAAGTTTATAATATGTTTCTTTTTCTTTTTTCTTTTGTGTATAGGTTTTAGTGTTTAAGTTTAAAATAATCAAAAAGACGATAAAAATGAACATCCGGGGAAAATGTCCAACAGGTAGAGCTGGATTGAAGTTCAAAAGAGATTAGACCTAGATATATAGATCTGAAAGTAATCTTCAGAAAGATAATAATTGAACTCATGGGAAATGCTGAGATAGCCTAGGAAGAAGATCCAGAAATCAATCAGTAATTTAGCATTAAATTACTTAAATTCAAGCATCTACAGCATCATGCGCCAGCTATTATGCTAGACACTGTGGATACAAAGATAAAAGTGGTAGATTCTGCTGTTGACTCCAGTTGTTTGACTTCTGTTTTCCCCCTCCTTGAGGAGCTCCCATTCTACTGGGGGAAGATAACATATATACACATGTAAGCATATGTAGAATAAATAAAAAGTAAATACAAGGTCGTTAGGGAGAAAGGGCACTAATAGTTGGGAAGATCAGAAAAAAGCTTCATTGAGAAACTGATGCTTGAGTAGAGTCTTGAAAAAGTGAGGTAATCTATGAGATGATGTTGATGAGGGAGTACATACTAGGCATGGCCAACTGCTGGTCAAAAGGCATGGAAATAGGAGATAAGTACAGTATGTGAGGAACAAAGAGAAGGCCGGCTTTGCTGGAGTATGTTATTTAGTTGTTTCAGTTGTGTGACCCCATTTGGGGTTTTCTTGACAAAGATACTGGAGTGGTTTGCCAATTCCTTCTCCAGCTCATTTTACAGATGAGGAAACTGAGGCAAACAGGGTTAAATGACTTGCCCGGGGTCACACATCTAATAAATGCCTGAGGTCAGATTTGAACTCAGGTTTTCTTGACTCCAGGCCCTGTCCTCTATCCACTGTACTACCTAGATGCCCCTGGCTGGAGTCTAGCGTAATGAAAAAGAATAAAGTATAGTGAGACTGGAAAGGCTGGTTGCAATGAGATTGTCAAGGGCTTTAAAAGCCAACTAGAGGAAGAGGAGAAAATGGTTCAGGACGCAGCTCTGGGGAACACTTGATCTTAGGAAGCACAAGATAGATCGTGATTCAGAAAAATGCATGTAGACTGGTAAGAGAGGCTACAAAGAGAGAAGGGGTTACGAAAATCAAAGTAACGGGAACAGAGAATTTTTCTAGGAGGTTTTGAAATAATAATGGTAGTTGACATTTACATAAGGCATTTAGTCTGAAAAGTGCTTTACCTACATGACCTCGTTATCTCTTCACAGCAGCCCTAGGAGGTATGTGCTATGATACTATAGAAGATTAACAATTAGCAGGCTCATTATTACCCCATTTTACTAATGAGGAAATGGCTTCCCAGAGATGTGAAGTGGTTTGCTTATGGTTTAATACTTTATTAAATATTTGGAGTGAAATTAGAACCCAAGTTTCTCTTAAAGCTTGGCCCATGATTCTTACCATTACACCAAAGAGAGAAGTATAGGAAAGGGATAACAAGGTCAAGAAAAAGTTTGGTTACCTTTTAAAGGATGAGGTAGCCATGGGTTTGTTTATAGGCAACAAGGAATAAACTAATAGGAAAAGGAGAAACATGGTAGAAAGAGAAAGGGGCTTCTAGAAGAAGGAGTTGGGATCAAGGGCATAAAGTGGTACTTTATAAAGAGAAAGACTGAGCAAAGAAGGAAAGAATAAAGATACACAGTAGGAGAGAAAAATTATGGCCTTGATTTTCTCATCAAAGTAAAAGGTGGGTCATCTGCTAAGGTGAAAAGGAGAGGCAGGTCTGGAGGAGATAAGAGAATTTTTGTAATAGCTGCTGAAGGGAATGTAATAGAGAACAAATCAGAAAGAAGAAAAGAAATGATGTAGTTAGCAATTGACGGCTGCTACAGTGAGTACGCTTCCATGAGAGCTAAATGCTTTACAAATATCTCATTTTAGTCTCACCACAACCTTGAGAAGGAGATGCTATTACTCCCATTTTACAGATGAGAAAGCTGAGGTAAACAGAAGTTAAGTGAGTTGCCCAGGATCGCACAGCTGAGACTGAATTTGAACTCGTTTTCCTGATTCCAAGTCCAGGACTGTATATGCTGCCTCATTAGCACTCCTCTGTAATCATTGTAGATCACTGCATTGATCAGAATTCTTAAAATTTTCAAAGTTTTTTTCTTTTTAAAAATAAATTTTATTGATATTTTATTTTATATCACCAAAATTTATCCTAGTATATCTCCCCTACCACCTCCTCAGAGAGCCATGCCATATAGCAAGTATTTTTAAAGAGGAAGAAGAGATAAAAATGAGCAAAACCAAAACATCCACTGAGAAGTCTGACATATATAAAGTTTTACAGCTATATGCCTCTTACCTCTGAAAGAAGTGAGCTAGGAGTACCTTTTCATAGCTCTTCTTTGTGACACCATCCTTATTTTTACAATATTTACTTTTAATTTCTCAGTTTTCTAGTTTTTGTTATTCTTGCATGCACAACTCATTTATCTGTTCTTTTCTCTTTTGTTGATAAAAGTGTTTTGAGACATATATTTTTTTCCTCTAATGTTTAGCTACATCCCCAAAATTTTGGTATATGGAATGATTGATGTCAATATCTTTAATGAAATTATCCATTTCTCTATGATTTATTCTTTGATGCAATAATTCTTTTGGACCAGGTAGTTTAGCTTCCAATTCATTTTAATCCTTTCTTCAATGATCCGTTATTGAGTGAGGAAGGAACCCTCTGAAGTACTCCAAAATTCCCCTGCACACAACTAGGAAACCACTTCAGAACTGATCTAGGAGCAGGGAAGCAGCTTACCAGCATAACAGGAAAGGTCTATCTCACTGGGTTGGGAGGGAAGTAAGATCCAAGAGCAGCAGCAACAGCCTCCAGCCTCACAGCAGGAGACCTGCAACAAAGCTCCAAGCATGGGGCAATCCACTAGTGAGGCTCTACCCTTCTGCAAACCAGCAGTACCCTAGACAAACGACCAAGGCAACAAGGCCCCACACCAATGACCCCACCCTGAGCACAAGCCACTAGTGAGGCTTTGACCCCATGGCTGACCAGTAGTGAAGCCCTGCCCCAGGGCTACCAACAGCAAGACCTTGCCCCAGGGCCTGCCAGAAGAGAGACCCTGTTTCCATAGCAACCCAGTAGCTGGGCTCTACCCCTGGGCCAGTCCAGCACCTAACCTCCACACTCAAGAGATGCCAACAGGGAAGGCATTCCCCAGTACAAGCCATAAGTCAAGATACACAGGATTTGGAAGCTTTCACATTAAAGAACAAGAAGGCTCAGAATATGATATACCAGAAGGCCAAGGAGTTAGGATTACAACAAAAATCACCTACCCAGAAAAAATGAATATAATCTTTCAGAGAAAAAAAAATTCAACAAAATGGAGGACTTTCAAGCATTCCTAATTAAAAGGCCAGAGCTGAATACAAAATCTGACTTCCAACTACAAGACTCAAGGGAAACATAAAAAGGTAAAAAGAGAAACAAGAGAAAAAAAGAAATTCAGTAAGGTTAAACTGTTTATATTTCTTTATGGCAAGATAATATTTTTAACTCTTAAGAGCTTTATTACTATAGAAGCAATTAAAAGGAGTATATTTAGACAGAGGATATGGATATAAGGTAACTTTGATGGGATGATACTCCAAAAAACAAAATAAAGGGGTGAGAAAGAAGAAGCGGGGGTGCGGAGAGATGGAATAGGGTAGATTATCCCATGTAAATGAGGCATGAAAGATTTATTATAATGGAGAGGAAGATGGTAGGTGGTGGGCAAATTGGATCAAAGCAGGTATAAAATACCCTCTTTATCCAACAGATAAAGAAATCTAGCTTACAATATAAGGAAATAAAAAGGCATGGTGAAAATAGAAGGGCGACAGGGGACTGATAAAAGGGAGAGTAGATTGGGGAACATGGCAATCAGAAGCAAAACATTTGTGAGAAAGGAAATGGTGGGGGGTGAGAGAGAGAAAGGGGCAAGGAAATGAAAAATAGCATGAAGGGAAATACACAGTTAGCTATAATAACTATAAATATGAATGGGATGAACTCAATCATCAAACAGAATTGCATAACAGAATATATCAAAAACCAGAATCCTACAATATGTTGTTTACAAGAAACACATCTGAAGCAGAGAGATACACATAGGATAAAGGTAAGGAGCTGAAGTAGAATTTATTATGCTTCAGCTAAAGAAAGAAAGGGGAAGAAATTGTGATCTCAGACAAAGCAAAAGCAAAAATAAATCTAATTAAAAGAGATAAGAAAGGAAACTATATCTTGCTGAAAGGTACCATAGACAATGAAATCATATCAATACTAAAGTTGAATGAGTTACAGGAGGAAATAGATAATAAAACTATTCTAGTGGAAGACCTCAACTTTCCCTTCTCAGAACTAGATAAATCTAACATAAAATAAACAAAAAGTTAAGGAGGTGAATAAAATTCTGGAACAGTTTGATATGACAGACTTTTGGAGGACATTGAATGGGAATAGAAAGGAATATACCTTTTCCTCAGTAGTATATGGCACCTACTTAAAAACTGACTACGTTTAGGACAGGGCTGTCCAACCTTAGGTTATCTTAGGGCCTCAATAAAATGAAATAATTATTCAAGGGCCACACCCAGAATAAAAAATACAGTACACTAATAGAAAATGGGGGAATACATGTCATCAATACAACAGAAGAAAGGGCAAACACAAAACAACAAAGCAACAACACAATATAAAGGTAGATGCATACTGACTACTCTGCATCATATCGACAGAATGCATCCCACAGATGGATTGAAAATTCCGTGCAATATGTTCCTTCCACAATACTGCTTAAAAACACCAAAGAAAGTTAACATCAACGAGATTATTTATTAATGATGGAATTTAAAAATCAAATATGCATTCCATGAAAATTATTATTTTATTTTTTCACTTGTGAAAATTAAAACCCACAGGCAGGCCACATAAAATTGCACTGCAGGCTGCATGCAGCCTGCAGGCCATATTTTGGACAACCATATATTAGGACATTAAAAACCTCACAACCAAATGCAGAAAAGCAGAAATAGTAAATGCATCCTTTTCAGATCATAATGCAATAAAATTATATACAATAATGGACAATGGAAAGAAGGATTAAAAATTAATTGGAAATTAAATAATCTAGTCTTAAAAATAAATGGGTTAAAGAACAAATCATAGAAACAAACAATAATTTCATTAAAGAGAATGATAACAATGAGACAATATACCAAAATTTATGGGATGCAACCAAAGTGGTTAGTTAGGGGAAAACTTATATCTCTAATTGTTTACATCAATAAAATGCAGAAAAAAGCAGATCAATGAAGTGGGCATGCAACTAAAAGAAACTAGAAAAAACAAATTAAAAATCTACAATTAAATACCAAATTGGAAATCCTGAAAATCAAACGAGAGATTAATAATATTGAAAGTTAAAAAAAATTGAACTAATAAATTAAAGTAGAATATAGTTTTATGAAAAACACAATAAAATAGATAAACCATTGGCTATTTTCATTTGTAGAAAAAGGAAAAAAGAAAACCAAATTGCAAGTATCAAAAATGAAAGGGGTGAATTCACCACCAATGAAGAGAAAATTAAGACAGTTGTTAGGAGCTAATTTGCCCAATTATATGCCAATAAATTTGACAATTTATATAAAATTGGTGAATATCTACAAACACAAGTTACCCAGATTAACAGAAGAAGAAATAATATACTTAAATAAGAAAAAGAAATTGAAGCAGCCATCAATGAATTTCCTAAGAAAAAATCTCCAGGACCAAATGAATTCACAAGCAAATTCTACTAATCATTTAAAGAACAATTAATCTCAATACTATATAAACTATTAGGAAAAATAGGTGAAGTCCCACCAAATTCCTTTTACAATATAAACATGGTTTTGATAACTAAACCAGAACAAGACAAGACAAAGAAATTATAGACCAATTTCCCTAATGAATATCAATGTAAAAATTTTCAATAAAATACTAGCAAAACGATTACATTGACATATCACTAGGATCATACACTATGACCAAGTGGGATTTATACCAGGAATGCAGGGCTGTTTCAATATTAGGAAAAAGATCAGCATAATTGACCATATCAACAAAAAATCAACAGAAATCATATGATTATCTGAATAGATGCTAAAAAAGCTTTTGACAAATTACAGCACTCATTCCTTTTAAAAACACTAGAGAGCATTGGAATAAATGGAGCTTCCCTTAATATGACAAGTAATATTTATCTAAAGCCATGAGCAAGCATTTTCAGTAATGATGATAAACTAGAAGCCTTCCCAATAAGATCTGGGGTGAAGCAAGAATGCCTATTATTACTTCTACTACTTAATATTGTACTAGAAATGTTAGCTATAGCAATAAGAAGAAAAAGAAATCAAAGGAACTAGAACAGGCAATGAGAAAACAAAAGCATCACTCTTTGCAGATGATATGATGTTATACTTTAAAAATCCTAGAGAATCAACTAAAAAAATGACTTGAAATTATTAACAATTTTAGAAAAGTTGCAGGATACAAAATAAACTCACATAAATCATCAGCATTTCTATACAACAACAACAATGCCCAGTAGCAAAAGATAGAAAGTGAAATTCCATTTAAAATAAATGTAGACAATACAAAATACTTGGAAGTCTACCTGCCAAGAGAAACTCGGACATATGTAAATAAAATTATAAAATGCTTTTCACACAAATAGAGTCAGATCTAAGCAAATGGAAAAATATTAATTATTCATAGGTATTTGTTTTTTTCTTTCTTTTTTAAATCAAATTAACTAATGGCTTATCAGTCTTATTGGTGTTTTTTTCTTCCATAAAACCAGCTCCTCGTTTTATTTATTAGCTCAATCATTTTTTTCTTTCAGTTTTATTAATCTACTTTGGATTTTCAGGATTTCCAATTTGGTGCTCAATTGAGGATTTTTAATTTATTATTTTTCTAGCTTTTTAACTGCATCTTCAATTCATTGATCTACTCTTTGTCTATTTTATTAATTTAAGAATTTAGAGAAAAAAGTTTCCCCTAAATATTTCTGTGGCTGCACCACATAAATTTTGGTATGTTGTCTTATTGTTCTCATTCTTTTTAAAGAAATTAGTGATTGTTTCTATAATTTGTTCTTTTACCCACTTATACTTTAGGGTTAGATCATTTAGTTTCTAATTAATTTTTCAAGGCTCTTTTTGAACATAATTTTTATTGTATTGTGATGTGAAAAGGATGCATTTAATATTTCTACCTTTCTATATTTGATTGTGAGGTTTTAAAGACCTAATACGTGGTCAATTTTTGTGTAGGTGCCATGTACTGCTGAGAAAAAGATATATTCTTTTCTACTTCTATTCAATTTTCTCCAAAGGTCTATCATAGCTAACTTTAAAAAATTCTATTCATTTCCTTGATTTCTTTCTTGTTTGTATTTTTGTCCCCATTGGATTTATCAAGTTTTGAGAGGGGATAGTTGAGGTCCCTCACTAGTATAGTCTATATTTCCTATTGCAACTCACTTAACTTCTCTTTTAAGGATCTGCATACTCTACTATTTAGTGCATATATGTTTAGTACTGATATTGTTTCATTATGTATGGTACCTTTTCACAAGATGTAGTTTCCTTCCTCATCTCTTTTAATTAGGTCTATTTTTGCTTTTACTTTGTCTGAGATCAGGATTGCTACCCATGCTTTTTTTTTTTTAATTTCAGCTGAAGCATAACAGATTCTGCTCCAGCGCTTTACCTTTATTTATTGTGTGTCTTTCTGCTTCAAGTGCATTTCTCGTAAATAACATATTGTAGGATTGTGATTTTTTAACCACACTTCCATTTTATGGGAGAGTTCATCCCATTCACAGTCAGTTATGATTACTACCTGTGTATTTCCCTCCATCCTGTCCTACTTTCTATTTGTCCTCACTCTTCTTTCATCCTTTTCCTCCTCACCAGTGTTTTACTTCTGTCTACCACCTCCCCTTAGCTGCCTCCTCTTGGGTCAATTCCCACCCCCATTTTACTTAATCTCCTCCCCTCCTACTTCCTTGTCGAGTAAGATAGATTTCTATATTCAATTGATTGTGTACATTATTCCCTCTTTGAGCCAATACTGATGAGATTAAGGTTCAAGTGATGCCCATAGCCCACTCTCCCATATTCCCCTCCACTGTGCTAGGTCTTTCATGCCTCTTCATATGAAATAATTTACTCTATCTCACCTCCCCTTTCCTTCTGCACTCAGTGTACTACTGTTTCTTATCTTTTAATATTTTGTCTTTTTCTCAAATTCACCTCATACTCATACCCTCTGTCTATGTATATTCCTTCTAGCTCTACTATTAGTGATACAGTTTTTGAGAATTGTAAGTATCATCTTCCCATGTAAGGATCTAAACAGTTTAGCTCTTTTGAATCCCTTATGTTTTCTTTTCTCTTTTTACCTATTTATGCTTCTCTTGGGTCATGATATTGGAGATCAAATTTTTTATTTAAATCTATTCTCCTTATGAAAGGTGGAAATTCTTCTATTTCATTAAATGACCATTTCCCGGGGGGCAGAGCCAAGATGGCGGCTGGGAAGCAGTGACTGGCATGAGCTCCCCACCAAGTTCCTCCAAAAACCTATAAAACAATGGCTCTGAACCAATTCTAGAGCTGCAGAACCCACAAAGTGGCAGAGGGAA
>CM053622.1:503787871-503829013 GCA_028646595.1 Phalanger gymnotis | reverse complement strand
AAAGGGGGATAGGTTAGGAAGAAGCAAAATATAGTCTTTCACAACATGAGTATTGTGGAAGGGTTATACATAATGATATGCATGGGGCCCATGTTGAATTGCTTGACTTCTTAGGGAGGGTGGATGGGAAGGGAACAGGGGAGAGAGGAAGGGAAAGGGGGATGGGAGGGGAATGGGGTGACGGAGGGGAGGGCAGACTTGGGAACAGGGCAACCAGAATGTACGCCATCTTGGAGTGGGGGGGGAGGAAATGGGGAGAAAATTTGTAATTCAAACGCCTGTGAAAATCAATGCTGAAAACCAAACATGTCAAAAATAAATTAAAAAAAATGACCATTTCCCCTCCTTGATGTATAATGCTTAATCTTGCTGAGTAAGTGATTCTTGGTTGTAGTCCTAGCTTCTCTGCCTTCTGGAATATCATGTTCCATGACCTCCCATCTTTTAATGTTGCAGCTTCCAAGTCCTGTGTAATCCTGATTGTTATTCCTCAATGTATGAATTGTTTTTTTTCTGGCCACTTGTAGTATTTTTTTCCTTGACCCAATAGTTCTGAAATTTGGCTATAATGTTCCTTGGAGTTCTCATTTTGAGATTGCTTTCCTGAGTTGATCAGTGGATTCTTTCAATGCCTAGTTTGCCCTCTGGTTCCAGGATATCAGGGAAGTTTTCCTTCATAGTTTCTTGGAACAGGCTGTCTACCTTTGGTTATGGCTTTCAGGTGGTCCAATGACTCTGGTATTATCTTTTCTAGATGTATTTTTGAGTCAGTTGTTTTTCCCATGAGGTGTTTTACATTTTCATTCATTTTTTTCATTCTTTTGAAATTGTTTGATTGACTCTAGATATCTCTTAGAGTCATTAGCTTCCACTTACCCAATTTTAAATTTTAAAAAATTGTTTTCCTCAAATAGCTCTTCCATTTGGCCAATTGTACTCTTTAAGGAGTTGTTTTCTTCTGTGGATTTCTGTATCTCCTTTTCCATCTGGTCGATTCTACTTTTTAAGCAGTTGTTTTCTTTTTCTCTCAAGCTGTTGGCTCTTTTTTCATAATTCTCTTGCATCACTCTCATTTCTTTTCCCAATTTTTCTTCTATCTCTCTTATGGTGTTTAAGCTCCTTTTTGAGTTTTTCCATGAGTTCTTTCTGGACTTGAAAACTACTTCCCATTTTTCTTTGGGGTTTTGCCCCATAGGCGTTTTGACATCATTTCCCTCTTCTGAGGTTGTATCTTGATGTTCCCTGTCACCACAGTAACTTTGTATAGTCAAACTCTTTTTTTCTTTGGTTGGTTTTTTGCTCATCTTTTTTTACCTTTTCCCTTTCTTTTAAATTTGAGCTTTTTTCCCATGGTGGAAGGAGCACTGTCTCAAGCTTCTTGTGCCAGGTGCCATAGGTGCTACCTGTTTACCTGGTGCTATACCACTGTTGCTCTGAGGCCCACTCAGGACTCTTGAGTCTGGTGCTGTGTTGAAGGGGTAGTGGAAAGTAGATGGTGCTTCTGGAGACTATAAGGGTCTGGAAGCATACCTGGTGCTGAATAAAGGTCTTTGTGGTGGTGTCTGGTGTGTGCTGAGGCCTGTGAGGTTTTTCTGCATTTCCCTGGGGCTACACTGAAATATATGGGGTTTTGGCTTCCTGTTTGCCCAGGGCTATGCTGAAACACATGACATCTCTCAGAGCTGGAGTCTGCCTGTTCCCTTGGCTATGCTGAGGCACGTGGGAAGTCCTGGTGTTGGTGTTTGCCTGCTCCTCCACACTAAGGATCAGGATCTCCTGCTGTTTTGCTGAAGTGGGACTTGCTGCTGGCTAGGGGTTAAGCTTCTTGTCCTGGACTGTGCTCCTCTTCTACCCAAGTGAGACAGACCTTTCCTGCTGATCTTCCAAGTTTCTTGGGCTCAAAAATTGTTTCACCCCATCTTTTTGCTGGTTCTGCTATTACAGGATTTGCTTTGGGGTGCTATCTTATGATTGTTTGAAGGTGAATATGGGAGAGTTATGTTGATTTACTCTGCCATCTTGGCTCCCAGAAGTGTCATTCTCATTTCTTTTTCCAATTTTTCTTCTGCCTTTCTTATTTGGCATTTAAACTCCTTTTTGAACTTTACCATGAGTTCTTTCTGGGCTTGCGATTAATTCCTACTTTACTTTGGGGTTTTGACCTAGGCATTTTGACATTGTTGTCCTCTTCTGAGTTTATGTCTTGATCTTCCCTGTCACTATAATAACTTTCTATAGTCCAAAAAATTTTTGGCTCATCTTTTCAGCCTTTTTTCACCTACTTTTAAATTTGAGCTCTGCTCTTGGGGTAGAAGGGCCACTGTCCCAAGCTTCTTGTGCTGGGGGCTGTAGGTCCTGGCTGTTTGCCTAGTGCTGCACTGGTGCTGCTCTGAGGCTCATAGAACACCCTCATGCCTAGTGCTGCACTGAGGGAGTAAGATAGGGTGGAGGTTACCTGGTGCTGCCCTCCAGTGTTGGTATCTGTTCATGTGCTGAGCCACATGGAGGGTCTCAGTGCTAGCTTCTGCCTGTGTGCTAAGGTACATGTTGAGTCATGTGCTGGCATCTCCTCATTTGCCTGTGCTTTGGCACATGGAAGGTCCACACACTAGTGTCTGCCTTTTAGCCTGGCTATGCTAAAGCATGTGGTGGGAGAGTCCCAGTGTTGGTGTTTGTCTGCTCCAGCTGCACTGAGGCTCCAGACCTCCCACTGGCTTGCTGCTGGCTTGCTTGGATGCTTCCTGTCCTGGGCTGCATTCCTCTTTATTCTGAGTGAGACAGACCATTCCTGCTGACCCTCCAAGTTTCTTGGCCTAGAAGATTGTTATACCCTGTCTTTTTGCTGGTTTTGCCAATCTAGAATTCATTTTGGGCCACTATTTTATGATTGTTTTGATGGTGAATATGAGACAGTTTAGTTGATTTTCTGCTTACTCTGCCACTTTGGCTCAAGGGACACCAAACACTCTTTTTCAACAACCCAAAAAGTAACTTTACAAATGGACATCACTAGATGGTCAATACTGAAGCCAGATTGATTATGTACTTTGCAGCCAAAGATGGAGAAGCTCTATGCAGTCAGAACAAGACTTGTAGATGACTGTGGCTCAGATCATGAGTTTCTTATTGCAAAATTTAGGCCTAAATTGAAAAAAAAATACAGAAAACTATCAGACTGTATAGGTAAGACCTAAATAACATCCCTTATGAATATGTAGTTGAGTTGAGTAAAAGATTTAAGGAATTGGGTCTCAAAGAGTACTTGAAGAACAATATTTTACAGGAAGCAGCAACAATAACAACAAAAAACATACAAATAGCTGAGGAAAGTAGGAAAGCAAAAAGGAAAGGAGAAAGGGAAAGGTATACCCAACTGAATGCAGAATTCCAGGGAATAGCAAGGGGAGATAAGGTTTTCTTAAATGAGCAGTGCAAAGAAATAGATTAAATCAACAGAATGGGAAAGACAAGAGATCTCTTCAAGAAAATTAGAGATATCAAGGGAATATTTCATGGAAAAATGGGCATAACAAAAGAAAAAAATCATCAACAATCTCGGATATGCACATGATACTACCCTGATGGCAGGAATTGAAACAAGAATTAAGAAACCTCTTGAGTATAACAGCTGGCTTTAAGCTAAAAAAAAAAACATCTACCAAAAACCTAAGATCATGGCATCTGGTCCCATTACCTTCCGGCAGAGAGGGAAAAGAAATGGAAGCAGTGTCAGATTTTATATTCTTGGGACAGTGACTGAAGCCATAAAATTAAGTCGCTTGCTCCTTGGAAGGAAAGCTATGGCAAATCTGGACAGCACACTAAAAAGCAGAGAAATCACCTTGCTGACCAGGGTCAGTGTAGTCATAGCTATGGTTTTTCAAGTAGTAATGTATGGCTGTGAGGATTGGACTATATAAGGAAAGCTGAGCATTGCAGAATTGAAGCTTTTGAATTGTGGTGTTAAAGAAGACTGTGAGACTCCTTTGGATAGCAAGAAGATCAAAACAGTCAATACGTAAAGAAATTAATTCTGACCAGTCATTGGAAGAACAAGTGTAGAAACTGAAGCTTAAATACTTCAGCCACATGTAATAATAATTAAGGTGGGAATTTTTGCTGTTCTTCTCTTAAGTGCCTTTAATGGTTCTGTCCTTTGTTTGAATGGGGCAGATAAAGTGGGATCTTTTTTACTTGGAGTATTTCTCAGCACTGAGACAATTGGGAGTCATTGATTTGTTTATGTGATACTGGGGATGGGGAACTTTCCCAGACTCAGCCTGGGTGAGGTCAGAGCCCTCAGGGCTCCAAACTGGATATAATTGAGGAGAGCTTGGCATTTGATTTTTGGGGCATGCTCATGGAAGGAGTGCTGAGACTCTGGGCAAGCTGCAAACTGCCACCCAGCTTTGCAACCCAGAAGTTGGCACTGGTAACTATGTATTGTGATTTGAATCAGACAAGGTCTCTCTGTTGATGTTTGTAATTTCTGTTTGTATTTGCTTTGAAGCTTGGGGGGCTGATCTTTTCCCCCCTGTGTGGGGCATAGACCCTCACCAATCAGGAAAAGAAATTAATTTTAATAAAGAGGCATCTCAAGGTAGGAACAGAAATCAAATTTTATTCAGTTCTTGTGAGAAAAGGGCGTCCTCTGCCAGAATGGAACTAGCAGGAGGAGGCAAGGCAGAAGGAACAAAGCACCAGTAATTATAGCCCTAATGCAAGAAAATCCCACCCACCTCTGTCCCTCCTCACCATTGGTTGGGAGGCTTACAATCTGAGCATGAAAAGCTAAACAAGAAACCAAGCACAAACAATTTAACCCCCACTTTCTCTAGTTAATGATTGTTGCTAAAGTGGCATCTATAAATCTAAAGAAAAAGAATAAGGTAAGGGGAGGGGGAGACTCTCTCTTCTTTCTTACAGTAAAGGAAAAAGCAGGTCATAGTGACCTTATTCTCATCGGGTAAATCTTTAAACCAGAACCAGAAGAAAGAACAGGGACTTCAGGGAAGAAAGGCATTCCTAAAGGCTGAGTAATCAAGTTCTCATAGACTCAAACTTATCCGATTTCCCCTTCTTCCTGTATATCGATTCTCAAACATTTTGGATATAGATTTATGTATGTATATAGTGTATTCCCTGCGAAGTCTTCACACTTTATTCTCTCACTATCTCACTCAATCCTTCCTCTTCTTGACACTATTTTGAAGACTTTGCACACCAGTTTTGATACAAGTTATCCACTAATCTTTTCTCATCACTTGTGATACTTTCACACCACATTCTACCTTCTATCCCTTCCATATAGTTCCTCTCATGCTCACCCTGATTTCCTTGCTGCACATGTTTTCTGCTCCTCAAGACCCTCAACTTCACAGATTCAGAATAGACAATAGATTGTAGTCTAGAAGATATAAGGGAAGTTAAACAATTTAGTATACAAGGTCCAAACAAAAGGAGAATTATAATGATTACAATCACAAAAATTATAGTGTAAATCATTGATTTCCATTTGTCCCAGAGCAAGGTGATGGGAAATAGCTGTTGTTGCATCTCCTCCATCCAGGCACCTGCCTCATGCAGATTATGAACATTGGTCAGTATCTCTTGGGTTTTGTTTATATACAGACAACAAGAAGTATTCACTACCATACACACTCCACCCTGGGCAGCCAGTAGATAATCTAAGGCTAGTTGTCCAAGACCTCATGGGATAGAGAATCCAAGGATTCTTGCAAATTTTGTAATCCAACCACTTGTTTCATTGGCAGTTACCTCTATGGTTTTAGTAATATTTGTCAAGAAAGTTTCATGGTCTACATATCCCACCCAAGCTATAAAAAATGCCATAGTTTTCCTAACCCACCATAGGAAGTTGTCCCATGAACTCTGTCTACTTCAATAATTAGATGATCTTGTTGTTGTGTATTTATATAATTGTATTCCAAGGTTAATAACACCAAGTGTGCACTGACCATAATTTTTATAGAGGCTTAGACACTGAAATGCATTGAAAGTAGTAATCATGTCTCAATGTGTATGATTAGGTCAAGCCTCATATACTACCAGAGATTCTATTGACCTCCCACAAGCAAAGATATAACCAGAGGGAGCACATATAGAATTTAACCTACTAGTCTTTAGTAGAGCAGACACCCTTTTACTCCAACTATGTGTGGAATTACAAGTAGGAAGGAAGAAAGGGTGCAAATCAGTTTGATTTACTCTTTGATATATCTGCCATGAGGGTGGCTTTGGCTCTCAGGGTTCAACAGGTAGATTCCTGAAACTTTCTCCTGGTGTTAAAACCATCGAATTTGGAAACCAATTGCTACAGTTAGTGAGACGATACATTTTGATACCAGTTGTATTAAAGACTACAGCAGTCACACATGATATGAGTACAATTTGGGGTTGTGAAAGTATGAATTTTCCCAGTTACACACTTGTAATAAAAAGGTCCCACTTAGGCTATTCCATCTAAATCTATCAAAATGGGGCCAAAATTTTGACATTTCATATAAGTCTTATTTGTAAAGGTTTGACCAGTATCAAAACAGGGCACTGACCAAAAGGTATCCTTATCAGGCAATACTGGGAACAGAGGAGAAGCATACCTTGTAGAAGGATAAGGATCAGGCTAAGTAGCAGAGTGTTGTAACCCCCAGCATAGTGGGGTTACCTCACCTCAGGATGCAGATGACATACCCAACATTCCTGGGGTCCAGTATCTGCCATGGCCTGTCCTAATCTTACAAGGGAATTTTGTTGCCATTCTGATAAGGTAGGAAAAGTATCATACTCACAAAGACTCCAAACTGTGTCTCCATAATCCCCATATTTCACCTCGATTCCTACAATTAAAAATACAAATATACAGCAAAAAGAGAATATCTCATGCATCCATCCCGTGGACGCCTGGATCTCGCTTCAGAAGCAGCTTCAAACTTCCAAGTTTGGCCAGTTCATCAGTTCAAGTTGAAGGGGGTTCCACAGGTCTTTTTAGTCTGGTATGGTGGGTCCAGTCTTTTTCCTGGGTCCAGATGGCTGTATCTGAAGTCAATAGAACTTGGTATGGCCCTTCCCAAGTGGGAGCAAGCTTCTCTTCCTTCCAGGCCTTTACTAATACCCAATCCCCTGGCTGATACCTATGGATGGGAAATCCCAAAGGTGGGGTTTGAGCTATTAATCCTTCCAACTGTAGGGTCCAGAGGTGTTTGACCAAGGCTGTTACATACTTCCTAAGAAATCTATCTTTTTGATCCAACCCCGGATCCCAGCCATCTTTTGTCCTCCCTGGATATGAATGCCCAAACATAAGCTCATTAGGGGAAAGTCCTATGACCCTCCTAGGTTTTGTATGAATCCTAAGAAGGGCAAGAGGCAAACATTTTGTCCAAGGTAATTGTGTTGCTAAAGCTAATTTTGTTAATTGCCTCTTAATTTCCTGATTCATCCTTTCAACTTGCCCTGATGACGGAGGGTGCCAAGGAGTGTGAAACTCCCAAGTAATGTCTAATGCTTGGACTAGAGATCGCAGAATCTTAGCAGTAAGATGAGTTCCCTGATCTGAATCTACCCATTCCACAATTCCATATCCTGGAATAATTTGTTCCAATAACACCTTACTAACCGTGGAAGCAGTGGCACGGGCCAGCAGGAAGGCCTCCACCCAGGAAGTTAACTGATCTACTATGACCAGTAAGTATCTGAGGTATCCAATAAGAGAGAGTTCAGTAAAGTCTACCTGAATGGACTGAAAAGGTCTCAACAGAGCCTGGTGTAGGGCAGACTTGTTTGTCCTTCAACACACAAGGCACCCATCCACCAATTGTCAGGCCAACGTGTAAAGTGATACATACCGGGTTAGGACTGCATTGCATAGATTCTGAACATCCCAGTGGCTTCCTTGGTGTAAGCATTGGAGCACCTGTCTCATACCTGCCTTGGTTAGTACTTCTTTTCCATCGGGAAGAAACCAACTTCCATCTTTTTCCTGGGCCTCCAGTTCTAGTGCCTTCTGCTTCTCTTCCTTTGTGAAAGAGAGGGAGGGAAGATTCAGGGGAAAAGAAGGAATCAAGACAAACATACTGTTTATGCTATTCAATGCTTCAGATTCTGCCATCCCAAACCTTCTTGCCCCCTCATCTGCAAGTCAGTTTCCTCTGCCTTCATAGGAATGTCCTGCCTGATGGCCATTGACATGTATTACTGCAATTGTCTGTGGTAATAATAAGTTCTTCAAAACTTGTGCAATTAGAGTAGTATGTACCAATCCCTTCCCTTTGCTGTTAATCATTTCTCTTTCTTCCCAAATCTTTCCAAACATATGCACTACACCCCAAGCATATTTAGAATCAGTATACACATTTCCCTCTTTCTCTTTTAAGATTTTTAAGGCTTGGTTTAGGGCACATAATTCACAGGTCTGGGCTGACCAATTTAGTGGGAGTGCTCCTGCTTCCACTAGGGACTCTTGATCTCCATCTACTATAGCACAGTCATTGTTCCTTTTTCCTCCCACCACTCCCGAAGTGCCATCAATAAACAAGTTAAGCCCTCCCAGAATCAGGGACTCTTGTAAGTCCTCCTGGAGGTCAAAAATGTCTGTACAATAATGTTCCAGCTCTGAAGCATCACTGCCATTTGAGGTTAAAAAGGAGGCTGTATTTAAATTATTATCTCGAGATAGTATTAAATCATCCTTTTCCAATAAAATTGCTTCATATTTTAAAAATCTAGAATCAGTTAGCCACCTTCCTGCTCTTTGAGTTAAGATTGTCCGTACTTGGTGGGGAACGCTTACAATTAGACTTCCCCCAAAGGTCAGTTTTCTACTTTCTTCAACCAATCCAGCCGTGGCTGCTACTGCTTGAATACATGTTGTCCAATCCTGGGCCACAGGGTCCAGAATCTTGGATAAAAATGCTACTGGTCTTCTCTGCCCCCCTCTAATCTGTGCTAAAGTTCCCAATGCCACTCCATTTTCTGCATTTACAAATAAATGGAAGGGCTTCTCCAAGGAGAGGAGAGCTAAAACTGGGGAAGAGACTAAGATCTCTTTTAGTCGTTTAAATCTCTCCTCCCCTTCCTTGTTCCACTTCATTTTATCAGGTTCTTCCTCTAGTAAATGCTGGTACATAGGTTTTGTAGCGGCTGGGTAGGAATCAATCCAATTCCTACAGCAACCTACCAGATCCAGGAACTTCCTAAGTTCTCTTTTGTTCCTAGGTAAAGGTGTCTGCGATATCCCCACAACCCGCTCCGGATCTAATTTATTTTGTCCTTCACTAATCAAATGACCCAAATACTTAACTTCTCTTTCAGCAAACTGTAACTTGTTCCAGGAAATTCTCAACCCTTCATATCTCAAGTAATTTAACAACTGTATTGAGGCACTACTAACCTCCTCTCTTTTCCTACCCACTACTAATAAATCATCTACATACTGTAACACTTGAGTTCCTTTTGGTGTTTGAAACCTCTCCAATATCTTTTCTAAGACTTGACCAAATAGATTTGGTGACTCTGTCTACCCTTGGGGAAGGACACACCAGCGATATTGTTGCTTTCTTCCAGTTTCAGGGTCCTCCCACTCAAAGGCAAAAATATCTCTGCTATCTGGGTCCAGGGGACAAGCCCAAAAGGCATCCTTCAGATCACACTAAACCATTTTCCTTTTTCATCTATTTTCCCTAATAGGGTATAAGGATCAGAGACCACGGGGTGGGAAGATAATACAATCTTATTAATTTCTCTAAAATACTGCACTAACCGGTAGGTCCTGTCTCCTTTTCTAACAGGCAAAAAAGGAATGTTAAAGGGCGAGATACAAGGCTCAAGTAGTCCTGCTTCTAATAATCCTTGGATCACTGGTCTAAGTCTTTTCCTTCCTTCAAGGGATAATGGGTACTGTCGCACTCTTACCACAGCAGTAAGATGCTTTAATCTAATCTTAATGGGTGTCATCTTAATCATACCTCTATTTGCGGGGGTTGCCCACACTGCAGGATGTACCAATTGATCCTCCTCTTCTCTTAAAACTAGTGCTTTTATAGGAATTATCTGGGTTCCCCCCGCCCCCCGCCCCCGGGTATTAGTTGAATTGCTTGCTTCGTAATCAAATCTTTCCCTAATTGATTTACTCCTGCTTCTGGTATCAAAAGCAAATGATTTAAAACAAGAATTCCTTCATATTCAAATCCCAAAATTTCAGTAAGGGGTATAACAAAGTTTTCACCTTTTATCCCAGAGATGATAAGGGTATCTTGTGACAATTTAATTCCCTGGGGTAATCGGGTTACAGATGACTGAGTTGCCCCTGTGTCTACCAAAAACAGTAACCACCCCGCCCCTCCCAACCCCTCCCCCCCCCAGGTTTACCAGGGGTTCTGAGTGGGCAGTTTCTAGGAACCCCTGACACCCCTAGTCCTCCAACTCCGCCAAGGAGTAGATCCTTTGTTCCTGCTGCTGTTGTGGGCAATTCCTTATCAGATGCCCTTCCTGTTTGCAACTCCAACAAGTGAGGAGGCCCCTCCCCTGGTTTCCCCATGATCCTACTCTACCTCTGCCTTGGTACCCCTCTCTTCCTTCCAGAGTTCTCTCACTCAATATATGGCATGCTCTCTCTGTAGTATCTAATGACTTTGTAACTTCCTGCACCGTCTGAATCAACAACTTAGCATTCTGTCTCTGCTTATCCTCCTCTCCTCACAAAAACCTTCATAGCTTCTTCCAATAATTCTCCCACAGTCTTATTATTCCACCTTGCTATTTTCTGAATCTTTTTGTTTATATCTGGCCAAACATTGCTAACAAAATGTAATTTCAACATCACCTTGGTAGTTTCATCACTCATATCGAGGCCAGAATATTTTCTTACATTCTCCTGCAACCTCTCTAAAAATTCTCATGGTGATTCATCCTTCTTTTGCATAACCTCAAAGGGTTTCTTCATGTTCTGTGACTTAGCAACAGCCTCTCTAACTCCAGTGATTATCAAATCTCTTAATTCTCTCATATGTTGTCCATGGTCAGGATTATTATGATCTCATTTTAGGTCGGCTGCAGGATATTTCTGATCAGCCGATGGCACATCAGCACCTGCAGGGCACCTCCTATTCCAGTCTTTCATTCCTGCCTTCCGAATTATTGCCCTTTCCTCCTGGAAGAATAATATATTCAGAACGGACATTAATTCATCCCAGGTATATATATTAGGTCCTCGAAGCTGATCCAACTGTTCTGCAACTCCCCAAGGGTCCTCCATTAGGGATTTCAATTCTTTCTTAAAGCCCCTCACTTAAGAGGTGCTCGATGGGGCATTCACAGATCCAATATGCCCCATTCCTGTGGGGACCTCCCTGAGGGGATACAATTCACTGGGAGGTTGGGGCTTTAATGGGGAATTCTCTTTATCTTTTAATAATTGCTTAAGCTCTCTTCTAAGACAGTGGTGAGGGGGTCCTGTGAGGTAGCCACCTCTTCCAACTCAAAACCTCCTTTGGATGGGGCCAAAACGGATTCAGAAGCTCTAGCTTCGGGCGCCACCTGCTGGGGCTCTGCAGCTGCTGCATCGGGGGAGGGGTAACAGAGGGAGGGGAAACAGCAAGAAGGGGGTCCCACTGTGTGCACGGGCATTCCTCCTCTTGTTTCCTCTCCCCTCTCATTGCCATCTTCTTAACCCCATTACTTAGACAGAGCACAGCCTAAGAGCTTTCCTCCGGATCAAAGGGCTCTTTAGCATTCACATATATTTAACTTTTGGCATGCCCAATCTTCATAAGATCCAAATTTTGGCCACATAACCCCTCCTATATCCATTCCTCACCAAACAAAACAATAAAATCTAATCAACTTTTTATCCTTTCCCTTATACTTTGGCAGTTCATCCCAATTTTGAAGCCTATTTCCTAAAGGACTATCTACCGGTATATCTGTAAAACTTCGCTCTGAAAGAACAGACTTTGATTGGTTGATCTCCATTTAATTTACAAAGTCCATGGCTGGAACTTCTAGGTCCAAGACCTAGCCGAATTTACAGGAGCAGTCGCCCAACTCCTCTCAATCACTGGTGGGGCTCACTTGGTGGCGCCCCTAATCAGGGTCAGGATTTTTAAAGGAGGTCCCTCGCTGGATCCTCCAAGTCGATGACTCTCGAATTAAGACCCTAGGGCCCCCAATTTCTTGCCCTCCGGCATATACCCTTATAACTTACATGACTGTCTTCTGGCCAGCCGGATTTCCAAATCAGAGTTTTTAGTTTCTGTTCCCCCAAGTCTCTCTTTCTTTGGGACTTTACCCATCCAAAGTGAAAATACCCAAAACGGGTCCAGAGACTATTGGAGAAATCTCCGATGGCGGGCCAGTCCCAGAGCCAATCAGGAGTCTCGCTTACAAGGTGGGTGGATTCCAGGCAAGCCCCTAAAACTGTGTGGGGTGTAGACTCTCACCAATTATGAAAGGAAATTAATTTTAATAAAGAGGCATCTCAAGGTAGGAACAGAAATCAAATTCTATTCCGTTCTTGCGAGAAAAAGGAGTCCTCTGCCAGAATGGAACTAGCAGGAGGAGGCAAGGCACAAGGAACAAAGCACCAGTAATTATACCCCTAACGAAAATCCCGCCCACCTCTATCCCTCCTTACTATTGGCTGGGAGGCTTACAATCTGAGCATGGAAAAGCTAGACAAGAAACCAAGCACAATCTAACCCCTGCTTTCTCTAGTTAATGATTGTTGCAAAAATGTCTATAAATCTAAAGAAAAAGAATAAGGTAAGGGGAGGGGGAGACTCTCTCTTCTTTCTTACAGTAAAGGAAAAAGCAGATCATAGTGACCTTATTCTCATGGAGTAAATCTTTAAACCAGAACCAGAAGAAAGAACAGGGACTTCAGGGAAGAAAGGCATTCCTAAAGGCTGAATAATCAAGTTCTCATAGACTCAAACTTATCCCATTTCCCCTTCTTCCTGTATATTGATTCTCAAACATTTTGGATATAGATATGTGCATGTATATAGTGTATTCCCTGAGAAGTCTTCACACTTTATTCTCTCACTATCCTACTCACCCTGAACTGTGAATGATATATGTATGTTTGATTAAACTGAGATTGTTAACCCCTTAAAGTTACTTTCCTTAGTAAAGCAGATCAAAGAACCTGTGTTGGAAGCTTTCTGGGTGCTGGTTCTTCGTGGATCTTACACCCCTACAGTAGCTGCTAGCAAGATTGTTACTACACCACATAATGAGAAGACAATGGAAAAGACCCTGATGTTGGAAAAGAATGAAGGCAAAGGGAAAAGGGGATGGCAGAGAATGAGATGGAAAGATAGTGTTATATAGGCAATGAGCATGAGCTTGGACAGATTTAGGGGGATGGTGAATGAAAGGGCCTGGTGTGCTATGGTCCATAGGGTCATGGAGAGTCAGACATGACTGAACTACTGAGCAATAATGTGTGGTCTTTGTGTAATTGACATTTGGTGGGGAAAGAGTTTGGGGCCCTCTTCTCTGGGAAAGGATAATAATCAGGAGCTCAGCTTAAATCTTAAAAATTATTTCCACTAAAGTAAAAATTTTAGGTGGAGTGGATTAATAAAATTATCACCAAGTACCCCTTTTCTAAGGAGAACATAGTGGCCTGCCTTGTGGAACAAATTTCCTGCTTCACCTCCTAGTAGAAATCAAAATTTCCTTTTGAGAACTGTGGGTAGTAGACACTCTAGAAGTATCTATGCCTCCCTGCAACCTATATCTAGACAGAATCATGAGAATACACATATCCACATATTTCAGTTACATATAAATTATTCAGATGGTTGTTAAAGGAGACACAATTTTTTTGTTAAATCATCAAAGGAATTATATTAGGACTATTTAAACTGCAAAAGATGAATAACTCATTAATTAAGAGCAGTGAGTTAAGCAAGAAAAAGTTATGGTTGTGTCTGGTAATAATGGAAAACAAGTAGAAATAGGCATATGAAATGCCAAAAAAATTTTCTCTGACATTACTTCAAATTTCAGTGCTGACAATAAATTGGAGCAACTAAGCAAGACTAAAAACTTTTTATTAGGCTATTATTTTTGGCTGGGTAATTTAGCTGTTTTGTTGAGAATGGCATTTACCCAAAGTTGTTCTGTTCAGTATCTTTCAGTCAGCACTGGCTTGCTTCCACATACAGCAGGAATAATATTCAAAGAGTTTAGAGAAGGGAATAAGCAGTTATAGAGTCCCTAATACGTGCCAGGCACAATACTGAGCACTTTACAAATATTATCTCATTTCATCCTTACAATGATCCTGAAAGGTAAGGGCTGTTATTAACCTTATTTTACCATTGAGAAAACTGAGGCAGACAGAAGTTAGTGACTTCTGCTTTACCTCCTCGTAAGAATCAAAATCTTGATGTCCAGGGCCACATAGGTACTAAGGGTCTGAGGATGGATTTGAACTCAGGTCTTCTTCACTGCAGGCCCTCTATGCATTTAGCTGCCTCTACAAATACTATCTATTCATCTATATCTATCTATACATTTAGCTGCTTCTATAATAATACCTGTATCTATCCATCTATCTATCTATCGATCTATCATCTATCTATGTGTCTATGTATCTATCTATCTTGCTATCTATGTATTTATGTATGTATGTTTCTATCTATCTATCCTGTCTATCTATCTGTCTTATCTGTCTGTCTATCTATCCTGTCTATCTTATCTATCTAATCTGTCTATCTTATCTATCTAATCTGTCTATCTATCTATCTATCTATCTATCTATCTATCTATCTATCTATCTCTATTTGTGTATCTATCTATCCAATCTATCTTGTCTATCTTATCTTATCTTATCTTATCTTATCTTATCTTATCTTATCTTATCTTATCTTATCTTATCTTATCTATGTCTGTCTAATATCAACAATCTTGGGAGGTAGATGCTATTATGATTTCCACTTTTTATTTGAGAAACCTGAAGCAAACGGACATTAAGTAACCTGCCACACAGGTAGTAAGTGACATCACATTTGAACTCAGGTATTTCTGTCTCCATGCCCAGAGCTCTCTATCCATGTTAGTGTGTAATAGTAGTAGCTTCAGTTGCAGCTTGAGGGATGCACTAGAAGGGGAATAATATTGGCCTATGAAATTGAAAACTTATTGAATATTGAAAACATTTCATTCAACTTGCTCATGAGCTTTGTAAAACTTAAAGCATCATATAATAAATTTATTATAAGCAATTAAAATTGAGTGTAGTAGGCAGTTAATAAAAATGTATGGAATGAATGAGCTAATAGTTTATGAAGGGACACATGTCACTTTCCACTTCCTATAGGACATGATTTGTAGATAGCTTTCGGTAGCTGTTTTCATATAAATTAGATTTTGGTCACTGGAATACAAAAATGATGTGCACTACTTTGGTTTACTTGTGAAAATTATTCTGCTTACTATCACAATCACAGCAGTCTTCACATGAATCGGTATCGATTGATAAGTATTTATTGAGTACCTTGTCTGCGCCAGACACTGTCAGGCATTGCAGATAAAATGACAGAAATGAAACAGTCCCTGTCCTCAAGTAGCTGACATCTTACTGGTGGAAACAATTCTACATGAATAATTATATACAAAATAAACACAAGGTAATTAGAGGGAGCAGAACAGGACAGATTTCATGTAGAAGGTATTGCTTAAAAAGAATTTTGAAGGAAATAAGGCATTCTAAAAGTTGGAGGTGAAGTGAGAATACTTTCCAGCCATGAGGGACAGTCAAAACAAAGCCAAGTACACAGGAGATGGAATGATATGTATGAGCAACTGAAAGGCCAGTTTGGCTAAATCATAGAGTTTAGGAAGGGGAATAATGTCTAGGGTTGGAAAGGTAGGTTGGGACCAGATTGTAAAGGGATTTAAAAGCTAAACAGAAGAACTCCTATTTAATCCTAGAAAAAATAGGGTGCCACATAGCTGCCCCTGCATCTGTATAGAGATGATTATTAAACTCGTAGAAGCTAACAAGGCTGCCAAATGAAAGAGTATAGTAAGAGAAGGTATAGAGTAATAAAACAGACCCTCAAATAGGGAGTGATAAGGATGAACCAGCAAAGAGGACAGGAAAGAATCAGTCAGACAGCTAGGGAAACCAAGAGAGAACAGGGTTAAAAATAGTTTATTGAGAAATAGAAATGATCAGACCTGCCCTTTAGGAAAATCACTTTGCTAGCTGTGTGGCTGAGTCGTTGGAGGAGAGACATGAGACAGAGACCAATTAGGAGGCTATTGTGATAGTTCAGGTGGGAGAGTAGGAAAGCATGAACTAAGATGGCGGTCATGTGAGTGGACAGAAGGGGACAAATGTAAGAGATGTTATGGAAGTAGCAATGGTAAGATTTTACAAAATGGTAGGATTTGGGATGTATGAGGTGAAAGGGATGGAAAAGCTAAGGATAATAGTGAGTTTTCAAATCTGGGTGACTAGGAGACTGGCATTATAATCCACAAAAATAAGGATGTTTGGAAGGGAACGGATTTTGAGTAAAAGATAATCAGTATAGTGTTGGAAATATTGAACTCAAGATATCCCTAAGACATCCAGTGTGAAAAGTTGGAGATGTGCAACTGGGGTCTAGGAAATTGAGGGCCCTATCTGTATGTTGTTGTTCAGTTGTTTCAGTCAGGTACAACTCTTCATGACCCCATTTGGGGTTTTCTTGGAAAAGAAGTTGGAATAGTTTGCCATTTCCTTCTCAAGCTCATTTTACAGATGAGGAAACTGAGGCAAACAGGGTTAAGTGATTCACCCAAGGGCACACAGCTAGTAAATATCTGAGGCTGGATTTGAACTCAGGTCTTCCTGACTCCAGGCTGTGTCATGCCACACAGCTGCCCCTGCATCTGTATGGAGATGATAAACTTCTGGAAGCTGATAAAGTCACCAAGTGAGAGAGTATAGTAAGAGAAGGTATAGAGTTATAGAACAGACCCTCGATAGGGCGGGGTGACATGGATGAACAAGCAAAGAGGACAGGAAAGGAGCAGTCAGACAGCTAGGAAAACCAAGAGAGAACAGGGTTAAAAAAAACCCGGGAAGGAGAGAGTATCCTAGAGTTGAGAATAATCAACAGTGCCGAGGGCTGCAGATAGGTCAAGAAAAATTAGGATAGAGAAAAGGTTCTAATATTTGGCAATTAAAAGATTATCAGTAACTTTGAAGAGAGTTATATATAGTAAATATCTGTCAAGTAGTATATTGAACTAAGAAAGCAGGAACACATTTAGGGGGCTTATAAAATACCTAGATTTTAGCCAACCTAATGCAAAATCCACTAAGCTTATAAAAAATGGTTCTTATTCACAAAGAGGTTTTTGACAAAGCTCTTCTCCCTTTGGAATAGTGCAGATGTCTTATTTTGGGGCGTGGAGGGGAGGAGGGTAGAGAATGATAAAGCAAAAAGAAAAAAAGAGTTAAGAATCTACCCTGCTCTTCTAATGTGTTTTGATAGGTCAAATGTATAAATCTCTATGATGACCCATCTGGGCAAAAGAAATACATGGGCCTAAATGACCTTCTTCAGAATAGAAGTCTACATGTTGGATAAGAGGTTTTAATAACGGGGAAATATGTGATTAAAAATTATAGATCTTTTTTAAAAAAATCAGCAGGTGACAGAGTTAAATGTTTCAGACTCTAACCTTAATGATACATGACCCAATTCAAAATCTTAGTTTTTTTTTTGATGTTAAGCTTCAAGCCAACCTTTACACTCCCCTTTTTTACTGTTTGTTACCCTTTATATTTGAAGACATTCCCCTGGTCACTTGCAGAATGTGTTATCTCTGAATTTAATTGCTAAATTTAAGCATTATGTGTCTTGGATAGCCTTGGATATTCTCTCTGGACCAGCAGTGTAGAGTGCTGCCATACTTCTACTTTCAAAGCCTTGGCCATTTGGAGTTTGGATTTCTATAGCACTAGGAAGAGGCAGGAGGCAGGGTATAGAACTGAACACTAAGCCCACACATGTATCTTGCCTGTTCCCTTCTCTCCTCCACTCTCTTGTGGAGCTCATAGCAGCACAGAACACTGGGGAGATGCTGGTTATCATGGCATCAGCACATTTCTGCAATTTGGAGTTTGGATGATTGTGGCTTTGGAAAGAGATGGCATGGGTGGGTCAGGGTTTAGGGTTTAGCATTCTGTCCCAAGTTGAGGTTGACTAGTGCAGCCTTCTTACAGGGAGTGTGGTGGAAAATGGGGAGGGGGACAGGGAAAGGCCGAGTGAACCTGAGTTGTGCATCAGTTCAAGGACCTTTTATCTTCTTTGGATTTTTCCTATCCTGGACCATGGAGGCAGCTAAAATAGTTTTATTTCTGAGAAACTATTTCTGCTTTGAAAAGGTTGTGAGGATCACACAAAACATCTAGCCTTCCATCTTGTTGTTCATATGACTGGGAAATCCAAACCACCTCTCACCTTTTTTGAGAAAAATTGCATGTCTCTTTCATTTTATACTTCTGAATTTGATATTTATTGACCTGTGTACTTTACATGTATTGCTATTTAATTTTATTGATTGAGCTTTAAATTCTTTTTTATGTTTGTTAAAAGAGAAGATTGAAATGGAATAGTATATAGTAGATGAGGAAATTACTGTTGTCACTATCTCTCACCCCACCCCTTCCAATCTATATTAAAGCTTGTCAATTTTGCCTTTGCAATATCTCTCAAATACATCCCCTTTTCTCTTCTGGCAGTACAACCATCTGGTGCATCAATCACTTCATGGTGCATCGCCTCACCACTTTACACTTGGACTACTACAATGTTGCTCATTCTTTTTTGAGGAGGACCAATGACATCATGAGATGATGATGACTTGCCAATAAATTGGATTTAAGTGAGGCAGAGTTTCACAAAGACGTCAACCTTAGTCTCTCTCTTCCAGAGTCACTGAAGTCCAGTGATAAGACAAAAATCAGGATGATGGCCCAGGATGCAGACCAAGATCTAAGCCCTCTACAGCACCTACTTCAGCCACCTTCATGGCCATTGGAACAAATTGTTCTCATCTGCCCATTCCACTTGGGGAAGTCTTCTCATGCTCAGGGTAGACATTCCTCTACCTCACCAATAGTTTTGACACCTGTCAATTGTCCTCAACTTGGATTAGCCCATCTGCTGAGATGGCTGTGCTTGGGTATGGCCACTGTGCATGCTACAGCTTTCTAGAGTCACAGGAGAGAGTTGGGTGACAGGTAGACACCAAACATGAATGAGCAGCCTTGAAAAGGGCTTGGCAAACCCTCACACCAGACATGCTAGTCCTCCTTGAACATGTCATACCACCCCTACTGCAATATTGCAGTAGCCTGCTGGTGGATCTACATGCCCCAAGCCTCTCCTCAGTCCAATCCATCATTCATTCAGTCACTAAAGTGATTTTTCTGAAGTACAGGTCCAGTCATGTCACACACATGTTTCTACAACTCATTAAACTCCCAATGGCCTCCAGGACTACATACAAGACCCTCTGTTTGGCATCCAAAATTCTTCACAGCCTTTCCCCCTCCTACCTTTCCCATCTTCTTATACCTTACTCCCTGATACTTATTATTCTCTTCAATGACACTGGTCTCCTTGCTACTTTACAAATACTCCATCTCTTGGATATAGATATTTTCTGTCAACCTGGAACGCACTCCTTCCTTAAATCTACCTACAGGCCTACCTACCTTTTCACCTAAAATCCCATCTTTTACAGGAAGCCTTTCCTAACTCCTCTTAATTCTAGTACCTTCCTTCTTCCTATTTATCTTTTATATAACTTTGTGCATATTTGTTTTCTTGTTGTTTTCCCCATTAAGTTGTGAGCTCCCTGAGGGCAGGGTCTGTCTTTTGCCTCTTATTTCATCTCCAGCACTTAACACAGTGCCTGACACATAGTAGGCACTTTTTAAAATTTATTGATTGACTAACTGACTGATGTAAGTATCAAAGGGATGAAGTCTGTATTAGTAGAATGACAATGGTAATGGAATGGAAAAGGTAAATTCAAGAGACATTTTAAAGGAAGAAAAAGTAGGACTTGGTAACATTGGAAATATTCAAGTATGTAACAAACATATATATGTATATATATATATATATATAAAATTTTATACACAAAAAGAATATTTAAGATCCCAAAAAAGTTTTTTGCTCTGACAATAAAGTCTCACTAATCACAATAGGTCTGGATACAATGGTTACCATCAAATTATTACAGTAAATTAGCTTACAAATAAAATTTATCAGGTCTTCTAAAAATCACACTCAAAAAAAATCTTTACTTAAACATTAAATGAAAGATTTTTTACTTAAACATCTCTCCTAAAAGTATTTTTCTTTCTTAAAAACAGCTTTAACTTTTTCTTGATGTTAAGATAATTGATAGATTTTCATAAAGTAAATTAATTGAAAGCCTCTAAATTTACAGATATCCATCTCTTATTCAACCTTAAAACAAAAATAAATCTTTAAAATTGGAATTTATCAAAACAAAGTTGGTATAAATTATTTTTAAGTATCATAAACCACTCTCAAAAGTGCCATAAAAACAACACAAATCTTTAATTATCACAAATTCCTAAGTACCACTCTCCTCCAGTCAAAAGGTGTTTGCAATGGTGAAGAGATTCAGTTTTTCTAAATTGAGCAACGCCAAGAACAAAAACAAAAACGAATTAGCCTTATCACAATAGCAAAGTTTAGCAGGCCTTTAAAAATTTATTCAATTTCTCTTTCTTCCTTTTGTCTTCTCCTAGAGAGTAAACTCATCCTGTAATAAAATATTATCACAAGAAATCAAGTAAATAATCACATTCTATTATCTCACATAGATAGTGAATGTGATAGTTTCCTTAAGCCCCTAAAAACAGCACTGGCCAATTGCAGTAAACCTTCGGATTAACATACATACATACATAGTCAGTTGGACAAAACCAGCCTCTAACCTGTGGGTGACCAGAGTCGAACAGAGTAAGCTAGAGACAAGAGAGTCATGAATCAAACAGAAGTTTAATGTCAAAGGGAGGGAAATGGCTTGCAAGCAATGATATGTGTGTCAGAGCCCCTGCCTCTAGTTAATACTGGTGACAACTATTATATTGCTTTGACCAGCACTAGGTGTTCTCTGAGCTCAGATAAGCACTGGACAAGTATCCCTGTTCTGGTCATGAAGGCCTGCTATGATTAAAACTTGTCACATTGTTGCTGTTAGCCCTCATTGTCCTGGCTGTAGCTCACTGTGTAGCCACTGGTTTAAGTACTGAGATCTCCTCACATACTGCCTTGCATTCTCCTACTAGGGGTGGGGTTATTTACATTTTTATGTGTGTGTGTGTGTGTATTTGTGTGTACATATGCACATATATGTGTATGTGTGTATATACACCTTAAATCAAATTCACTGTACATCATAAGCAAGCTTGAAAATTAAACCCTCATTTTGTACAAGGATTTTTTGCATCTCATTTACTCAGTAGGAATTCCATAACATAGTAAACTCTTGCACAGAGTCAATGAAAATTTCTGACTAGATGGTTCCAAGAATCCTTGTAGGTCTACAAAGGAGATTTTACAAAGTCTTTTACTTGGACCTTTTCCCACAATCGTTACTTTTCCTTTTTTAAAATACCTATGTAGAGGCAGCTAGGTGGCACAGTGAGTAGAGCACTAGCCCTGGAGTCAGGAGGACCTGAGTTCAAACCTGGCCTCAGACACTTGATACATTTACTAGCTGTGTGACCTTGGGCAAGTCACTTAACCCCAACTGCCTTGCCTTCCCCCTGCAAAAAATAAAATAAAATAAAATACCCGTATAGGGGCAGAGCCGAGATGGCAGAGTAAAAGCAGAGATTTGCTTTAGCTCTCCCCCAAGCCCCTCCAAATACCTGTAAAAATGATTCTAAATAAATTCTAGAGCAGCAGAACCCACAAAAGGACAGAGTGAAACAAATTTCAAGGCCAGGACAACCTGGAAGGTTGACAGGAGAGGTCTGTTTCACCAGTCTGAGAGAGAAGCACAATCCAGTGTGGGCCATGCTGGCACAGATGGGGCCAGAGAAAGCCTCAGGGTAATGAATCACTGGCAGCTGTGGTAATTTCCAGACTTCTCAACCACCAAACACCAAGGATGACTTGGAAGGTCAGTGGGAAAAGTCTGTCAAACCTGTGTGAGAGAAGAGCACATCTAGCCCAAGCCCAGGGTGGCAGCAGTGGTGGGCAGTGGCAGTGGCTGCTTCTGGAGCTCTCAACCCACAGATGGTGGGGGGATCAAGTGGTTGATAACAGGGAGATTGCAAGGATCCTTTTGCTGGTGCTAAGACAGGATTCTCTTGTTTTGCCTGTGGTTTGATCTGGGTCACAGTCCTGAGCAGCAGTCCTAGGGAGAGAAGGAGCACTGGCATGGAAGAGCTTGTGGCTGTGGAGAGGGAATCCTCCTCACAGTTCCAAGGCAGAAAAGAGTGCTTGTGGTCACTCATAGACCAGAGCACAGGCCAGGAGAGGAGTAAACAACTCTCCTTTGATTATACCACCTTGGAAGAGCTGAAAATTTATAGGTCTCTAGAAGTATCTCTGAAAACAGCTGCACAAAACCCCTGAAGCTTGGGACAGTACACCCTCCACACTGGAAGCAGAATCCTACCTTAACGAAGAGCTAAAGAGTCAAGTAATTGGCTGGGAAAATGAGCAAACAGCAGGAAAAATCAGACTATAGAATCTTACTTTGATGACAAGGAAGGTCAAAACTCAACCAGAAAAAGACAACAAAGCCAAAGCTCTTACATTCAAAGCCTCCAAGAAAAATATGAATTGATCACAGACCATGGAAGAGCTTAAAATGGATTTTGAAAATGAAGTTGGAGAAGTAGAGGAAAAATTGGGAAGAGAAATGAGAGTGATTCAAGAAAATCATGAAAAACGAGTCAACAGCTTGCTATAGGAAACCCCCCAAAATGCTGAAGAAACAACTTAAAAATAGACTAACCCAAATGGCAAAAGAGGTCCAAAAAGCCAATGAGGAGAAGAATGCCTTGAAAGGTAGAATTGGTCAAATGGAAAAGGAGGTCCAAAAGATCAATGAAGAAAATATTTCCTTAAAGATTAGAATGTAGCAAATGGAAGCTAATGACTTAATGAAAAATCAAGAAACAATCAAACAAAACCAAAAGAATGAAAAAATAGAAGACAATGTGAAATATCTCATTGGAAAAACCACTGACCTGGAAAATAGATCCAGGAGAGATATTTTAAAAATTATTGGACTACCTGAAAGCCATAATCAAAAAAAGAGCCTAGATATCATCTTTCAAGAAATTACCAAGGAAAACTTCCCTGATGTTCTAGAATTAGAGGGTAAAAAAGAAATTAAAAGAAACCACTGATTGCCTCCTGAAAGAGATCTCAAAATAGGAATACTATAGCCAAATGCCAGAGTTTCCAGGTCAAGGAGAAAATATTGCAAGAAGTCAGAAAGAAACAATTCAAGTATTGTCGAAACACAATCAGGATAACACAAGATTTAACAGCTTCTACACTAAGAGATTGGTGGGCCTGGAATAAGATATTCTGGAGGTCAAAGGAGCTAGGAGTAAAACCAAGAATCACCTATCCAGCAAAACTGAGTACAATCCTTCAGGGTAAAAATGGACATTCAATGAAATAGAAGACTTTAAAGCATTATTGATGAAAAGACCAGAGTAGAATAGAAAATTTGATTTTCAAATATGAGAATCAAGAGAAGAATGAAAAGTAAAGAGGAAATAGAAATCATAACGGACTGTTATGAGCTGTTTACATTCCAACATAGAAAGATAATATTTGTAACTCATGAGACCTTTCTCAGTATTAGGGTAGTTGGAGGGAATGCACACACACACACACACACACACACACACACACACACACACCACAGAGTGAGTTGAATATGAAGGGATGATATCTAAAAAATGAAATTAAGGGGTCAGAGAGGAATGGGAGAAGGAGAAAGGAAGAGGTAGAATGGATAAATTATGTCACGTAAAAGAGGCAAGAAGTAAACAGAGCTCAGGTAGCTTACTTGGGTCACACAGCAAATGGATTTCTTCATGCCAAATAACAAATGTCTTTTGTGTTAAGTACTAATTTACCATAATTATTCTAATAGGAGAATACACTCAGATTCCTTCTTATTTCCTTTAGGACAGATTTTGGCTTAAATCAAGTTGAATCCAACTTTATAATCATTAATGTTAACATTTTAAGTTCCAAGGCCTTACTTTTAACACTTCAAAGGAAAAAAAGATGATTATCCATAAATTTATATATTTCTTTTTGTGAAAAAAAGAAAAGAAACATGGTGACAATTCCCAGCTCTGTACAACCTTTTCTTCTACTTCCTTGAAGAGCTGCATCAATTCTCAATCCCTTGCCTTCTTTATCTAACTTTGAGATTTATGAGATAAGGAGTTGGCCTAGGTATTCAGCCAATATAGACATATGCTTAGAAAAGATATGAAGTTTTACAGTTTGAATTCACCCCTGTCATCATTAGGCCAGCTTAAAGTGTGTTGTGCTAAAATATTATAAGATTTTAGCTGAATGGCAGCAGGGCATGGTCAGTTTCCCAGGACAGAAACCTTCAAAAGCTTTCACAGGAATTAATTAAATAATTCTGGATTTAAATAATACAAGGAAACATTTAAGATCTTAATCACAATAACCAATATTTTTTAACCATATCCAATATTTGTGTGGTATTAAATTTAATATAGGCTTCCTACAGATTATCCTGAAAGGTGGGTGGATATGGTAAACCAGATGTTCATCTAACCTTACTTGTACACCAAAGCTAAAAATCTTTTCCTTTGCAATTTCTGTTTCTTAACCAAAATCAAATCACCTCACTTTAACCTAAGCATGGGACTAGATCCTGATTTAAAAATTTTCTTTATAACATATTTACTTCAGTCTTTCAACAATTAAATCCATAATCCAAACCAAGTAACATCTAGTGAACTTTTCTAACAATATTTTTAAAACAATGAATTATCAAATTAATGTTAAATACTTTTTTTTAAACACATTACAAATCACATTATCTAGGGTAACTTGGCTTACTAAGACCTTTCCTGACCCATATAGTCTAATAAAAATAATAATAATAATAAATTTTGCTTGAAATGAGACCAGAACAAATTCTATCACATCTGGATCTATTTTCCAAATAATATCATATAGAAGATTAATTTATAATTTCAATGATTTGGTACTATATTTTACACAAGAGTTATTTATTCTAAGAATTTCATATTATGGAATTCACTATTTCCAGTTAATCTACTGCCAAAGATTTTAAAAGTGACAGTGACAGGGTATGGGCCCAAGCCAAGACCTTCCTCCCTTACCCCAAAAGAATTTGAGTCCCATTTGTCTATGGGCCCTGGAAACCCCACCCTAAACTCTCCTTGAATTTTCCCACTTGTTCAACTCTCTGGTATTTGCTTGAGGCATCTATCCACTCCAGGAATCCTCTCAATTGGTCTTTCATTGTGGCCTCTGCCCAATATCCAGCCCTCCATTTTCTGTTACCTCTGGATTACTCCTGGCTACTTCCTACCCTTGATCCTATCTAAACCCCATTCTCCCTTGGCAGTGTGGTCCACGTCCCTTCTCTGTTACCTCCCAGTTGCGTAAGCCTACTGGCCACTCCCATCTAGATCTTCCCTAAACCCATTCTCCCAGTCTCCCCAGACTACTTGGCCAATCCTAGATCCCTCCCACAGTCTTTCTATATGTAAGACCCGTCTTGCCTCCATTAAGTCACTCAGATTCCTTAAGAGTCTGGCCAATGTGGCACATTTTTAGAATCACTCCTACCCTGACCAGTATTCTAAAAACCTTGTCTTTGGCTGAAAGAAGGCCTGGGTCAAATTCATTTGAGGCAGGACCTGCTTGATGCTATTTCAAGGTCCCAGTGATGTGGATACAAATGGTGTCCTAAGAGTTAAAAATAATATTAAGGGTTGTTTTTCCAACACCTTGTGAGGTCCCTCCTGATCTTGAGGGCATCCTAAAGTCTCTACCCTTTATCTTGAAATACCATAAGACCTTCCCTTTATTCTGCATGATAAAATTCCTTGTCTGCCTCATTCTGAGTCATAAAATTTCCCCTGTCTTCCTCATCTTGTCCTTATGAAAACAAGTCCCTGTCCCTCAGTAAACTGCTAGTCCTTCCAGGGCTAGCCCACTGCTTTTAGGTCAATAAAGCACCGCTTGGTTAAGAGAAGGTCGTCTAAGTGAATTCTTTTACACTTGAACCACTCTCTCAACTCTGACCTCAACATCAGCACCCCTAAACCTCAACAACAGTACATAAGAGATTTTAATTATCACACTTAGGAACATATTGCTCATCGGATTTTTTTTCCTGTTCCCTTAGATTAGACCATCTGAAATTGAATGTGGAACAAGAGGGGCCTGGAACATGTCACCTGTGTCCTCCATTTTCATTCTCAAGCCTGTTAATAGGTTACAAAAGGCTCAACTGCCTATTTAATGTCAGAGATCTGTTATGTTGCCTAAAAAACAGTTTTGCAAATTAAAAGTCATAATCTCCTTTCTTTCCTGCTACTCTTTACCTTTCAGAAACTCAAGAGAGTGTTAACACAATAATTCCTAAATAAAGGGACTTATATTTCTCTCACAATTTTCACCAAGATTACTCATATAAACAGTTTTTTACAATGGTAATACATATTTTAAACATAAATTACCGAAATTCTGAAGTTATCATTTCAAGGCTTTGACAGAAAAATCTTGATCAAAGTGTCTTAAAGGACAAAAAAAATGATTTTTCAGTTTTAAATACATAGCCCGGATGTCAGATATATTGGGGCAAGGGGGGCGGAAGGGGACCCAGAGGCAAAGACAGTCCCCTAGCTTTAATTTAAACATAATCTACAAACTTTAGCTTTGGGATTCAATTACACCTGAACTCATCTAACTTTGGACTGACCAAAATATCCCTTTTGCCAAGTGGATATTTCACTGAATTAGCCTTACTTGCTTGAAGCATTCACTAAAGCTCCACCCAAAGGCGAAAACAAAACAAAAACTTGGTATTTTTTACTGAGAGAGAAATCCCTTCTCTGATTCTACCTCCAAAACTGTAAACTCACAATCAGAAGACAGAAAGGAACTCTTTAAAATTAAAATTACCACTTTTTAAACATGATAGCCTTGGGGAACCTCACCCTGCTTTGTCAGGTTCCCCCCCCCCACCCCGCCTAGCAAATGCAGACCATATCCTAAAGACAAAGACGACACACAGACAAAAACATACAGAAATCAAAGTTGAGATTAAAAATGCCTTTACTTGCTTGGCAGAGCTTTCTACCCTGCTTGTCTTACTTAGCTGTCTGCTTCCTGCTCTGCTCAGAGCAGACTTTCCATTCCTTTGACACACCTCTGCTTGAAAATCCTAAGAAGTGGGCTTCTCTCAAAGTCCTTTTTGCAGAGTTTTAATCACACACATTCCTGAAAAAATACTTCCTTTTACACACACACACACACACACACACACACACACACAGAAGGAGAGGGAGAAGGAAAGAGAGACAGAGAGAGAGAGACAGAGAGAGACAGAGACAGAAAGACAGAGAGAGAGAGAGAGAGAGAGAGAGAGAGAGAGAGAGAGAGAGAGAGGAGAGAGAAAGAGAGAGAGAGAGAGAGAGAGAGAGAGAGAGAGAGAGAGAGAGAGAGAGAGAGAGAGAGAGGGAGAGAGAGGGAGAGAGAGGGAGCTTAATATATATGTAACCCCCAAAACTTGAAAGCAAGTTTGTAGCTTTACAGATTCTCTCCCAGGGTAGTGACCCAGATTTCCCTTTTTTTGAAACCTTATTCCTGCAAAAAAAAATTCAGAATGTATTGCTAGTTCTTTGGGGGTCTCATACTAATCAATTAGATCTTCATAAGCTGAGGTCCAAAATATCCTGAATTTTCCAGGTGGCCCCTTACTGTGTACACAGGTTTTCCCCTTTTATCCCCATATAGCTTACTTCAGGGGATCTCTTTTAAGTAGATGCATCTACTTGACCATAATGCCCTCCAGTAAGAGTGAAAGTTAGAAAGCTACAGATCAAACATGAAAAACAGATAGAACATATAAACTTAACCAGTAAAAATAATTACTGGTTAAAAAAGTTAGGGAGGTCACAGCCTGTCTTAACAGAGAATTCCCAATATAGAGAAACTGTCCACGTGGTCCCAAGACATGGGGAGATTTTGTTAAGAATCTAGGGCAGGAGTGGGGAACTTGGGGCCTGGGGGCCACTAGGTCCTCAAGTGCAGCCCTTTGGCTGGGATTTTTTCTGTAAAGTTTGGATTCAATCAAAGAGGGCCATGTGTGGCCACCCTTGATCTAGGGCGTAAGGCTCAGGTCCTTTCATCTGGGTCACCATAACTGTGAAAGTTCAAGAGTCATAATTTCTGGGTAATTAACCATTTTATTAATCATGCTAGCATTTTAATAAAGGGTCAGTGGCACTCTGAAATGACAAAGACAATCATGGCAGTGGGCTCATAGCTTATATGCCCCTGGGAGAGGGGTATTACTGAGGGTGGCAATCAGCTCTGATTGGTTAATGATTAATGAGAGAATGGATATTACAGTGAGGGGCTGGCCCTATTCCAATGAACTCTCATTATGGTTTGTTTGGTTTTTTTTTTACTTTTAAGTTACCTCTAGGCTTGAGCAATCTATTCATAGAATTGATCCTCAATCAAACCTGAGTAGAGCACAATGGCTTCCCTATCAAGGTGGGATCTGAACCAAATTGTTGAGAAAGTCAATCCAACCCTATTATCTGTAATATCCTTCGAGAAACCGAACTTTGAAATGAGGACTACAGAAAAAAAGGGAGGACTCTAGCTTTCCTCAAATCATTGGTTATTTATTAATAATCATGTCTCTCAAAGGATTAATTATCCTTCAAAAAAATGAACACTTTGCCTTTTAAAATGGAATCAGGCCCATTAAATTGCAAAATGCTTCATTCATTATAGGAGTATATGTTCTAATTTAAGATTTACAAATACTGTCTCTTGAATTTATCTAATCCATAGCACTGCCTTATTAGGCAGAGAGTATGGAGTATATCCACAGGTACCTACTTTAATGTGATAAAAAAAATAGTGGCTTTCCCTTCCTAATCTAGATAGACAAGCTGTTCCCTTCTTTAGTTTATAGTTTCCCTTTTCTGTTTTTAAATCATGAGTGCCACTTTGAGTCAACCAAGTTTTCTCTCTATTAGAAAGGAAAAAGTGGCCTACAATATTTCTTCCTTGCATAATTCTTGAAATCAATTATCAATAAAAATACTCATTATCTAATCTTTCTACTAGTAGGCAGAGGTAGTTTAAACAAAACTTCTTAATCTAGTTGGACAAACAACTTTGTTCATACCCTTTTTCTTTCCAAAGGTGTAGCTTTCAAATTATTGTCCAAACACAGATAGTGCTTTGTAGAGTTTGAAAATGAAACATTCTTCCCAGTGACCAACTTCCTCGGAACCTATTCAGAGTACAGAATGTTCAGCACCTGTTAGTCATTTGTTTAAACATGTCACGAAAAGGAGAAAAAAATAGTTTTCTTTAAGTCTCTGGAAATATATATGTATTCATCAAACCAAGATTAAAATTATTTTATTTTTCAACCTTTTTTATTCATTTTAAACTTAAATACAAAATGAGAAAAGAAAAAAATCCATGTATACAGCAGAACATGAGAGGATTCAATACAAAATAATAACTTTCTATTTCAAACAAACTTATATAATAAATACTACACATTGTTTTCAATGCTACCCAGCTTTTCTTTGCTTCCTTTTAGGTTTTCTTTTGTTCTCTTCTGTGCACTTTTTACATTTTTTTCCCTCCCTCCTCCCCTTTCATCTTAAAGAAGGCTACAGTTAAACATAGATAATACACACACACACAAATGCATGTATGTATGTGTATATATGTGTGTATGTGTATATATACACATATATACATATATAGATATTTATAAACATACATATATATGTATATACATATACACTCATACACATATAGGGAAGAGTATACTATGCATATTTCCAATTTGTTATCTCTTTCTCTGGAAGTGGATAACAAATTCCTTCATAGGTTTAAGTCTTTCTATGTTTTTCTAAATCAACAAGCTCATCGTTTCCTGCACCAGAGCAATATTCCAACACAAGCCGAAAATGAAATGGCAAACCAATCCAGAATTTTTGTCATGAAAATCCCAAATATGGCCATGATGAGTTAGACATGACTGAGAAATGACTGAAAAACAAAAAGGTTTTGTACCAGTGTGGTTGTAGCGGCAGAGAAGAAGGCATGTAGTGGAGTTGTTACAAGGGTGGGCATAAGAGGATTTGAACACTGATTGGTTATGGGGGGTGGTGAGAGACAGTAAGGACCAAAGGATTATACCTAGGTTCTGAGCCTGGGTGAGTGGGAAGATTGCGGTATACTAGACAGTAATGAAGAAATTAGGAAGAGAGTAAATTTGGGGGTGGGGGAAGGAAAGGTTATGAGTTTAGTTCTGAACGTGTTTAGTTTAAGATATCTAGAGGAGGTCTGGTCTGAGATGTATAAAAGGCAGTTGAAGGTATGAGACTGGAGATCAGGAGAGAGGTTAGGGTTGGACAAGTATATCTGAGAGTCATCTTCACATAGATGATAATTGAACCCATGGGAGCTGATGAGATCACTATCTAACATAGTAGAGAAGGAAAAGAAAAGAGAGCTCAAGAACAGAAGGACTCCCACTATTATCAGGCATGAGGTAGATGAAGGTTCAGACAGGAGAAAGATAAGTGGGAGAGAACAGTGGCCCAAAAACTACAAAGAAGACAGTGTAAAGGAGAAGATTCACAATGTCAAAAGCTTCAGAGAAATCAAGAAGGATGAGAATTGAGAAAAGGCCATTATGCTGGGCCAGTAAGAAATCATTAATAACTTTGAAGATAGCAATTTCAGTTGAATGATGAAGTCAGAAGCCAGACTACATAGAGTTAAGAATAGAGCAAGATAAAAGAAAGTAGAGGCACTAATTGTAGATAGCCTTCTAAAGGCATTAAACCACAAAATGGAAGAGAGAGATAGGACAATAGCGGGAGGGGGTAGACAGATTAAGTGAGATTTTTTTTGAGGATGGGGGAGAGATGACCACATTTGTATGCAGCAGGGAAGGAGCCAGTAGAGAGGGAAAGATTAGTAAGAGAGTAGGAATGACAAAGGGGGCTATCTGGTGGAGAAGGTGGTATAGAATTGTGTCAATTGTAAATATAGAGAGATTTGGCCTTGGCAAAAAGAACAGTTACCTCTTTGATTGAAGCAGTTGCAAAGGAAAAAATAGTGGCAGAAGGCACCTGAATGATGTGGGATGAGACAGAAGGAATGAAAGAGAAGAGAGAGCTCTTGGAGAATTTTTATAGTGAAATATGAGACAATGTTCTCAGCTTAGAGGGTTAGGCATGAGAGAGCTATGGAACTTTTGCGTGGGGAGGAAAAGATTTAGAAAAGCCACTGTGGCGAGTGGGATAGTGAATCAGAGAGTTATGGAAGGACTACCTTGTTATGGTAAGAGTTCGATTGAGGCTATATAACATAAATTTGAAGAGGATCCAGTCAGCATGGTTGTGTAATTTTCTCTAATTGGGTGTGTTTAGGAATGAAGGCAGCAGATGGTGAGAGTATTCCAAGGCTGGGATTTTGAAGGACAAAATTTCTGATAGGCTAAAGAGGCAAAAGAGAGAGAGAAGAGGACAATGAAGAGTTAAACTGGCTCACTAGGAACACAAAACTTGAAATGGAAGAGAGTGTAGCCAGTTAAAGGTTGTCGGCTTGAGAGAGAAGTGAAGCATGGAGGAACTGGAGGTTCCTGTGAGGATGAAGAACAAATTTAGGGCTACAAGGCAGAGGCAGAGGTGGAATGACAACAGATTATGGTCAAATAAAGGAATTTCATAGCTTATCAACTTCGATATGGACCACTTAGGAGTGACGGCAAGATCGAAGGTATGACCTTCTCTGTGGTTAGCAAAGGTAGTTTGAAGGAGTGGGCCATAAGAAATTAATCAATTCAGGAATTCTGAAGTTAGGATGTTAGAGGAAATGCCAGTATGTATATTGAAGTCCCCTAGTATGAGGCTAGGAGTCGATGGGGAGAGAAAGACTGTGAGTCATACACTGAATTCACTGAGGAAGGAAGGAGAATGTCTAGGAGGTCTTTAGACAACAGCTACCAGAATTTTGATTGAGTAATAAATATGTTTGGAATGAATCCCAAAGGACAAGTTACTGAACGTTGCTGGTAAAGGGAATGCATGGAACTGTCAATGGGGAAGTAGGGAGCAATCAGTCCCTCTCCCCACCCCCACTGCAATCACACCCAGTGTATTGTGGGGAATGCATAAAAGTGTAACTAGTGTTGGCAAGGGTAGCTAGGGAAACTCATAAGGAGGGAGTCAGGTAATAGTGAATGAAAGAAAGGAAAAAGTTTAAGATAAGCAGAGCAGCAGCAAATTACTCTCCTGACAGCTGCACTGGTACAAACTCTCAAAACCTTTTTCTGAGCCATTTTTCAGTCATGTCCAGCTCTTCATGGCCGCATTTGGGATTTTCATGGCAAAAATACTGGAGTGGTTTGCCATTTCATTTTCAGCTTATTTTACAGATGAAGAAAATTAGGCAAACAGGGTCAAGTGATTTGCCCAGGGCTAGATTTGAACTCAGGAAGATGAATCTTCCTGACTTCAGGCCTGGCACTCTATCCACTTCACCACCTAGTTGTCTCTCATCACCCTATACCTGCTCTTTTACAGAATCTTCCTAGTTGGTCACCATGCTTCAAGTGTCTTTTCACTCCAATCCATCCTCCACTCACTGACTATCTGCCAGGGCTGAAACACTCACCTTCCTCATTTCTGTATCCTTGTTTCCCTGGCTTTCTTCAAATCTCAGCTAAAATCATACCTTTTGCAAGAACTTTTTCTTAGAGCTTATTAATTTTAGTGCCGCCCCTCTAAGATTTATGCCCTCCCCTCATTTATCCTGCATATATATATATATACATATAGATATACATATATCTATATGTATGTATGCACACACACACACATACACGCATGCATGTTAACCTCTCCCCAAACGCGAGTTTGGACCAACAGATACTTTTTTTTCTTGTGATAGCAAAACTAATAGTGTTTACGTGGCACTTTAAAGTTTGCAAAGCCCTGTACGTATATTATCTTATCTTTTTTAAAAGCTTAATTTATTTATTTTCAGTTTCCAACATTCATTTCCATAAGATTTTGAGTTATAAATTTTCTCCCCATCTCTCCCCTCCCCTACCCCAAGATGGCATGTATTCTGATTACTCCTTTCCCCAGTCTGCCCTCCCTTCTGTCACCCCACTCTTCTCCCCACTTATTCCTTTCCCCCTTACTTTCTTGTAGGGCAAGATAGATTTCTATACCCCATTGCCCCAGTTGCATATAAAAACAGTTTTTTTAACAGGCCAACAGATATTCTCATTAAATATATTTGAATATGGATAACATCCATGGTACATCTGAGGATTTCCTCAAGGGTTTTTTTTTTTATTTTAGTGAGTTAACAAACTATTACCTTTTGGATACAGGTCTGTTCTCTTATGATGCCAACTGGGATCACCTCAGTAGAATGCATAAATTGAAAGCTGCATCTAGAAACTTTGTTATTATTGCAAATTTTACAGGAATTTTAAAAAATGGAATAAGGTGTGTGAAGCCTAATTGCAATGTGTGAATTTTTCTGCTCGAATTAAACGTGACAACTCATGGCAACTTTGTCAAATTTATGATATTTATTTTCCTCCTTCCCTTGTCTTTCTTCCATCCTTTCCTTTACTCCTCTTCCTCCTTTTTTTCTCTTCTCATTTCCTTCCTTCCCTTCTTCCTTCCTTCTTCTTTGTTTACATGTGACTTCACATTAGTGAACTGGCACGACAACTTTTTTTCTACTCTGACTGCAAAGAAATACATTCTGAATGTGACCCCTCAGCTATATTGGTGCTAAACTTAACCTCATCACTGGTGTAGGGTATGTATAAACTACAAACACTAAAGGAAGTACCCTTCAGACAGGAACATAATACAACTATAGCTCTCAGAAGACATTAATCCTTCAGTATATACATATCATTTATTTTTGATTTCTAAAGAAAATTTTAATATAACATTTGGATTTTGATGTCAATGTCAAATTTCTTTAAAATTAAGGATTCTTTAGGGGCATTTTTACCGATTGTTAAGAAAAATTGCTGCTTTTTTTTTAACAAGGTTACTACCTTCTGACAAATAAGGATCTGAAAAATTAAGCTATTACTTAGTTCTCCCCAAAGTTACTAGAAGATTCCATGAATTAAGCATGCAGAGGTTTATCATTTACTTACCTAAGTGCAATGTACAACATGTGTTAGGAGAGTAATTTGCTACTGCTCTGCTGTATGCCTTATTCTAATGTATTTCCTAACCTCAAAAATCTTTTCTGTGGTTCTGAACAGAAATTATTCATGATTCCATTTAAGCTTCCTGGTAGTACTTTAATATTTTTATCTTCCAAGGTTTATTTTGCCAAAGGGAAACTATTCCCTATTTTATTTTTATGAACTATATGGTAGGTTTGTCATGGAGTCTCCTGAGTACTAAATATATGCTCACAGAATCTTCTTGTTAATTTTTTTCTTTCCATTGGCATTCCCACTGCCTACTTCTACCACCAAAATCACAAGTCAGAGGAGTCAATCCCTTTTTTAAATACAATTGGAGAGCTTGTTTTTTTTTTAAATTATAGGGCACAGTGGGAAAAGAAATTAAATCGTAAATATCCTTTGGTGCAGAGATCCCACTACTGGGCATATACCACAATTAAAAACAGACAAATGTAGCAGCTTGGTGAGATACAGATATAAGTAGATTCCCCTAAGTAGGTTAGAGTGAGGAAAAATATCACCAATAAAAGTAGGTTATCCAAATATCACAAGTTGACACAAATAAATGACAAGAGTCATTTTCCAATGAATAACTGGTCAAAAGTTATGAACAAACTTTTCAAAAGTATAATTACCAACTATACAAAGCCATATGAAAACATGCTTCAAATTACAAGTAAATGAAAATTTTAAAACTCAGATTTCGCCTCATACTACAAATTGGTAGATGCCAAAAAACCAAAAACAGCAAGAATAGGAGGTACTCTGATATAGCTTACAATTAATTAATACAACAGTTGTGATTTACTGCTCTTCTTTTTGTGTGACACACTCTTTTTTCCCTAAAAAGGAAAAAAAATAATTGCCATGCTTTCTGTTGTTTAGACAAAGTGCTTAAATAATTATTTTTTATGTTCTAAAAATTAGAGTAGATTAAGTTTAGTTCCCTGTAAAAATTGGGTAGGAGAAGGTGAAAGGAAGAGATAGAATGCTGAGGAAAGCACCTCATATATTGTCTGGGTTCAAGTTCATGCCAATAAGGAAGGACCAAGAATCACCTTTAGCACTATGACATAAGTAGAGAAGAGAACAGACAGGAGTAACTCAAGCATGATTTACCAAGAGCTACTAGAGGGTAACCCTATATTGTTATGTAATGATTACTACATGGCCAGAGTCAAACCAGGATTTAGTAATCACCTGTGCTGTGAACTGAAGAAATGATATATGTATGTATATGTGTATGCATGTATACATATGTATGCATACATAATTGTATGTATGTATATGTATATACCATGACACACCAAGAATCTAGTTCATAAAATAAAACAGGGAGTAGTTTGCCTTTGGCAAGTAAAGCCAAGAAGATAAAAATATTAAGGTACTACCAGGAAGCTTAAATGGGATTATGAATAATTTCTGTTCAGAACCACAGAAAAGTTATGCTATATAATAACTTTTTCAAAATTTATATATATATAAACTTAAAAAGCAGGTATATGTACAATGCAAGACATATATACATATGTGTACATATATGTGTATACGTGTGCATTGCATATATACATATATAACTGCTTTTCAAAAACTTTTTTTTAAAGTTTTCAAGTTAAAAAGAGGGAAAATATTCCTATCAGCTCAATCTTTAGATCTGTGAATTGAAAAATTTGACATTTTAGACCTTCATAAGGTATTTTAAACATTTTTTGGGGAGGGGGGAATTCTTCAGGGATTTCCCTCTATAATCCTCATATACATGAGATGAGAAAACAGAAATTTTTTCTATGATGTTTCCTCATTTTAGTTTTCAAAGCTAGAATATGATTTTTAGATTCAAAATAAATTTCTTTACATGAACCAGTTTCTTTATATTTGAATTCTGCAATTAACTATCTAATGTAATACCTATAATGAAGCAATTTTAGGTGGTTTTTATAGCAAAGGGTTTTGAAAAAATAAGCAACCCTCATTCCATTGCAATATTGCATTTACATACTATACACCTGGTTTTATCAATAGCAAATAAATATATCATTCATTCTTTTCCAAAAGGCCAAGGATCCAAATATTTTTCTCAAAAGAGTTATATTACCCATGTGTGTGAACCACCATTACCCACCTAACAGGTTAACCATGAAAAACAAATGAGATAATGTTCACAAGTCAGTCTGTAACCACAGAATAATACATAAGTGCCAGCTATTATTGTTATCAGCCTCATCAAAAATTTCCTTTTTGGCCAAGGAGAAAAATAAAGTGAAAATATTAAACCACTCTGTTCAAAATGTGGAATGCCCCTCAGGCTTGAAATCTGACTGAAGATCATTTGAAATTGCACGTCTTTTACTGATCTCCAACTCTTCAGACACACAGCAATGCTCTCTTTTGATTCTCGCTGATTAGGTATTTGGCCTGCTTCTTGCTGAACCACCATATGAATTTACATTTCATTTAGCTCCCAGCAAAATGTGAAAATGAACTGGAAAAACTGGATCTTCCTAAACAAGAATAGCCTACAGAAGTATTTGGACTCTTTTAGCAATGCTTCTCACGACAGTGAACTTTTCTAGTAAACTTTATTGATCTTTCAATATATCAAGGGTCCGGGATTTCATCAGTGTGGGTATTCCTCCAAAGAAACAGATCTTAGCCCTTTGTGACTTAGGACTTAGTTTTCCAGAGCCAGCTCATAAGCCTCTCCAGCTTAACTAGGTTGGTACTCAGAAGATACAGATGCATCACATCTCTGGAATTATTATTAAAACCTTTTCCAGTACGCTAAGAAGCTTGTGCTCGGCTTGCATAACATTTGGGAACCTGGGGTCAATTCTAAGCAACAATAAGACATCAATCTCTTGATTGATATCATTTTAATATTTGAAATGGTTCACTTGGAAAGTGTAAACAGGTACATAATCTTTTATTCTGAAACTCTTTGTCAAGATTTTGACAGAATTAGTTCCTAAATGAATTTTCGTTCATTTCTTTTTTGAAAAAAAGATTCAGGGGGTACATAAGAAATATTAAAATAAACTATTTGTTGTGGTAGTCTCTATTAACTACAAGGCCTCAAATTCCTAAGGAAGAGCTTGCCTCTTTTTCTTAAATTCTTTACTCATCTATTACATAATTTAAAAGCTGTCTTCTTCTAGGAATAGGCTACCAAGATCCAGAGGAGTCTACATAGCCCATCTTTCTGGGTTGAGGCCTTTGTCAGAAATGTATTTATTCTCAAATCTGCCTCCTCTTCTTCAAAGACCAATGCCATGTTTCTGCGTATATAAGATCCTAAATCAGCCTAGATGATGGCAGTTATATGTAGGGGAAAGAATGCTGAATTGGGAGGCAGAAAGACCTACTTTCTAGTTTTAGCACTTTCAGTTATTCACCATGTCATAAATAAGCAAGTTACTCCAGTCCCTTAGGTTATAATTTCATCATGTATAAGACAGATGTGATGAAAGGGATGCATAAATTATAAAGCAAATGTGAACTATTATAGCTGCATGTTCCTTTCTGTTTCCCTTCCTGCAAAAGTTGAATTAGGCGTAGCATGGAGAGGATTCTTGTTCAGGCATGAATTAGACTAGATGACACTGAGGTCACTTCCAACTCTGAGATCTGGGTTTCAATGTAAATCACTAATTGAACAGTCACCAGTGTGCTCAGTCTCTGGCTCACAATTTTCCCAGGTTCATAAAAAAGTAGCAAAAAATCAACTGAGTGACCATCACACGGCTATAAGGCATATACACTTTTCCACCTTACTTTTTTTGGCTCATGAAAAATAGGAATTCATATGCGCTGAGCTTCAACCCATGAAAGAAGTTTTCCACCATGAATTTATAGTTGCCCAATCTACAACTTATTAATTAGAAATTTGGCTGAATGAAATTTAAATAACATTTTAAACTGAGTATTCTTTGAAGACTCTGCCTTGTGAAATTATTTGTCTCAGAAGACCAGGCACAATTTTGATACCAAAAAAATTCAGGAACACATGACTAAAATGATTAAAAATGATCCAACATAATCAAATACTGTCAGCTTAAGTCTATTTCTTCTAGGAGGTTTATTTATCTTATTCAAGACCAGATGAGAAAATTTACATTCTAAAAAAAATTAGCCAGTTGATTTTTAACTAATGTTAAATTTACTTCATTAGTCCTTATATTGTTGAAGGTTTTTGTTTCGTTCCACCCATAAATGATGCAATTCTTTAGGGAAGATAGTATGTCTAATCTTTATGCTTTAAAATCCCGTGGTCAAGAATAGTGCAGGTTGGAGAGTTAAAAGTAACCATTGATATTGACAATGGAGTCTGGAAGACCTGGGTTCAAATGGTGCTTCTTACCTCTACTAACTGTGTAACTATGGGCAGAGTGATTAGAATTTATAGGAGTTGCTGATCTGCATTTCTGGAGGGAATTTCTTTACCAGGCAGTTCCCTAAACAGATAAAATTATAGGTCCAGATAAAAACAGAAACAAACAAAATTCCCACTCTTGAAAATGATACAGTGGTATTTATTGTTCACAAAAGACTCCTGTTATCTTCTGGTTGTCAATATGAATGAAATAAGATTAAAATTTTATTTTAATTCATATTCAAAGAACTCTCATTTTTTTTCATACTGGATCTGATGTACTAAAGTACTCTTAGCATGAAATCCAGAACTTTTTATTCAATGTAAAAGTCTCCTATTTTACTACAGCAAGTTATTGAAAAATTAAGACTAAGCTGTAAATTGTACTGTATTGATAACATGAAACTAAAAAGAGAATCAATTACTGACCACTGCACTTTAAGTAGGCATATAGTGTTCCAAATTACAAGGGTTTGACCACTTTGATAAATTGGTATTAATTTTTTATCTGACTATTTAAGCATTCTCTGTTAGAGCATCAGTCAGGCAATTCTATTAACCATTTAAAATTAAATTTATTGCTTTTCTTCCCTGTACAAACTCAAATAAAAGAGGTAGGAAGATCATGACTGAATTCGGCTACATTATAGGACATTGCTTACCTCTGGCTTGTGCTATTTTTCCTTGGAAAAATGTGGAAGTAGGAGGCATCTAGGTGGTACAATGAGTAAAGCACCGGCCCTGGAGTCAGGAGGACCTGAGTTCAAACCTGGCCTCAGACACTTGACACACTTACTAGCTGTGTGACCTTGGACAAGTCACTTAACCCCAACTGCCCTGCCTTCCCCCCTCAAAAAAAAGGAAAATGTAGAAATAAAATTGAGCATAGAGTAGGCCTTCTTTCTAGACTCAATTCTTTAATTTGTTTCTGAAATATGACCTATAGTGGGAAGGACAGTGGTGAACACAAAATTTTACATGGAAGAAACAGAATGATTTGCTAAGAAAGTAAGAAAAAGCCTTGAATTGATCTACCAAAATAAATCAATAAAAAATATCTATCTTAAAGGCTCTGCAACTGTAAGAGAGCTTAATTAACTCCTTGGCACCAGAAGATAAAAATTCCCTGTATGAAATTCATTGCCAGTAATGGACATGCCTGGAACCACTGCCTCAGAAGAATTGAAAGCATTTGTTGTTCCTTTAAAATATTCATATTCCAGCTTCAACATTGCATATTTTCTTTTTTTTAGAGGTGCATAATAAAGATTTAATTGAATTAACTGGAAGCAAAAGTTTGAAAAGCTAGGCTCTCTCTCCCTAGTAGGAGAGGCCCTGGGGGTTCTTTCACCCCCACCTCCCCTCACTCGGAGCTAACTGCTCTCCACTGTCGCCTCATAGGTCTAGGGCAGACTTTCTTTGAGTCAGGAAGCTGCTGAGGAGCACCGTCAGGGTGAGACCTCACAATGGCAATGAATAACCCTGAGCTTCGCCCCATCACCGAAGCACTGACCTCTTTTGTACAGGGGGGTGGGGTGGGTATGAGAAGACTTATACAGGAAGGGCCCCACCTTAAGACAAGGATAGAGGATGGCTAAATAGGAACATGATTGGCCCCAAGCCCTGAAGCTCTGAGAAAAAGAGAAGCCACTACCATAGAGGGCAGCAGCTCTCCTAATCACCATGCTTGAGGAAGGAAGGCTTTCTGATCCTTTGCAAGTCTGCCCTTTCACAGGTGGGTTTTGTTCATGTTGGGACCAGGGTTATACTTGGAGAAAAAAGCCCATGATTCTGTGCTCAAAGGGAAGCAGCGCTAGGGGCAAGGGGCCAAGGATGCCTGGAATGCAGAGTCTTATGGTGACATCTTAAGGTCAGTAGTCATATCCCAGGGAAAACGCCGGGGAGGGGAAGGTGTCATAGTAGCCAGCCCCTGATCACCATCCCACTCTGCACCACAAAAGCCAACCCCCTTGTCTAATACTACTCCCCTCATCCTTTCTTCCTTACACACCTACTAGGGGGTGGATGGAGGTAGCAGGGACAGAGGGCAGCTTTCAGCCAGAAAACCATCCCCTACTACTTCAACCAACCCTAATGTTGTTTTGTTTTGTTTTGCAGAGAGGGAGAATGGGGGGAGTTATTCCAAGAAACCAACTTCCCAGACTCAGTCACAGTACAGGTGAGCATACGGGTAG
>CM053622.1:503764446-503787371 GCA_028646595.1 Phalanger gymnotis | reverse complement strand
TCCCTTCTGTCATCCCCCCTTTTTTATTGTCTGCCTCCTTCTTTCCTGTGGGGTAAGATACCCAATTGAGTATGTATGGTATTCCCTGTTCAGGTCAAATCTGATGAGGGCAAGATTCACTCATTCCCCCTCACCTGCCTTCTCTTCTCTTCCTGCAGAACTGCTTTTTCTTGCCACTTTTACGTGAGATTATGTACCCCATTCTATCTCTCCCTATCTCCCTCTCTCAATATATTCCTCTCTCATCCCTTATTCATCTTCAACTCACGCTGTGCCCGCTCTCTCTCTCTTTATATGTATATATATATATATATATATACATATATATATATACATATACACACACATACATACACACTTATATATACATATGCATATTCCCTTCCGCTACCCTAATACCAAGGTCTCATGAATCATACACTGATGTCTAATTCTTAACCAACACAAAAAGAGCTACTATGAACATTTTTGTACAAATAGATCCTTTCCTCACCTTTTTTGATGTCTTTGGGATATAGTATTTCTGGATCAAAGGGTGTGCACGATTTTATAGCCCTTTGGGCATAGTTCCAAATTGCTCTCCAGAATGGTTGGATCAATTCACAATTATACCAATAGTGCATTAGTGTTCCAGTTTTCCTACATTGCCTCCAACATGCATCATTTTCTTTTTTTTTTCATCATATTAGCCAACCTGATAGGAGTGACATGGTGCCTCAGAATTGTTTTAATTTGCATTTTTCTAATCCACTGTGATTTCTAGCATTTTTGATCTGACTATAGATAGCTTTGATTTCTTTGTCTGAAAACTGCCTGTTCATTTCCTTTGACCATTTAGTAATTGGGAATGGCTTGTATTTTTATAAATTTTACTCAGTTCTCTATATATTTGAGAAATGAGGCCTTTATCAGAGATACTTGCTGCAAAATATTTTCCCCGGTTTTCTGTTTTCCTTTTAGTTTTGGTTTTATTGGTCTTGTTTGTGCAAAAACTTTTTAATTTTATATAATCAGTGTTATCTATTTTACATTGTGTAATGCTCTTTACATTTTCTTTGGTCCTTTTTTCTTCTGTTATCCATAGTTCTTCTGTTATCCATAGATCTGACAAGTGAACTATTCCATGGTCTCCTAATTTGCTTATGATATCATCCTTTATGTGTAAATTATGCATACATTTTAACGTTATCTTCATATATGGCATGAGATGCTGGTCTATGCCTATTTTCTGCCATATTGTCTTCCAATTTTGCCAGCAGTTTTTGTCAAAAATAATTAGTTTTTTCCAAAAACTTAGATTTGGGGGCTTATCATACAGTATGATTGCTAGATTAATAGTAATTAGATTAGTATGGCTATTTACTATATTTTATTTTGGTATACAGTATAAAATATCATTCTATGCCCAGTTTCCGCCATACTATTTTCCAGTTTTCCCACAAGTTTTTATGAAATAGTGAATTCTTAGCCCAGAAGCTAGAGGCTTTGGGTTTATCAAAGAATAGATTACTATGGTCATTGACTACTGCATCTTGTGTACCTAACCTATTCCACTGATCCACCACTCTATTTCTTGGCCAGCGCCAAATAGTTTGGATGATTGCTGCTTTATAATACAGTTTAGTATCTGGTATGGCTAAGCCACCTTCCCTAGCATTTCTTTTCATTAATTCCCTTGATATTCTGGAACTTTTGTTCTTCCAGATGAATTTTGTTATTCTTTTACCTAGCTCTATAAAATAATTTTTGGTAGTTCGATTGGTATGGCACTGAATAAGTAAATTAATTTAGGTAAAATTGTCATTTTTATTATATTAGCTCAGCCTAACCATGGGCAATTGATGTTTTATCCATTTATTTAGACCCGACTTTATTTGTATGAAAAGTGTTTCGTAATTGTGTTCATATAGGTCCTGGGTTTGTCTTGGCAGGTAGACTTCCAAATATTTTATAGTGTCTACAGTAACTTTAAATGGAATTTAAAGTTCTGTCTCTTGCTGTTGGGCTTTGTTAGTAACATATAGGAATGCCGAGGATTTATGTGGGTTTATTTTATATACTGCAACTTTGCAAAAGTTATTTTTTTCACACCCTTGATCTTATTGGGGAGGGTTTAATTTATCCCCATTACAGATAATACTTGTTGATGGTTTTAGAGAAATATTAATTATCCTTTTAAGGAAATCTCTCTTTATTCCTATGCTCTCTAGTGTTTTTAATAGGAATGAGTAACATATTTTCAAAGGCTTTTTCTATATTTATTGAGATAATCATATGATTTCTGCTAGTTTTGTTATTGATATAGTCAATTATTCTGATAATTTTCCTGGTATTAAACCAGCCCTGCCTTCCCGATATAAATTTTACCTTGTCATAATGTATGATCCTAGTGACATAGTGCTGTAATCTTTTTGCTAATATTTTATTTAAAATTTTTGTATTAATGTTTATCAGGAGGATTGGTCTATAATTTTCTTTCTCTTTTTTGACTCTTCCTGGTTTAGGTATCACCACCATGTTTGTGTCATAAAAGAAATTTGCTGGGATTCCTTCTTTACCTATTTTCCAAGTAGTTTATATAGTATTGGGATTAATTGTTCTTCAAATGTTTGATAGAATTAACTTGCTAATTCATCTGGCTCTGGGGATTTTTTCTTAAGAAGTTCATTGATGGCTTGTTCGATTTCTTTTTATAAGATTGGGTTATTTAAGTATTTTATTTCTTTACTTAATCTTGGTAATTTATATATTTGTAGATATCATCCATTTCATTTAGATTTTCAAATTTATTGCCATATAATTGGGCAAAATAGCTTATTATAATTGTTTTAATTTCCTCTTTACTGGTGGTGAAATCACTGCTTTTATTTTTGATACTGGTAATTTGGTTTTCTTCTTTCCTTTTTTTAATCAAATCAACAATGATTTATCTATTTTATTGGGTTTTTTTTCAAAATGTAACTTGTGGTTTCCTAAGTCAATATGCATCCCATAAGGTTCTTTATTATAGTTTAATGGCCTGCTTCTATTTGCTCTACTTTGTAGGAAATTTTAATGTGATTGGAAAGATGGTGGAATAGTAGTTTTCTATAAACCTAATATACATACACAACTCAGAAAAAGTAATCACATGCCACATATAGAGTACCTAAGCTGAGTTCACAAGAAATTTAAGAATACAAAAATACTGCATAAAGCAAAAGCCTCAAGATATGACATCAGAGAAACTAAAATATTATATACTCCAACTTTAAGTTTGGGGTACACTCAGCATTTGTTTTTGCCCTTTTCCCTTGATAGAGTTGCAGAATTCTTCATGTCTGTATTGAAATCTCAGCTCCTCTTGTCTGATTACTTCTTGTGTAATTACTACCTCTCTTCTCTGGCCCTCAATCTCTTGCCATATAAAGGGACCAGGAAAAGGTCTCTGAGGTCTGAATTCTACAAACTACAATACTAATATAACCTTACCAGTGAATTTTTCTAGCATTTAATATCCATGGTTGTCCAGATAAATTTTCCTGTTTTTCATCCATGCAATTAACCCATATTCATGTTTCAGAAGGTAGGCAAAGTTGTGAAATACTCAAAATTATCTTTTCTCATTAGTCTTCCTGAAACTACCCCATACACATTCCTATTTTTTTTGTCTTATTTATGATCTCAACTAGTGCTTAATAATATAATAGGTCCCTTTCAGTGGTATATGAATTTTAAAGACAGATTGATGGAACCAGAAATATGTTAGAAATGAAAAGGAAAAGAGCTTTAATAATGGAAAGACAGACAACGAAGTTCACGTTTGAAGGTTTGGAAATTCTGTGTTAACCCCCTTCAAATTCACACAGAGCCACAAAAGCATGATACACAAGAAGAAAGTTTGGATATATAAATAATTTCAAGTGTTACCTCCAGATCAGATATTTCAGATTTGCCAAGTTTTCTGTCTACTTTGATGACAATTGATAAATATCCATACTACTGGACTAAGATTAAAAAAGGTTGTTGATATTTAATAATTGGGCTACAAATATACATTATTCCTCAGTCTTCACAGATGGCTGATTATAGCTAATGCCTGGAAGGTACCAACCTTCACTTGCACCAAGCTGGGTTTTACCTTGTGGTCACCCACAGGCCACCAAGCCCCACTCCCAGGTTTCCTGTTAACATCTTCCTTTGCTCTTTCCTCTCCTGGTTGAAATCTGACCCCTATTTCCACTCCTACTTGAGAGAACCCTAAACCCTATTTCATTCCGACCTTTAGATGCACTCCCCCATTACAAGTGATTGTGGGCCTGTTCCCTTCAGGGTTCCAGCACCTACAGATTCCTAGGCCTTTCCATCTGCTTTGCAATCTCCTAATTAGATTATGAGCTCCTTGAATACTGGGACTCTGTTCTTTTTGTTTTTGTATTCCCAGTACTTGGCACATAGTGAGCACTTAGTAAATGTTTTTAGTCAGTCAGTAAATCTTCTTTAGTGTCCTAATCTTTCAGCCCACTTTGCATGCTGGGTCTAGAGAGCTCAAGCAATCTTAGAGATTTGTGCTTTAGAGTCCACACAGTGGGGATCCTTACCTGGCACCCCCATGGCAGCAACTAGGCCTCAACGTCTTTATCCCACAAAAGGCAGTAGACACCGATGATGTCCAGCCTCACAAAACAATGAGAACAGAGATGGGGACACTAGAGAAGAGGGCTATATGCAGAGCTGACCAGGGGGGAAAGAACTTAGAAATTAAATAACCTACAAAGTAGAACCTAATCATCACTGAAAAGAGATTGACTTTCAGCAAAATGATTCATTGTAGTCATTCCTGAAAATTAAAAGAGAGAGATGGGCAGAATTTTGAATTTGTAAATATAAAAGAAACACTAAAAAGCAGACGAATATAGTGACCAAGAAAAGACTAGGTTCAAATGAAATTAATGTTCATAAGTTATTTTAGAAGAAATAAGTTGAATTTGAAACAAAAACTTATATGATCTTAAAATGAGGGGCTAGAACAGGACTTTTTATATCTCAGGTAAATTCAGAAAACCTAATCTTATTTTAAAAATAAAATGAAAACCTAATTGTCAATATTAAAAGTAAAAATAGAGAATTTACCAGAAGGGAAGAAGAAATGAAGAAAATTATTAGAAACCTATTATGCCAACATAGATGAAATGGATACACTTTTACAAAAAATAAGACAGATTAATAGAACAAGAAGTAAAGAATTTAAATAATCTAGTCTCAGAAAGAAAAAAAATTAACGAAGTCATGAGGAAATTCCCAAAGAGGGAGGAGGATCTAGGAGGAGAAGGAACTTTCAAATTATCTAATTGGATTAATTCCAATATTAGATAAATTATTTGCCAAAATAGGGGAAAAGACAACCTTACTAAACTCTATGAGACAAATTTCTTCCTGGTATTTAAGCCAGGGAAAGAGAGAGAGGGAGAGAGAGAGAGAGAGAGAGAGAGAGAAAGAGAGAGAGAGAGAGAGAGAAAGAGAGAGAGAAAGGGGGAGGGAGGAAGGAAGGGAGGAAGGAAGGAAGGAAGAAAAGGAAGAAAGAAGGAAGAAAAGATGGGAGGTAGCAAGGAAGGAATGAAGAGAGTGAGGAAGGAAGGGAAGAAACTATACACCAAATAGCCTTAATGGACATTGATGTAAAAATATTAAATAAAATATTAGCAAAGAGGCTAAAATACACATGTAACAGATTATACACTATGACCAGGTTGAATTTATACTATAATGTGGGGTTGGTTCAATGCTGGATGAATTGTCAAATGTCTAATTAGCAATATTCTACATTGTTTTATATTATTCTCAGTAGATTTTGAGTAATTTTTACTGAGTGTTAAGAGTGTTAACTGAGAATCTAGTTCTAATCCTTCTATTGATGTACGTTGTGAAAGTATTTGCTTATCATTATTTTGTATGTGTATGAAAATTAATTGTCCTAAACTTTGAATCATATTGTGTACTAAGAACTTCTACTACATCCTTTCCAATATCTTAGACAAGAGTAATAAATTAATGCAAGTTTAATTTTCCTCAGGAAGCTAGAGTGAAGTCACTGAGCCACTGAGTGTGAGAAAAGGGATCCCTCTCTCACCAGAGGTAGGCTCATTGGGAATGAACCACAATCAGACCACATGGGCTCAATATTAGATCTCTATAAAAGTAATATTAATTACTGTCATTTACAGGAATCATCTGCTATTTGTGGTTCATCAACATGAAGCAAAATAATTATGGATATTTTTAAACATGTTAATATTTGCAATTTACATGTTATTTTATGATAATACTAAGACCTTTCTTATGTTCTCAATTATCTAGAATGAATGAGGCATGTCAGATGGATGAAGCCTTCCGTTTAAAGCACAATCATACTGTCTGATTTGAAAGGAACAGTGTACAGGTGTAGCATCAAGTAGTAATTGTATGACATGATAATTACTTGACTTGTTTGCCAAAGAGCAGAGTAAGGTGACTCCTAGCAGGACTGGAAGACTGAGTTAGGGCAAGGTGACAGAGGGATAGACTTGGTTCAAACTATGTAACTAAGAAAATACTTCAGCAAGTGCCTGTTGGGCTTAGAAGCACCAGTAGAGCATGGTATAAAACAGAGTTTTTGATGTTTTCAACAAGGAATGATTCAGACAAGAAGTACCACCGAAATGCAAACAATGTTGATGTTATTTCCTCATGAAATGTTGATATATGTGAATGTGTTTTTTTAAAAATATAAAGGCAAGGTTAAGAAGAAAGTCAAAGTATATTTCCTTTCACTTCCTCCCTAATTAATTCTACTATGGGAAACATTGATGTAGGTTCAAAACTCTATTGAGGAGTCATAGCCAAATATGACTGAGTAGCAGGAAGAATATGGTGAGCTTATCCCCACCACACTCCCTACCCCAATTCCTCCAAACAGATCTAGAGAATGTAACAGACCAAATCTTGATCTGGAAATGCAGGAAAAAAATCACAATAAGCCCAGATCAGAAGAGGGAGAAAAACAGAAAGCCTACATATACTGGGGATGGAATCTGTCCAGAAACATGTTGCACAGGGCATTTCAGCACTAGGAGAGGTTGTTCACCAAGGCTAGAATCAGAGTGCAAATTATAGATGCCAGATCTATACAGAGGGGATCTGATCTTTTGCAAAGTAAAAGAACAAGTACCAAATGGCATCCCTGTTGCTCACCACCCAGTTCCAAGGCATAGATGCATGATGGAATAAAGAAGGAACCTATATTTAGGAGTGGCATTTCAAGGTGAGGAGCCATCACAAGCCCTAGATTGAGTATCAAGAAAGAGCCCAAGTCTGATTATGTCACCCTACCTCCACCCCAACTCCATAAACGTCAGTGTCTCCCTATTACTTCCAGGATCAAATATAAAATCCTTTGGCTTTCAAAGTTCTTTATAACCTACCCCCACTCAGCTTTCCAGTCCTTTTGCACCCTACATTCCCCTTCTCCCCCCATCCCTAACACATTATTTGCTCTAGTAATATTGACTTCCTTACTGTTCCCCAAATAAGACACTCCATCTCTGACTAAGCATTTGCACTGGTGTCTCTCATGGATGGACCATTCTTCCTTTTCATCTATCCCTCCAGCTTCCCAAGTCAAAGTTCTACATTTTGCAAAAAGCCTCTTCTGAATCCTCGTAATATTCTTCCCTTAAAATTTTTCCCTATCTTGATTACTTTTTATTTATCTTGTATATAGCTTGTTTATACATAGCTGTTTGTATTTGTTTTACTCATTAGATTGTGATCTCTAGAGGCCAGGTTCTGTCTTTTGCCCTTTTCAAATCCCCAGTGATTACAGTAGGAAATTAATAAATATTTATTGACAGATTGACAAAACAGCTATCTCCTAAAATGTTGTCTTTAGTTTCCCTTGCCAACAAAACCCATGCCATTTTGTTTAATTAATTATTCAATGCTTTTCTGGTCTTGGCTATTTAGTCAACAATTACAATTATTTTTTAAGCATTTATGTGCCAGGCACTCCACTAAGCATAGAAGATTAAAAGAAAAAGAGGACAAAAGTCGCTTCTCTTAAGGAGCTCACAGTATAGTAGGGGAGGCAACATGATACAATAATGGTATATACAAGGAAAATTGGAGACAATTTCAAACGGAAGGGACTAAGGTTAAGGAGGACCGAACAAGAATTTTTTGTAGATGATAGGACTTTAGTTGAGACTTGCAGGAAGCCAAGGAAATTAGCAGGAAAAGATAAGGGGGTAAAGTGTTTCAGGAATGGAAGACAACCAGTCAAAGGCTTGAAGTTGGAGAAACCAAATTTCTTGTGTATGAGGAACAGCAAGGAGGCCAATGCCACTGGATTGCAGAGTATAAAGGGGTGTAAGATAGAAGACAACTAGTAAGGGAGGATGAAGCCAGGAGGATTTTAATAGCCAGAGAATTTGTATTTGATCTTGGAGGCTATAGGAAGTCAGTGGAGGTTAGTGACTGGGGGACTGATATAATTATGTTTTAGGAAGGTCAGTTTGACATCTGAGTGTGGTATGGATTGGAATGGAGATAGGAAGACCAGGCCATTGTAATAATGCAATTATGAAGTGATGAGAGCTTACATTAGGGTTCGTGGTTTATCTGTGAAGGATTTTAGAACTCATTGCTAAAAGTTATACAAATTTCAGATTAAAATTGTAAAACTGTTGAGCCCTGCCTGCTAACTTCCACTTGAGGTATGATCATAAATGATTATCTGTTTGCAATGGCAAGCAGGGTGGGACTTTTTGTTGTCTTTTGTTTTGGAGTGCTTCTCAGCACTAAGCCAATCAAGTGTCTTTGTGTCTTGCCTTTGTTTGAATCAAGAGTCATTGATTGGAGACAATATATATGATGTGGTGCTAGTGATTAAAGATCTTTCCCACACCCTTTTGCTAAGTAGGCACTAAGCCCCAGGTCCTTAAACAAGGTATATATGCTCTGAGGCTGGCGGTTTGCTTTGAGGGTACGCTCATTGGAAGAGTGTTGGTGTAGAGACTCTGGGTAGCCGTTATGGAGCCCCCTCCCTCCCAGCTTTGAAAACCCAGATGTTGGTGCTTTTCTTTTTGGTAACTATGCAAGTATTGCTTACAGACACTTGTCTATTGATCTGTTTATATTGTCTCTGTTTGTAATTTCTGTTTGAATTTGCTCTGAAGTTCAGGGTGTTGACTTTTTCCCCTGAACTAAGTAAATTATATATCTATATTTAATTAAAGTGAGATTGTAAACCCCTTAAAGTTGCTTTCCTTAGAAAAGCAGATCAAAAAACCTGTGCTAGTAGCCCTCCTGTGTGCTGGTGTTATTGGCCTTATACACCCACAGCAGCTGCTAGCAACATTGTTGTTACCATGTTTTGAGGAGATCAGAAAAACTTCATGTGCTCATTAGTGAAAATTAAATGATAGTGAAATGCCTACAAAAATACATGTGGCATCCATGTGAATTCTAAATTAATTCATTATGTTAGCACAAATAAAATCAAGCGCTAACAGTAAACATCTTATGGAATAAAAAATGAAATAAAAAGGACTCTGGATTTTAATCTGTGGTATATGAATCTAAGCTTTGTCGCTTACTATCTGCGTGATCTTGGGCAAGTCACAACTTCTTTAGGTCATCAGTTCAAAATATACGATCTTATGAATGTTAAACATGTAAATATTTTTAGGCCGTTGAGTTAGTTTGTCAAGGAAGCATTTATATATTATTCATATTTATAATTTGTTATTTTAGAGAAGGTTAACTAAATATGAAGTAAACATTCCCAACATTTACAGTATTAAGAAGTGTCCATTTCAAAATGTCATAGACAGCTATTGTATTTCAATTTTTTTATGTGCTTTCTTACTTGTCACACTGTAGGTCTTTAAGTTGCAATCATTCACCTAATTTTTCCTTGAGCAACTACTATATATAAGGCATTGTAGAGTATAAAAAGATCAAGATCGCACCCTCAGAGAGCCACCACAAGTTAGCTCAGCATCACCGCTTGCCTAGACTATTTCAATAGTTTCTTAATTGAGCTCCCTTTCTCAAATTTCTCCTCTCTTCAATCTACACAAGTACCAGTCAGGCATTCCTCAAGTAAAAGGCTGATTATGTAATTCCTTGCTCAAGAAGTTCTAGTGACTAAAAATAATAGTTTCTAGGTTCCAATATAAACTTTTTTGTTTAGCGTGTAAAACCCTTTACAGCTTGGCACCAAGCTGCATTCATAGGCTTTTTATGCCTTCATCTTCATCATATATTCTATAGTCCAATAACCTAGTCTTGCTTTCACACACACACCCACACCCACACCCACACACACCCACACCCGCACCCATACACACATACACACACACTCTTCCCATTACCAACTTTTTTTACTTCATCTTAGTTGCACATAAAGATAAGCATACCCTTGATCTTGCCATCACCCACAAATGCAGGGCCTCCATGTTCATGAAGTCAGAAATTCCCTTATCTGATTACAATTTGTTGGCTTTCTACATGTCCTCTCTTTCAATAACAAACCCTGCTCTTCATCTACATCATGGCCTCCTATCCATGATCCCCTCAGTTCTATGCCAGGCCATCACCCCTGCACTAGCTGCACTCTCCTCCTTTCCCCATCTTGACCCCTTAGCGAATCAGTTCAAGTTTACACTTCCTCTTCTCTTGAGTCCTTATCATATTGACAATTATGTCCTTTCAACTCTTAGCTGTGGACCATTCCCATCATTTGCTGCTCTTTATTCTTCATAAGTGTGGCTGAAAGGAAGAAAAATTTATGCAACCACTTTCATTCAGTCCACTCCAGATTTGTTACATAACCTCAACTACACCCTCATTGCTGCTAAGCAATCCTTCTATACACTCTTTCTTAAGTCATTATCCCATTCAACACAGTGACTCTTCCAAAAATATTCATGGCTTGCCTTCTCTCCCTTCTCTCAGCTCAGAACTTGGCTTCATATTTTACTGAAAAAATTGAGGCCATTCACTGAGAACTCCTCTCCTCCCCTTCTACTCATTTCATACCTTTGCTTATCATTAGACTATTAGTTCCTCATGAGCAGGGACTGTTTAGTTATGTCCCTTCTTTGTATCCAAGGTGCTTACTAGTATAGCACATGTTAAATAAATGCTAGTTGTTTGATTATGCTTTCAGAATATCACTTTTTGTAATGCATAAGAGATGTCTGCACTGAGCATGTGAAGACTTTCCACAACAGAATGGTCAGATGAGAATTTTTTCCAGTGGCCATAAAGGTGGTTGAAGCAGGCACCTTGGAGCCCTTAGCGCTTGGTCAGGCATCAAAGATGCCTTCTACTGCATTCTGGGCCATTGCCAGTAATTTTGACTTTTATCCTGCCACTGGACTTCAATGACCTAGGAAGAGAGAGTAAGGCTGATGACTTTGCACAACTCTGTCTCACTTAAATCCAATTCACACACAAGTCAAAATATCACTTGTGCTGTCATTGGTCCTCTCCAAAAACAAAGGCCAAATAGCAACAATTCATCTCATATCACTCAGAAGCCTTCTGCCGCTATCTCCTACTTTAATGAAAAGAGGGACTTTCTTCTTGCCAAAGAAAACCCTTCATTATGCACAAGTGAACTTATTCTATCCTCTAGAAGCTTGTCTCCTGTTCCCCTCACTCTTTCACTTATCTTCCATCTCTTCTGACCTATTGGCTGCTTTCCTACTGTCTACCAACATGGATATATCTCCCACTGTCCTCAAAAACCTTCACTTGATCTTTATATCCCCATTAACTACTGTCCTATATTTCTCCTGTATTCTGAGGCTAAACTCCTCAAGAACATTGTCTAAAGCAGCAGCCTCCATTTCCTCTCCTCTAATTCTCCTCTTAACTTTAGTCTGACTTTTGACCTCAACATTCAACCAAAACTGCTATCTCTAAAGACTGATGATCTCTTTATTGGCAAATCCAAAATGCCAAATGCCAAAATGGTCTTTTCTCATTCCTCATCCTTCTTGATCTTTCTGCAGCCTTTGACACTATCAATCACCCTCTTCTCTTTGATGTTTTCTTCTCTCTAGTTTTTCCAGACCCCACTCTCTCTTGATTCTTCTCCTACCTATCTGGTAGCTCCTCTTCATTTTTTTTGCTGAATATTTATCTGGCTCATTCCCACTAACTATGGGCCTCCTCTTCACCCATTAGCTACTATGGATTTCATTATTATCGCTGTGCTAATAATTCTCACATCTACTTATCCAGCCCTAGCCTTTCTGCTGACTTTCAATAGCTCACCTCCAATTTCTATTAGACATCTCAAGCTACGTGTTTTGTAAACATCTTAAAGATGCATGTACAAAATTGAACTCATTACCTTTCCACAATAAACTCCACCTTTCCAAACTTCCTTATTACTATTTTAAAGTTATTTTATTTTTCTCAGTTACCTATAAAACATTTTGAACATTCATTTTTTTAAAATTTTGAGTTCCAAATTTTATATTTCCCTTCCTTCTTCCCTTCTTGAAAAGGCGAGAAATTTGGTATAGATTGAACATGTGCAGTCATGCAAAATATTTCCATATTACTAGCTGCAAAAGACATCACTGGCCAAAAAATAAACCAAAAAAATTCTGTTATCTGCATTCAGATTCCATAAGTTCTTTTCTCTGGAGATAGATAGCATTTTTCATCATAAGTCCTTCAGAATTTTCTCGGAACATTATATTGCTAAGTCATCCACAATTACTGTTACTGTGTACAGTGTTCTCCTGGCTTGGCTCACTTCACTTTGTATGAATTCATGTTTTCCCAGATGTTTTAGAAACCATCCTGCTTGTCATTTCTTATGGCAGAATAGTATTCCATCATTATCATATACCACAGCTTCTTTAGTCATTCCTCAATTGATGGGTATCCCCTCAATTTCCAATTCTTTGCCACCACAAAAAATAGCTCCTATAAATATTTTGTCTATATATGCCCTTTTCTTTTTTTCTTTGATAGCTTTGGGATACATATCTAGTAGTTCTATTTCTGGGTCAAAGGATATACACACTTTTATAGACCTTTGAATAGAGGTCCAAATTATTCTCCAAAATGTCTAGATCAGTTCACAGTTGCATCAACAATGCATTAGTGTACCAATTTTCTCACATTCCCTCCAACATTTATCATTTTTCTTTGCTACCATATTAGCCAATTTGATAGATGTGAGATGGTACCACAAAGTTGTTTTAATTTGCATTTCTCTAATCAATAGTGACTTAGAGCATTTCTTCATTAGATTATAGATAGCTTTGAATTTTTTTGTCTGAAAATTGTCTGTTCATATCCTTTAACCATTTATCAATTGGGTAATGACATTCTTATAAACCTAATTCAGTTTTCTATATGTTTGAGAAATGAGGCCTTTAGGAAAGAAACTTGTTGTAAAATTTTTTCTCAGTTTCCTGCTTTCTTTCTAATCTTGGTTGCATTGGTTTTGTTTGTGCAAAAAAAATTTAATTTGATATAATAAAAATTATTCATTTTATGTTCTGTAATGCTCACTATCTCTTGTTTAGTCATAAATTCTTCCCTTATCCATAGATCTGATGGGTAAAAATTCCCATACTCTTCTAATTTACTTATGATATCACCCTTTATATCTAAATCATGTATTTATTTTGACCTTATCTTGGTACACAATGTGAACTGTTGGTCTGTACTTAGTTTCTGCCAAGCTGATTTCCAGTTTTCCCAGCAGTTTATAGCAAATAGTGAATTCTTGTCACAAAACTTTGGAACTCTGTATTTATGAAATAATAGATTACTATGGTCATTTGTTGTTTCTGTACAGTCATTCACGGGACCATAGTGCATTAATGTTGTCCATGGATTTTTGTTTTTTTTTTCTTGGCAAAGATGCTGAAGTGGTTTGCCATTTCCTTCTCCAGAGGATTAAGACAAACAGAGGTCATCTCTTGGGTTAATCTGAGGCCAGATTTGAACTCAAGTCTTCCAGACTCCAGGCCCAGTGCTCTATTTGCTGAGCCATTTGCTGCCTCCAGTATTGGAATTAATTGTTCTTTAAATGTTTGGTAGAATTCAATTGTGAATCTGTCTGGTTCTGAGGATTTTTTCCTTAGGGTGCTCATTTATGGCTTGTTTGATTTCTTTTTCTAAGATAGGGTTTTTAAATATTCTATTTCCTCTTCTATTAATCTGGACAATTTATATTTTTGCAAATATTCATCCACTTAATTTAGATTGTTAGATTTACTGGTATATCAATAGGCAAAGTAGTTCCTAATAATTGCTTTAATTTTAATCTTCATTGGTGGCGAGTTCATTCTTTTCTTTTTTGATTCTAGTAATTTGGTTTTCTTCTTTCTTTTTTTTTTAAAAAACAAATTACCCAACGGTTGATCAGTTTATTGATTTTTCTCACAAAATCATCTAGTTTTTTGTATTAGTTCAATTAATTTTTTACTTTCTATTTTATTAATTTGTCCTTTTGATTTTCAGGAATTTTAACTTAGTGGTTAATTAGGAGTTTTAAATTGCTCTTTTTCTAGTCTTTTTAGTTGCATGCCCAATTCATTGATCTGTTCTTTTTCTGTTTTATTGATGTAAGCATTTAGAGATATAAAATTTCCCCAAACTACTGTTGGCTGCATCCTATAAATTTTGGTGTGTTGTCCCATTGTTGTCATTTTTTGATAAAATTATTGATTGTTTCTATGATTTGTTCTTGGATTGACTTGTGATTCAGGATTATATTATTTAGTTTCCAATTAATTTTTAATCTATGTTCCTAGGCCCTTTACTGAATGAACTTTTTATTGCATTATGATCTAAAAAGGATATATTTCATATTTCTGCTTTTCTAAATTTGGTTGTAAGGTTTTTATGCCCTAACAAATGGCCAGTTTTTTGGGGGGGGAGAAGGTGTCATGTATAGCTGAGAAAAGGTATGTTCCTTCTATTCCCATTCAATTTTCTTCGTATCTAACTTTTCTAAGATTCTAATCATCTCCTTAAATTCTTTCTTGTTTATTTTTTTTGTTAGATTTATCTAGTTCTGAGAGGGGAAAGCTAAAGTACCCAAGTAGTATAGTTTTACTGTCTATTGCCTTCTGTAACTCATTTCTCATTTAACTTTTCATTCAAGAATTTGGATACTATACCATTTGCTGCATATATGGTTAGTATCAATATTACTTCACTGTTTATGGTACATTTTAGCAAAATGGAGTTTCCCTGCTTATTTCCTTTAATTAGATCTATATTTCCTTTTGCTTTGTCTGAGATCATGATTGGTACCCTGCTTTTCTTTTTTTTTTTAATTTCAGGCAAAGTGGAATATATTCTGCTTCATCTCCTTATTTTTACTCTGTGTATGTCTGTCTGTTTCAAATATGTTTCTTTCAAACAACATATTGTTAGGCTCTCGTTTTTACTCCCCTTCACTATTGCTTCCATTTTATTGATGAGTTCATCTCATTCACATTCACTGTTATGATTACTAACTGTATTTTCCTTCATCCTATTTTTCACTTTTATTCTTCTCTCCTTTTTTGCCATGTCTTTCCTCAAAAGTCTGTTTTGCTTCTGATGACTGCCTCCCTTGATCTGTCCTCTTTTCTATCAGTGCTTCCCTTCCCCACACTTATCCTCTTCCCTTCCTACTTCCCTTTACAGTAAGACAGATTTCTATATCCACCTGAGTGTGTATGTTATTTCCTCTTTGAGCCAATTCCAATGAGAGTAAGGCTCAAGCACTATCTGCCACTCCACCCATCTTCCCCTTCACTGTAAAACCTCTTCCACGTGCACCTCTTGTTTCCACCCCTGAATTTTATTTTATTTTTTGAAATTATCCCATCATATTCAACTCACTTCTATCTCCTCTGTTTATGTATATTTCTTCTAACTACCCTAATAATGATAAAGTTCTTAGTGTTAGGGGGCATCTATCACAAGCATATGAAGACTTACCCTGGTCGAATGGGTGGATGAAAACAGTATGTTCCAATGGGCCCCTGAATCTGGCACTATGGGGCACTTAGAGCTTGCTCAGACATCAAAAACGCCAAGGTAATCCACTGCATATTGGACCATCGTCAGTCATCCTGACTTTTGTCTTGCCACTGGACTTCAATGACTCTAGAAGAGACAGTGAAGCAGACAACTTTGTTCAACTCTGCCTCACTTAAATCCAATTCACACATGAATCAAAACATCATCCTCTGATGTCATTGGTCTTCTTTGAAAATGAAAGATAAACAATAGTAGAAAGATATATGTCCAGCAAGGTGGGGTATGGTGATTCACATGGCCTCAAGATGTCCAACAAGTCTGAATGGTTTCAGCTGCAAGTGGATAGGTCTTTAATGTCATTAGGCACCCAGGAAATCATGTCGATCAGGTAAAACATCACTAGAAGCTCCTTTCTTATTGAAGACTTAGCTGCTTGGTCCAATCAAGTCCCAGTGATAGCTTTGTCACCCTAAAGAGAAGAAAAAAACAAAACAAATAGTCTAGCCCACATGGCAGGGAGAACCTTGGTAGAAAGTGATTCCATTTCATATCTTGTTTGTATAGCTCTCTCCTGTGACTCAAACTATATTGACCATCTTTGTTTTTTCCCCAGTAGTAATTAGTAAGTGAAAAAGTCCTGCCCTTGGTCAATTTCAAGTTCCTGTTGTTTGGTAAGAATCAAGAGAAATCAAGATAACTGAAAGTATCAAGCTGAAAAACACTACGTGCAATGCAATTCTTGGACCTTTTAAATTTGTATCTACTGTCAATTTTTTGGTTAGAAAAAATGGAAGTGAGAAGAGTATTGTACTAACAGCTGTCATAGTCAGCCTTGGAGGAAATGAGAGAACTACTAACAGAGGATCATCTTTGAAAGAAATTGTGAAAGAGGAAGAGAATTCAGCCAATGTCTCAATACCATTAAAGAAAGGAAAGGACAATGCTTTTAAATCTAGAGAATCTGGCAACTCAATAACTCTTCACTGATAAAGTAGCATGGGTGGAAATTGAAGTTATATACTAATAGATCAAGTATGAAAACTAGTTCCAAGAAAATAGAGCTTATTTGCAATTCTTGATCATTTTATAAATGTGCATAATCCATCTTGTGTTTTGACCCAAGAGATGACCAAGCAATTAATCTAACCCAGAAATGAAGGTGATGAATACAAATTCTTTATGAAGGCAGCCCAGCTTGAACAGATGAATATTCCTCAGGCATTATGAATACAAAAATAAGAACATGTGATGAGATAGAACAAAGAGAAAAGTGGAATCAGGAGCCAAAACATCATTGCATAGGAAAAAAGATGAGCCTTTTCAGAATACTATTGACAAATGTAATAAAGAAATTAGAAGATTTTAAACATTAGATGTCTTGGATGCTGGTGAATGAAACTGAAAGGCAATGATAAGAAATATAAATGTTGGCAAACAAGAGACAATCAAATTGTACTGATTCTGAACATTTTCACTCACTGTTTCCCATTTTTGGAACCTTTCCTCTTCTCTGACTCTGGGCTATTCTGAATTCTTTCAAGTCTCATCTAAAGTCTCACCATCTGCAAGAAGACTTTCCAGTCCTCCTTAATCTTAGTGTCTTCCTTCTAAGACTACCCAAACTGTATGTTGCCTCTCCCATTAGACTATGAGTTTCTTGAGAGTTTTTTCCTTTTATTTCTTTGCATCCCCAGCAGTTAAAACTAGTAGGTGCTTAATAAACACTAGTTGACTGACTAGCTGATTAGAGATCACAAAACCACCAATAATACATTGGAAAACTATGGGTCTGAGAAAAGAAGCTGAGTCCACTCATAATCTGTGTACCCCAGCATTAGATGAAGCATTTTGTTGACCCTCATTTGCCAGACCAAAATCCCATGGCTGAGAGAGATAGATGATAGGTAGATGATAGATAGATAGATAGACAGACAGACACACAATGTATAAAGCACTTTGGTAATAAGAAGTGGAGGTACAAATGCAACAAACAGAATAGTTCTTAACCTCGAAGACTTTACATTGTATCGGGGGAAAATGAATACAGGGGAGCTGAAAAAGTAATAGTGAGAGTTAGGGTATGAAACAGTTTTACATGGCTAGTAAGTGAAATAGAAGACTGGAAATAGGTAAAATAAAATGAAAGCTCACCTATCAGAATCCAGGGTGGTTCCAGAGACAGTCCAAGATTCCTGTATGGAGAAGTGGAGATAATGGCCAAAGCAGATAAATGGTATCAAAGCCACCTTACAGTAGAGTATTTTAAGCAGCAAGGATAGGACACATGTGTCAACTTGTCCCTGGCATAGTAAAAAATGAACCTCTGTGGCAGGTCTCATGATTCTGAAGCAGGTTACCTTTTGTTTTCCTATTCTAAATATTTTAATGAGTGCTTTGCAAGGCATTTAAAACATCTGTTTGTGAGGATAACCCCTATTGGAGAGAGAGAATACAGAATTCAGGTAGTCATGGAGCTGAGGAATTTTCTTGATTTGGGGCAGGATCTGAGAGTCCACTGTTTTCTGATTAGTTTTATACTACTCTTTAATCTTGTATTTCTTTTTTCTGTGACAAAAATATCTCTCGTTTCTAGATTTACACAGCTTTTTGTCATGCCTTAAAAGCGTTCTAGGCACATCCTCAGTAGGATAATACATAGGCATTTTGTGAATCTTTACCACTTGGGTTCCTCCATTCTTATCACCACCAACTGATCTTAAGATAGTAGCAGGCACCTACTCTTTCCGTTTCCTTTCTATGCCAGTTTACAATACAGCATATTTCCACTTGCACAAGGCTCCCCTGGGAATGCATTGCAGATAGTGAGTATCTACCAATCCCTTGAGCCAGGATGGGTTCTGGCTGCAATACTTTCAAGTCTTCTTTGCCACATTTTCAGGTACATCTTCTTTTTTGTTCTTCTTTTCCTTTTGACCTTTTAGTCCTTCTGTTTTTTTGTCTACCATCTTGAGAGAAGGGAAAGAGGATCGACATCCACACTTCCAGTCTATAAGCAGGGGTGGGAGGGAGGTCTATATTTCTTAATCATTCAAATCATTATATTTAACAACAGGAACTCCATTTTTTTCTGACTGATGCCCCCTCCTACCTTCTTGGAAGCTGATTTTATTTGGCCTATGTGTTGATATTCTCTTATGACTTTGACTCTGAATATTTTAACTCCATGTACTCTTACTCTCTCTCTCTCTCTCTCTCTCTCTCTCTCTCTCTCTCTCTCTCTCTCTCCCATAAGTTCCATAACATTGTGAAGCCTTCTAAATAGATTCATTTTCTAAAAAAGAGACATTCGCTGTTTGGGGGGATTTTTTATCCTTTGGCTATTCAGAAATTGGAAGAATTTATGGAATGTTTATCCTTCATTTATCTATTTCCCAGTGGACTCAGTATTCTGATAATCATTCTTTTTGTGGTAATTTAATCAATAATCATCAGTATTCACTAAGTAATTTATTGGCATGATTATAATAATATGGACCTCAAGCAAAAGGATGAGCAGCCCCAAAAATGGCTTGGCAAGCCCTCACATCAGAAATGCTGCTCCTCCCTAAACACCTCCATAAACCCAATGTAATAAGGCCATGCTAGGAGAGGCCCTAGATCAGATGGCTCACTTGAGGGATGAAAGGTGGCAGATCAATGCTAAAAAATGCCAAGGTCCAGCTTGCTTAATTAAATTTGAGGAATAAAGTAGATGGAGGAACCCAAATAATTTCAGATTTAATCTAGGACAAACTATCAGCACTTACTTCTCCATAATTTAAAAAAGAAGTACGGTTTTTTTTTTTGATTTTCTGGATTTTAGAAAACCCACGTTTCCCACCTGGCCATTATGATAGCCCTCATTTATTGAATCATTTACAAGTCTACCTCTTTTACATAGTGTCTAAAACAGATTATAGTCTTAAATAATCTAAAACAGATGATTCAACAATATCCCCTACTTGGCCCTTTGACTCTATAAGCCTATGGTCTTGAAGGGCTCTGTCCATAAAGATCAAGCTGAATAGTGCCTTTGGAATCAACATAAGGAGATCAGACCAAATGACCATAAGAAGCTTCTGGAGGAGCAAGCTCTCCGAAGTAACAGCTCACTATAGCATCTTAGAAAAACAGTTGCTCATGTTACTGGGTCCTAGCTGCTAGTGAATGAATGATGTGCACTTGTACCATCAGCCTTCATTTAGAGTTCAATGATTTGATTTGGCTGATGATGAGACAGGAAGCCTCTATCATTAATTAGAAATGTTACATTCAAAATTCTTCTTGGCTAGGTCCCTTGGATCTTAGTGTCCTTTATGAACAATTTGTGAATTTGCCAGAGACTGTGGCCTCCATTTCCAGCTTCAACAATCTGCCTCCTCTACTACTAATTGGCTTATAAAGTTCTCAGTCCTGAGAAATAACTTTAGCTAGGCTCACCAAAATTTGCCTGTTATGGAAAACATGTCTATGCGAAGATTTATCTAAGCACAGACTGCTTCTATATGTGGACCTATTGACCTTCTCTAGCCCTTCCTTATTCTATCCCCTATGCACTCATACATCTCCTGCCCCTTCACAGTGTTCCATACACCCTCAAGAAATGGCTAAAATCCTCCTAAATTGGCAGGTCTCTTTTCCTCTAAATAAAGAAAAACCTTTCCCAGAAAGGGTTTGGGGAATCTAGGGACAGAACTGCCCAGAAGTACTTTGAAATGAGGGAAGTGAAACTGTACAACTATGGTGAATGTGAATTTACCTGAAAAAAGAAAAGGAGATCCCCTAAACCCGAGTCTCTGGATGAAGGTGAGGGAGAATCTGTACTAAGACTTAAGGAAGAAGGGGCAGACAATCAGAAGAAGCTTACAAATTGGGAAAGTTTTAGGTTAATGTTTACCATGGGGTTCCCAAAGAGGAAGAGGATCTTTCTGACGATACAGAGAACACTGATTAGGTAGTGGTTGGTCTTAAGTCTCATTATCAAGCTAGACCCTCGAATAGATCACATGTAAGAGTATCACGACATCTTTGTTACTTTACTATAGGTGAACCTAACCTATGGTGAGAATTGGTGACTGTAAAGAAAGTCCTAGTGAAGACTGATATGGATGCGAATAGCCTCTCCTGAAGGCATAGTTGTCAATGTGTGGGAAGAATACTTCTGTATGCATGGACTTCCTGTCAACAAGTGTTTATTAAGTAACTACTAGACGATGATGATGACCTGATAATGATGGTGATGATAGTGAGCATTTACATAGTTTTAAGACTTCCAAAGTGCCTTACATATGTTAACCTATACTAAGCACTGACGAGATCCATTACAATTAAAGGAAAGATTTTTGAAGGCATACTATTTAAAAGTGATCTTGACTTTGACTAGCAAAAAGACGTATAGAACTATGCTTTAATGTGATGCTCAAGTTATGGCCACGGGTAACAGAGAGAAGTATATGTATGACACCCAAGGAGCTGGCTTACAAATAAATAAGTATAGCAGAGAGTTTGGAACTTCCATCAGACAGCATATTAGCAGTTTAAGTGAACCTAATTTTATCAAATCATCCACTTTTGCTTCATTTGTTTATGGGTGACTGGTGCCATCTCCCAGTTGCAGGCACTTTCTCTGATTGTCCTCCATGCCTGCAACACTCTTCTTTTTTATCTCTGACTACTGGCTTCATTGGCTTCTTTTAAGTCTCAGCTAAAATCCCATCTTCTACAAGAAGTCTTTTCCAACCCATCTTAATTCTGGCACCTTCCCTCTGTTAATTACTTCCTATTTATTCTGTATACAGCTTCTTTGAACATATTTGTTTGCTTGTTTCCCACATTAGATTGTGAGTTCCTTGAGATTAGAGAATGTCTTTTTCCTCTTTTATTTTTATAAATCTCCAACATTTAGCACAGTACCTGGCACATAGTAGGTGCTTAATATTTATTGACTAATGGCTGACTGAACATTGTGAAAAGACGAAAATTAATTTTACCTCTAGTTTTTACTGTATAGATTTCTATTGTATTGATTCTACAATGTAATTGATCTTATGCTGTACTGATTTTTATAATTGGGTCTGCATGTGACTAAAGCCATCTTTCTGCCTCCTTGAATTGAGCTCATGAATTCAGATTTCCCTCATAATTAGTTAAAGTTAAAATTAATGGAAAAACTGTTTCCTACCATACCTTCAACTTCTGGGAAAACACCAAGACATCTGATGTTATCCTTAAGTCCTGAAACTAGCTCTAAAAGATACATTGAGCCTGACCTGTCTTTAGCAAGCACCCTAACACACCCAGTATGGCCTGCTAACACAGGTTCTTTGATCTGCTTTTTTAAAGAAAAGCAGCTTCAAAGAGTTAAGAATCTTATTTTAATTGAAGATATGTAAGTAAAGAAGATAAAAGTCATTCATTAGTTCAGGGGAAAGGTCGGCACCCTGAATGTGGAGAAAATACAAGCAGAGAGAAATTAGCTCATAGATCCAATAGACAGGTCTCCAACTGTCTAAACAAAGTAATATATACATAGTCACCAGACAGGGAGCACCAACATTTGGGTCCACAAAGCCAGGGGGTTTCTTAACAATGGCTACTCAGAGTCTCATCTGGCCAAATCCCAGACCTCAGGTGAACATTCTTCCCATGAGTGAGCCCCCAAAGCGAAATCTCACCTCAGAATATATATACAGGGGTGGAGCCAAATTGGTGGCTGGAAAGCAGTGACTGGCGTGAGCTCCCCACCAGGTCCCTCCAAAAAGCTATAAAAAATGGCTCTGAACCAATTCTAGAGCTGCAGAACCCACAAATTGGCAGAGGGAAGCAGGGCTCCAGCCCAGGACAGCCTGGATGGTCTCTGGGTAAGGTCTGTCCCACACAGAGCTCCCAGCTCC
>CM053622.1:503748367-503763946 GCA_028646595.1 Phalanger gymnotis | reverse complement strand
ACACACACACACACACACACACACACACACACACACACACACACACACTTTAGGCTAACAGGCTCAGAGCCAGAAAGCATCACAACCCTTGTAACTCAGTACCTAATTAGCTTAATTCCAAAAGGTGTGAAAGCCTTTCTGCAAGCAAGCAAGTCTCCTGTAAGCAAGCTTCCCTTAGGCAAGTTCCTCCCTCAATGAGCTCTATGTGACTCATGATGTATCACAGCTGTGAACTGCACCAGAGCTCAAAACAGCAAGACATGTGAGGCTGAAATACCCATGTACCTTTAGACCTGGGAACACAGCCCCTGTTCCATGGAAAAAAAAGGGAACACATGTGGTCACATAGGCCTATTAATAGATGGGGTAGATCTTATATTCCATTAACCCTACACACCATTAAAGAAAGCCTTATATTTAAGGCTTTAACAAACCTTTCTAGACACCAGTGAGTCTGTTAACTCAGGTCCACTAATAAGGTTTGCAATATGTAGATGGGTCCCATAAATCAGTCAAGCATTCCTCTATGACAGAGAGGGGTAATCACTCTCCTCACATGGGTGCCAGCCATGCTCTTCTTGATGTACACAATCATATTGCTTTTACCCCATGATGCTACTGGTTCTGTAACCAATTGCATTGTTTCCCCCACATACCCAGTTCTGTTCTTTGTCTCTTTACTTCCCCAAACTGTGGAAAAGCTGGTGAGCCCTACTTCAGGGTCTTTGGTCATTTAGAGAGGTCATTGACCCAATTTATTGGTTACTGCTAGCCTAACTAATAAATTTCTCATGCTTAGACCATTGTCTCTCAGTTTACCTTAATTTTGAAAGATGATATCATGTACTGATAGATTTGACTAATGTGTTAGTCAGTACTGCCGATGTGTATTCTTTCTTTTTTGTTCATTTTAATAAGGGATGACTCTCTGAGTGAGAGAAAAGGTGGGATATATTTGTAAATTAAGTTGATACAAAAATAAATGATATAAATAAAAATGCTTTTTAAAAAATAACCCAAGAATTACTGGAGCTGAAGAAATCTCAAAGGGAAAAGCTAATACAAAGATCTTAAAATTTACAAAATTAACACATTGATGTATCTCTAATCTCATCAATGTTGGCAACCCATCCAGTGGTATAGATTATAAGACATTCATGTTTTCTTTTCCTGTACAACTCCCATTTGTGACCAAAGGAGTCCACTTATCACCGTAACCATAAACACTTGATTATCTTCTTGTCAAGTAGAAAGAGAAGTTACAGACAAAATTAGTTTAGAATCAAATTTTACTTACAAAAAATTACAGAAGAATATGGCAGAAGATTTTGAGTAGCATTGATTAATAAAACAGCAAAAAGTCTATGCAAAGCCTGGCATGAAACCAAAATAAACCACATTATCCTAAGGATATACATAGATAAACCTGGAAAGAAGACAAAAACAGACATGACATGCAATTGGATGATTCCATTGAGTAAGCAGGACTTAGAGGACAATATGTGGGGCTCAGAATCAAACAACAAGAAGAAATTATGTTGGGTTGCATTTGGAAAATTTTGTAGTGTTCTTAACAATTCTGAGCTTCTTCTTAGTCCAAAATTCACATCTTTTCAATACAAATGTTCTTTCATAAATAGTATACAGTTATGGATCTATGAACCACAATCTCAAATGAATTAGAGTTGCCACAGACCCAAAAGAGTAATAACAAAGTGCATTGTGTGTGCTAGGAGGCTATAGTGATCAAATATGTTCCAAAGGAGCATGAGGGATATCACTGAGGAAATATATGATCAACAAAGGAGGATAGCCAAAAGGATAGCTCAAGTGTTCCATTGGTACCCTTGAACTATAAAAAAGATCTACGTGGCCCCAAGATGGGGCCCCTAGATGTATGGATCCTCTCTGTCAAATCTGTGAAGAATATGAATGTGAAATGTGATTCAGAATGTTTAAGAAGGCCAAAACGAGTTCTTGGAAGAAGTTAAAAAGGATTTTAAAAATCAAATGAGAGAGGTCAAAGAATAATTTTTTAAAAAATAAGAGTAATCCAAGAAAATCAAGAAAATTATGAAAAGAAAGCCAACCAATTGGAAGAGATCTAAAAGTTTAAGGAAAAAAAAACTTCTTAAATCTAGAATTGGTCAAGGGGAAGCTAATGATGTTGTAAGACACCAAGAAACAATAAGACAAAATCAAAAGAATGGAAAAAAAACAGAAGCCAATATGAAACATCTCATTAGAAAAACAACTGATGCAGTTTCCAGACTTCTCAACCCACAAACACCAAAGACAATGGAGCAGGTCAGTGGGAAAACTGCTGGACCTGTCTGGCCCCAGCCCCAGGGGCAGCAGAAGTGGCTGCAGTGGCAGCAGCAGGAAGCTCTGGGAAGCTTTTTCCAGAGCTCCAATGGCAGCAGCTTCCAGAACTCCAGGCCCACAGATGGTGGACCTTGGGGGAATCAAGTGGCTGATCAGAATGGGAGTGCAGGGATCTCTTTGCTGGTGCTGAGGCAGTGTTCTCTTGCTTTGCCCTGCTTGGATCTGGGTCATAATCCTGGGCGGCAGTCCTTGGGGGAGGAGGAGCACTGGTGTGGCAAAGCTTGAGGTGGCTGTAGAGGGAGTCTTGTGCTCACAGACCACAGCACAGGCCAGGAGAAGAGTATCATACCACCTCAGAATATTAGAAGCTCAGAAAACAGCAGCCTCAAACCTCTGAAGCTTGGGACAGAGCACTCTCTACTCTGGAAGCAGTCATAACTGACAAAGAGCTAAGAAGTCAAGTAACCGGCTGGGGAAATGAGCAAGCAGCATAAAAGGACTCAGACTATAGAATCTTTCTTTGGTGACAAAGAAGATCAAAACATATATCCAGAAGAAGTCAACAAAGCCAAATATCCTACATCAAAAGCCTCTGAGAAAGATATGAATTGGTCTCAGGCCATTGAAGAGCTCAAAAAGGATTTAGAAAATCAGGTAAGAGAAGTAGAGGAAAAATTGGGAAGAAAAACATCTGAACTGGAGAAGAGATCAAGGATAGACAGTATAAAAGTTGTTGGACTACCTAAAAGTTACAATTAAAAAAAAAACTCTGATACAATATTACAAGAAATTATTAAAGAAAAATATCCTTCAGTACTAGAATGAGAGAGAAAAATAGAAATAGAAAAAATCCATTGACCGCCACCTGAAAGAGATCCCAAAATAAAAGTTTACAGGAATATCATAGCCAAGTTTCAAAACCCCCGGGTTAAGGAGAAAGTACTACAAGTAACAAGAAACAAAAACCCAACTTAAATATGGTGGAGCTACATTCAGGATAACACAAGATTTGGCAACTTCTATGTTAAAAGACCAAAGGGCTTGGAACATTACATTTCAAAGAGCAAAGGATCTGGGCTTGAAACCAAAAATAACTTACCCAGCAAAGCTGAGTGTAATCTTGAATGAAAAAAAATAAACACTTAATAAGTTGCAAGACTTTTCAGATATTCATGACAAAAAGATGAGAACTCAATAGAAAATTTGACATATAAGATCAAATATAAGATAAAACATAAAGTAAACATTAAAGACCAATTATAAAGGATTCAATAGGCCAAACTGTTTACTTCTTATATGAGAAAATGTTACTTGTACTCTTAAGATTGTTAACATTACTGGTTTGACAGATCACACATAGATAAAAGACCTATGGTTGAATTCAGTATGATAGGATAGTTTAAAAAAATTAAATTGAGTAGAGAGGGATAAAATGGAATAATTATCCAAAAGAGACATAAATGGAAGAGATGTTACAGTGGAAGCAAGTGGGGATGGAGGGTTGGTTGTGCCAGAATCTTATTCACATCAGAATTGGGCTAAAGAGGAAATAATATATACATCTGGAAGGGTATAAAAGTCTTTTAAATTTATGAAGAAATAGGAGGCTGAAGAGATAGAATGAACAAGAGACTTTTAGAAGGGTATACAGATCAGGCAGTAGGAGGGTGAGGAAAGAGGAGAAAGGAAGGACTCTAAGAGGGACAGGTAGATTAAGGAATAGGAGGGCAAGGTAGTGGTTAGAAGTAAATTAGATGTATAAGGAGGGATAGGGTAAACGGGGCAAGAAGAATACATGAGGAAAAATAGAATGGAGGAAAATACACAACTAGTAACTATAACTTTGAATGTGAATGAGATGAATTCACTTACGAAATAGAAATGGATAGCAGAATGCATTGAAAATTAGAATCCAATAATATGCTGTTTATAAGAAAAACAATTAAAAATGAAATATATGCACAAAGCTAAAATATTATGCTGATGTAAGAAAAAAAGCAGGGACAGTAATCATGATCTCTCACAAAGTTAAAGCTAAAATAGATTTAGTTAAAAGAGATTAATAGTGAAACTACACTATGCATTACCAAAATTATTCGATATTATTACCAATGGCAATAAGAGAAGAAAAAGAAATTGAAGGAATCAAAATGGGAAATGAGCTAATAAACTATCTTTTTGCAGGTGATTTTTTGATATATTTAGGAAATCTAAGGATTCAACTAAAAAGTTAGTTGAAACGAGTAATAATTTTAGCTAAGTAGTAGGCTATAAAACAAACCCGTATAAATTATCAGTATTTTCATCACCAAAAATATCACCAACAAAATCCTGCAAGAAGAGATAGTAAGAGACAATCCATTTAAAATAACTCTAAACAGAATAAAATACCTGGGAATATGCCTCCCCCAAAAGACTCAGGAACTACATGAACATAACTATAAAACATTCTTTATGCAAATAAAGTCAGATTTAAATAATTGGAGAAATATTAATTTTTGTGTAGGCAAAGCCAATATAATAAGACAACAATTTTACCTAACTAATCTACTTATTCATAATGCTATTCCAATTAAATTACCAAAAAAAATTTTACTGAGTTAGAAAAAATAACAATAAAATTTATTTGGAAGAACAACTAGTCAAGAATGTCGAAGAAACTAATGAAAAAATGTAAAGGATTTAGCAGTACCAGATCTTAAACCATATTATAAGGCAGCAATTTTCAAAATTATCTGGTACTGGCTAAGAACTAGAAAAGTAGATCAGAAGAATAGAGTAGATATACAATACACAGTAGTAAATGATTATTGTAATCTTGTGTTTGACACATGTAAAGATTTACATTTTGGGGATAAGAATTCATTATTTGGTAAATTTGTTGGGAAAACTGGAAATCAGTCTGGCAGAAATTGGGCATAGACCAATATCTTAAACCACTTACCAAGACAAAGTCAACATCTAGATATAAAAGGATATATCACAAGGAAATTAGATCATAGTGGATAATTTCAACTAATCAAATTAAAAAGGAGTTGTACAAATAAAACCAATGTAGCCAAGATTTGAAGTAAAACAGAAAATTGGGTCTGGGGGTGGGGAACCGAATTATAGACAGTCTCTCAGACAAAGATCTCGTTTCTCAAATATACAAAGAACTTTGTCAAATTTCAAATATTGTCAAATATTCAAAAAGAATACAAATCATTCCCCCATTGATAAATGCTCAAGGTATATGAACAGGCAGTTTTTTTAACAAAGAAATCAAAACTATATGGAGTCATAGGAAACAATGCTCTAGTCTAAATCATTATTGCTGAGAGATATGCAGTTTAAAATAACTTTGAGCTATCATCTTACACCTATCAGATTGGCATTGATGCCCATCAATTGGAGGAATGGCTAAATAAGTTGTAACATATGATTGTGATGGAATACTACTGTGCTATAAGGTTGTTGTTTTTATTGTTGTTTGTTCTTCATTCTCAAAGAGGACCAATGACATCAAGAAGGTGGTGTTTTGACTTGCAAGTGAATTGGATTTAAGTGAAACAGTGCTGTGCAAAGTCATCAGCCTCACTCTCTCCTCCAGAGCAATCTAGTCCAGTGGCAAGACATAGATCAGGACGACTAGGGATGGCCCAAGATGCACTGGGAGACCTTGATATTTTTAAGGTAAGGTCTTTCCCAGGTCTCAGTTTATCTAAGGTAACATCTAGTCAGTGATTAAGGCTAGGAAAGAAATGAGGCCAAAAATGGCTTCTTTTTGTGCTATAAGAAATGATGAGCTCTCTGATTTTAGAAGAAAAAAACCATGGAAATGCTTACATGAAATAATGAAAAGTGAAATAAGTAGCACCAAGAGAATATTGAGTAACAGAAATATTGTCCTAAGAACAATTTTAAATGATTAATTCATCTTGAGTATCATAAATAGTCAAACTAACTACAAAGGATCTATTAAGCAATATGGCTATCCATCTCCAGAGAAAGAAGTGATAAATATGTGAATAATATGGTTTAACATATTTATAAATATGCATATGTAGATATGTATGTGCATATGTGTATGAGTGTGTGTGTTTAATTATAGCCTTCTCTATGACGGAGTGAGGAGGGAGGGAGAAAACAATTAAAACTGCACAACAGAGAACAAAAGAAAAGTTAGAACAAAAGCACAGAAAAGCAGGGTAGCTTTGAAAATAATCTATAGTGTTTATTACATAGTTGTATTTTTAAAAGTAAATGGTCTGAAATGGAAATCCATGGTTTTATGTTGAATCCTTTCTTTATGTTGTGCTGTGTACATGGAAATGGTTTTTTTGGTCTTTTTGTATTTAAGTTCAAAATGAATAAAATATTAAAAAGTATTGAAAGATATAGTATATTGCATTATAAATACTTCCATAAAGCAACATTATGAGTTTTCATAATATACTGAGCAACATTTTTATACTTTTGGTTTAATGTATTAAAGAGTGAATGTGTAAATTGGTCATTAATTTAAACTAAAAGGAAAAATTGTTTCAGCAAAACAAAAATGATATTTGAGTGAGTGGTCCTCAATATGATGGAATAATTGAAGTAGTTCCTTTCCCACATCTTAAGAACTCCTGAAATGGACACTCAAAATATACATCATTTCAGTGTAGTCTCCCAAGGTATTCTTGGAGTGAGACCAGAGATTTGAAATGTACCATTATTTGTGTTCCAAAAGCTCTCTTAAGGTCAAAAGACCTACTCATAATGCTTAATTCACTTAGTATTAAGTGGGACCAAATGATCTATTGTGATTATATTCTTTAACCTTGTCACAAAGATATGGCATTCTACCATTTTTTAGCAATTGATAGGGCAATTGTTCTCAAGTTTGCTCCAGTCAGCTTGGTCTCATTATTCCCTCTGCCAAACATTTCTTTGCCCATCTTATTTTCCTGTTTAAATTTTATTCATCTCTCAAGATTAATCTTAAGTCCCTGTGCCTCTGTAAAGACCTCTACTATATGTGTGACCTTGGCAAGTCATTTTCACCTTCAAGGAAGTAATTTTCCCCATTTGTAAAAAAGAGTTAATGGGACTAGATGACTTAAAAGATCATGTGACCTATTCAAGTTTACACTAATGTAACGATAAAGAGCTGGCCTCAGGGTTAGGAAGCCTTAGGTTCAAATCCTGCCTTTGCCACATACTGGCTGCATGACTCTGGGCAAGTCATTTAACTCTGACCCTATAGTCACAGTACTCTAAGCAATTCTAAGCAACTCTCTAAGTCTATAAACCACAGAGAAGGTGCCAATTAGCATTGACAGAGGCAGTTTCTTTACTGGGGGGGAGGGAGGGTGGAGTTCTCGATATCAATGTAATCACAAGTCTCTCTCCCCGTCCACTAGGACACTATGACTTTTTTTTGGTCTACTATTACCAACACAGGTAATCAATCATCAATTAAGACTAGATGATCTCTAAATGCCTTTCTATCTTTCGCTTCATGGTTCTTTGATCCTAATATGCCTGAAATTTCTATAGCATTTATTATATTTCCCACAAAATCTATCATGTTAAATTAAATTAATTACATTAAATCAAATTATATTATTGTGTTAAACTCCCCTCTCTCCAACTACACCATAAACTTTGTGTAAGTAAAGAATATGTTAGAGTTGGAATCAAAAAGATCTGAGTTCCCATCTCAGCTCATCTGGATAAGTTATTTTACTTCTGGACCTTGTTTTTCTCATCTATAAATTAAAGACTTGTCAGAGATAGATAGGATCATGGGAGGTAAAATGAACAATAATTTTGATTATATAAAATTAAAATGCTTTTGCATAACTAAAACTAATGCAGTCCAAATATGGGAAACTAGGGGAAAGAAAAACTAGAGCAAGTTTCTCTGATAAAGGTCTCATCTCTCAAATATATAGGGAACTGAGCCAAATGTATATGAATAAGAGACACTCCCAAGCTGATAAGTGGTCGAAGCATAAAGATATGAACAGGTAGCTTTTAGAGGAAGAAATCAAAAATATCAATAGTTATACAAAAATGTTCTAAATCACTAATAATGAGAAAATGCAAATTAAAATAACTCTGAAATACCACCTCATAACTATCAGATTAGCCAAGATGACAAAAAAAGAAAAATGATAAATGCTAGGGGAGATATAGAAAAATAGGTATATCAATGTACTTTTGGTAGAGCTGTGAAATGGTCCAACAATTCTGGAGAAGAATTTGGAACTATGTCCCAAAGGCTATAAAACTATGTATACCCTTTGGTCCAGCAATAGCACGAGTAGGTCTATGCTCCAAGGAGATCAAAGAAAAGGGGAAGGGATCTATATGTACAAATATGTATGTAATAGCTCTTTTCATAGTGGCAAAAAACTGGAAACTAAAGGGATTCCTACCAATTGGGAAATGGTTGAACAATTTGTAATGTATAATGATGATGGAATACTATTGTGCTGTAAGAAATGGTGAAGGGGATATTTTCAGAAAAAACTTGGAAAACTTATATGAACTGATGCAAAGTGAAGTGAGCACAACCAGGAGAACAATGTATACACTAACAGCAACATCATAATGATAATCAGCTATGAAAGACTTAGCAATTCTGATCCATACAATGATCCACCTCAGTTCCAAAGAACTCATAATAAAAATGCTATTCAACTCCAAAGAGAGAATTAATGGTCTCAGAGTATAGATTGAAATGTGTTTTTTCCTCTTTGTTTTTCTCAATAAATTAAGTTTACTGATATTTAGATTTGGATATGGAGATTTGGTTGGCAGAAATTCATACGTATAATGGGTGTCATATTCTTGCCTTCGCAGTGGGTTGTGGTAGGGGTAGAGAGAAGAAGAGAATTTGGAACTGAAAATAGCAATTTGAAAAATAAAAAAGCCCTCTGGAAAAATTATACAATGGTATTAGAGAAATTAAACTTAGACCAACACTTCATATCTTACATACAGATAAGCTATGAATGTGTTTGTGACCTACATAAAAAAGGTCACATCATAAACAAATATAGAGAATTAAGGGAAAAGTTACCTATCAGATATAGGAAAATGAGAAAAAACTAAATCAGGGATGAAGAGAATCACTGAAGAAAAGTAGATAACTTTGATTACATACAATTAAAAATTCTTTCACACAAACAAATCTAATAAAGTTAATGTTAAAAGGGAAACAATCAACTGGGGAAAAAATCTTTACAGAAAATTTCTGACAAAGGTCTCATTTTCAAGAAACTGATTCAGATTTATAAGAAAAAGAGCCATTTCCCCAACTGACAAATAGTCTAAAGAAACAGGCATTTCCCAAGAGAAAAAAGTGAAGCTATCTATAGCCAAGTGAAAAAAAAGTTGCAAACCACTAGTAATTACAGATTAAAGTAATTCTGAGATTTTTACCTCATACTCCTCAGAGTGGCAAAGATGACAAAAATAGGAAAAATGATCAATGTGGAAGGGGCTGTGAAAAACAAGCACATTAGTGCACTATTGAATGGGTAAGACCATTCTGGAAAGAAACTTAGAATTATGTTTCTACTGAAGGCATCACCATCCATTCAGTACTCAGAGTCATCCTTTATCCTTTACCTTTCTTCCTCCATCATATCCAATTATTTGCCAGTCCTGTGGATTCTACCTTTATGGGATCTTTAATGACTGTTGCCTTCTTTCAATTCACACAGCCACCACCCTAGTTCAGATTTTGAATATAGCTTGACCAGACTATTATTGTAAAAAATTCCTAAATAGTCTCCCTGAAATGCTCCTCTCCTCTCTTATTCATTTTCCACATAGATGTCAAACTTCATTACTCAAATACCACACTAATCTCTACTCAGAAAACTTCAGTGGCTTCCTAATCACTTCCAGAATGAAATACAAACTTCTTTGTTTGTCATTTAAAGCCCTACACAATCTGGCTCCAACCTAGAATTCCAGACATTTCACGTAGCTTTTAAATGCTCTACGTCAGGGTTGTTCAACCTTAGATTATCTTAGGGCCTCAGTAAAATAAAATAACTATTTGAGGGCCGCACCCAGAATAAAAAATACAGTACACTAACAGAAAGTGGGGGAATGAGAGTCATCAATATGACAGGCGAAGGCTCGAAGCTCAAAACCAAACACAAAACTCCAAAGAGACAACACAGGTAGGTGCATACTGACTAGTCTGCATGGTAGAGACAGAAGGCATCCCTCAGATCAAATGAAAATTCTGTACAATATGTTCCGACCATAATACTGCTTAAAAACACCAAAGAAAATTAATATCAACAAGATCATTTGTTAGTGATGGAATTAAAAAAAATCTAATATGCATTCCATGCAAATCATTATTTTTTTCCTGCTCCTGAAAATTAAAACCCACAGGCACAGGCAGGCGGGCTGGATTTTGGACAGCCCAACTCTACATTATAGTCAAGCTGGCCTAAATATTATTCTCCATAATTAGCATTCTTTCTCCTACTTTATCCTTTTGCATGGGGGGAGGTATTCCTCTATACCTAGGCTGCATTTTCTCCTTATCTATCCTTGAGGAATTTCTAGCTCCTTGTCCCTTTCTTCAAAGTGTTTTCCTCATTTCTCTCTATTGTAAAGCTGTTCCCATTACCCTCTCCACTCCCCCACCTCCACTACAAAATTATTGGATGTACTATATTATGAATAATGGATTTCTCATTTAGTTAGCAATAGGTTTATACGTGGATAGTTAGATCTTAACTAGATCCCTTCTTTCTTACAGCTCTAAAATCATTAGGGACATGAGTCAACTCCTCTGGTTATAAGTCATTACATAATTTTCCTCACTTTGATGTATTCAGTTCAATAAAACTACAACTAAAGAAAAGCCTTAGAGGAAATGTCTCATCTTATGCCATTATAATCATGCTTGTGTCCTAAATGAGTAGCTAAATGAAAGGGACATACTGGAATCATTCATTTGCAACACCAAATTAGCAAATTGAATGATTTTGGTGTGTTCACAGAGTAATTGATTAAATCATGTAACTTCAAAAGGGGCATCCTATCATACAGCTGCTCCATCTGATGAGAAAAGAGAAAATGCAGTCTGAATATGTGATTGTGCATGAAGGGGGTAGTTTGGGAGATTGAAGCAGGAACACATGACCACATGACCAAATACTTATTTTATCACTATTATAGTTTTTAAAAAATCATATTTCCATTAGGAGTAGGGTTTTAATCAGGAATCACAGTGTGGTAAGCAAGAAGAGGGAAGTGACAATTTTCTAATTCTCTTAGCTCACTATGTAATCTTGGACATGTTGCTTTATTTCTCTGGATCTTACTTTTCCATTGCTAAAATGGTAAGAGGTTGAATAATAATGATAATTACAATAATAATATTAGTAATAATAACAATGATGATAATTAGGATGAGGATATATCTCATGTTTATGTAGCATATTACTGCATAAGCACTTTTTTTTCTGAAAGAGGAATCACATAAACATGAAATTTCATAGAAGGACAAGATGTCAAAAGTCATGTAATCTAATCCCTTACATGGGATAGACTCACCCAAAATACTCTCCTTCCATGACATACCCATTCAGTTTTCATTTGAAGTCCTTTTGACCGTATATAGCAAGTTTCTCTGATAAAGGTCTCATCTCTCAAATATATAGGGAACTGAGCCAAATGTGTATGAATAAAAGACACTCCCAAGCTGATAAGTGGTCAAAGCATAAAGATATGAACAGGTAGCTTTTAGAGGAAGAAATCAGTAGTATGGGGAGGGGGAACCCCTGAAGGAGATCATCCTACTTTTTAATGAAAGTTTGGACATCAAGCATGAATCTGCCCTCCTAAAATTTATATCCAGTGCTCCTAGTTCTGCTCTCTGGGACCATAAATAGAATAAGCCTAATCTTTTTACATAACAGTTATTCAAAGACTTGGCATTAAAGAACTGCAGCTGAGCTCACAGTGGCTAGAATCTGACACTACTCCTTGTTTTGTACCCAACCACTGAACTGTGTGGACTGGGTTAAGTTCTGTGGAAACCTGATCTCTAATTAGGAGGATTAGGCTCCCTACGCACATAATTCTTCACTCAACTCATTCATAACCCAGTCCCTTCCTACTTTGCCGGTCTTCTTACAATTTATTCCATTCTACATACCCAAAGCCAGTTAACAATTGTTTATCACTTGATGAGAAACAGCCTCAAATTTTTCATTGGGTAAACCGGAAGCAGTTAAAGAATATCAATGCATGCTCTGCATAGCCCATCAGGAAGGGCAAAATAGGAGCATGATTTTTACTTCTGTTAAACTTGAAAATAGCTATCATATCCCGTAAACCCTCTAGTCTTTAAACTAACCATCCACAGTTATCTCAAGTGATAGTACATTTTTTTTTGTCAAGGCAATCAGGATTAAGTTACTTGCCCAGGGTCACACAGCTACTATGTGTCAAGTGTCTGAGGCCTGATTTGAACTCAGCTCCTCCTGACTCTAGGGCTGATGTGTTATCCGCTGTACCACCTAGTCCCTCCAGTGATAATACGTTATTAAATACTTTGCCCTCTTGGTTGTTGTCTTTTGGACATTCAACAACTCAATGTCCTTCTTAAAATCTGGGGCCCAGAGATGAAGCTAATATACTAGATTTGATCTAATAAGGACAGAGCACAGCAAGACTGTGAACTCCTCTCATATGGACACTGTATATCTCAATGTAGCCTAATACAGCATTATTTTTTTTGTCTCCCATGTTACACTGTTGAATTCTATCAAGCTTATAGTTTGATAAAACTCTATTTGTTTTTCATGTGAACAAGGAGAGTCATGTTTCTCCTGTGGCATTTATTTTTTTAAATTCAAGTGTAGGATTAATTTATTTTGATTAAATTTCATTTTATTAGCTTCAGTGAACCATTCTAAGCTATTAGTAACTGTCTCGCAAGGCAGTGTGGTGAAGTAGACACATATTTGGTCTGAGAGCAAGGAAAAGTTGACTTGAAGTCTTGTCTCTGATGTATACTAGCTGTGTGATCCTGGAGAAGTCACTTAACCTTTCAATCTCTTTGGTGAATCTTTAAAACTGTAAGTTACAGATTATGTGAATTTCCTCACTAGGTGTTATCTATACCGAAGAAATCATAGGACCAGTCCCTATCCCCAAACTGTCATACAATGTAAGCTTTTTGTCACCAATAAATTAAACATACTATCTATATCTTTAGCCAAGTCATTGACAAAGCCAATATTGAAAAACACAAGTCTAAAGACAGATTGTTCCTAAGTAATTTTGAGACATTAATGACTATTCTTTGAGTCTGATCATTCAACTGGTTCTGAATTTACCTAACTGTATTATTGTGAAGCTCATATCTATCAATCACATACATAAGGACAGCACAAGAGACAAAGTCAGGTAATTTGCCTAAGTCCAAATGAACTATAACTACTTCCCAGTCTAGTAACTGACAAAATTGAGATGAGCATAGTTTGGAGTGACCCATTTGTGATGAAATAAATAATCACAGGGTTTTAAATTTTTTTTCTAAATAGCCATACATTATCCCCTTAATGATATGTTCTGAAATCTAGGTAGAGAAATGGAGGCCTAGGAGAAGTTATTCAATGTCACATAATTAGAAAATGTAGAAACTAAAAATCGAACCCAATTTCTCTAAAGCTAAGAAGGATGCTTTCTTCACTCTGCCAAAAGGTCTTTAAAGTTCCTTCTAGTTATAATATATGTGTAAAGCAATAGTTAGCATTCCTATGGACATACTTTGATACCTTATTATATCAGTGATCTCAATGCCCTCTCACAGCATGTCTTACAACCCATCTATGTCTTTTCATACTTTATGATTCTTTTTTATGTTTTTTCTATAAATCCACCATAGGAGGTCCATCTAGCATTCTGAGAAGAACTTCTGCTAGAAGTCTGGACACTGCATGGAAGGAAGCCCCATACTTGCTATTATATAATTGGTTCAAAAGTTCAGAGAATATAAGAAGGTACTGTGTTTCCTGTTGTTGACTATAAAAAGCATTGAATTGGTAGAAAAAAATGCTGCCTTAAAGGCACTCTTCCAATGATGTATTATTAATGCAGTGGTCAAAATCATACAAGTTTTTTTAAAGATATAAAAACAGACATAACTACGTTCAACAACCTTCTGGTTATGATATAAAAGAAGGAATAAAACAAGGAGAAACATACACGAAAGGTGTCTATTACCATGTGAAACCTGTAGCTTTAATTCTTTGAAGACTAGTTCTCAATGCCTCCTAGTGATACAGAATCACCTGAAAATAGTGATGTAAAAGAGATACACCTTTATTTCAGAGAGAATCCTGGGTTCATTAAAAGCACTGCAGAATTTCCCAAATGCAATCCAGTATATTCTCTTTCTGCTGTAACTAATAGTTTTATGGCTCTTATCATGGCATTAAATCCTATGATTGAAAAAAAATGATACATGACTAGTATAATCTACCTTTAAATGCGATTATGGCTTATTTCAATGCAGATTTAATTTCAACCAAGACTTAATCATTGGTTGTCTTATGGTACCAATTAATGTTCAGTTTGGCTAATAAGTGATTTATTATTACATATACCTCACACCAGCATTGAAATAATGCTTTCAAAATGGTTTCACTGAAATAAACAGAGAAAGGGCAGAAGAGAACAAAATTCCCAAATAGCAGCAGTATAGTATGTACATAGCTGGAGAGCTGGTCATAAGCGATATGGGAATGAATGCTTTAAAGAAATGTCACATCTTCTAATGAACCATAAATAAGAATAAGTGGTATCATAAAATTGATTATTCTGATTTTTAAAATTCATACTTACATAGCCTTTAAGATTTAAACAGTGCTTTCTTCATAATTCTGTAAGTCCTAGAAGTTGTGACTTGAAAAAAAAAATTAAAGCTAATAAATGTCAGAGTTAAGACTTGGAATCAGAAGACATTAGTGTAAATCCCAACTCTGCCTTTTACCAGTGTCTGATTACAGGAAAGTTACTTAGCTTCTCAGAGCCTCAGTTTCCTCACCTGTGAAATAGAGATAATAATACTTACACTTTCTTACCTCAAAAAGATCGTCATTAAGAAAACACACTGTAAACTACAAAATGCCACAGAAAGATCAATTACAACTACCATTATTGGAATCAGGATAATAGTACCTTAGCATTTGGAAAAGGCTTTCTTCATCAAGCCTCCTATTCTTTTTTTTTTAA
>CM053622.1:503727842-503747867 GCA_028646595.1 Phalanger gymnotis | reverse complement strand
ATCTTTTTCATGAGGAGGTTGGTGGATTCTTTCAATTTCTATTTTACCCTCTGGCTCTAAAATATCAGGGAAGTTCTCCTTGATAATTTCTTGAAAGATGATGTCTAGGCTCTTTTTTTGATTGTGGCTTTCAGGTAGTCCAATAATTTTCAGATTCCCTCTCCTGGATCTATTGTTCAGGTCAGTGGTTTTTCCAATAAGATATTTCACATTGTCTTCCATTTTTTCATTCCTTTGGTTCTGTTTTATAATCTCTTGATTTCTCATCAAGTCACTAGCTTCCATTTGCTCCAATCTAATTTTTAAGGTAGTATTTTCTTCAGTGGTCTTTTGGACCTCTTTTTTTTCCATTTGGTTAATTCTGCCTTTCAAGGCATTCTTCTCCTCATTTGGTTTTTGGAGCTGTTTTGCCATTTGGGTTAGTCTATTTTTTAAGGTGTTGTTTTCTTCAGTATTTTTTTGGCTGTCCTTTAGCAAGTCATTGACTTGTTTTTCATGGTTTTCTTGCATTGCTTTCATTTCTGGTCCCAATTTTTCCTGTACTTTTCTCACTTGCTTTTCCAAATCCTTTTTGAGCTCTTCCATGTCTTGAGCCCAATTCATATTTTTCTTGGAAGCTTTTGATGTAGGCTCTTTGACTTTGTTGATTTCTTCTGGCTATATGTTTTGCTCTTCTTTGCCACCAAAAAAGGAATCTAGAGTTTGAGTTTGAGTCTGAGTTCACTTTTGCTGCCTGTTCATGTTCCCAGCCAACTACTTGACCCTTGAGCTTTTTGTCAGGATATGACTGCTTATAGAGTGGAGAATACTTTGTCCCAAGCTTTAGGGTCCAAGTACTGCTGTTTTCAGAGCTACTTTTACTCCACTTTCACCCCAGGTCATGTCACAGCAGCACTCCTCCTCCCCCAAGAACTGCCAACCAGGACCACAATATATATCCAAGCAGGGGACAGCAAGAGAATCTGCCTTTGTGCCCACAAAGTGCTCCTGGCACTCCCGCTCTGATCTGCTGCTAGATACCTCCCATTGCCTGAGCCAGGGATTTGGGAAACAGCTGATGCTGGAGTTCTGGAAGTAGCCTCAGGAGCTTCCTGCTGCTGCTATGCCACTGCTGCACCACCTTCTCCACCCCCAGAGCTGGCTGCTGGACCACTCTGAACTTGATCCCGCAGTTTCCCCCTAACCTGCTCTTTGGAGTTTGTGGGTTGAGAAGTCTGGTAACTGCCACAGCTCACTGTTTCATGGACCCCAAGCCTGTTCTGGCTGGCTGATTCCAGGTCTGGTCTGTCCTGGCATGGCCCATGCTGCACTGCTCTCCACTCTCAGCACCATACGTTAGATCCCTTCCCAGCAACCATCCTGGCTCTCCTAGGCTGGAGACCTGTTTCCCTCTGCTATTTTGTGGGTTCTGCAGCTCTAGAATTTGTTCAGAGCCATTTTTACAGGTGTTTGGAGGGATTGAGGGGAGAGCTTACAGCAGGTCCCTGCTTTCCAGCCTCCCTGTGAAGGTTTTTTTTTTAAAGGAAAATGTCAAATTAATGTCATTTTCTGCCTTTGCCCTGCTCACTCTGAAAAGTAAAATCAGGCTTTCTACTAAAAGCTTAAAGAGTGCAGATTTCTATTTCTTCCAAAGATCTGTTTTCTCACTTTTTGATATGTTAATTATTATGGTCATATTATAATATATGTGTATATGTATATATGTATATACATAAATTTATTTATTTATTTATTTACAGCCCTTATGCCCATTTATTCTTTCTCTATCTTTATTGTACATTAAGCTAAAATAACTGAAGAGGCAAAGCATTGTGTTACAGAAGAAGGAGACTGAGGGCAAAGTTATAGGACAAATGTCACTAGATAGCCAAAATGTTCATCAGCATCTATCATATACCTGTTTGAGGATTAAAACATTAGGGGATAGAAGGAAGAAGAGGAGCGATATGATGTGGTGGGAACAGTAAAGGACTTGGAGTCAGAAGACATTAGTTAAATATCATTTAGTAGATGCTAGACCTTGGCCAGGTCACCAGATTTCTCCAGGCCTCAGTTTCCTTATCTGTAAAATGATTTCTAAGTTTCCATCCAGCAATAAAATGCTTTGATTCTAAGAGGTGTAGTATTAATGTGATCAGGGATCTTTCTCACTGATTCAATAGGCCTCAGATGGGCCTAGGTGGAAAAGCTTGATTATATCTTTGTTTGTAAGTAGGCCTAAAGTCCCTACTTACTAGGTGCTAAGCTGATGTGGGTGTGAAGCCTTCAGGGCCCTAGGGTGAGTTGCTAAGACCAGAGCCAATGGTATGTGCACTGAGTTCTAGTCAATCATGAATTCAGCCAATTAGAGACCCGAGTTTTAGCCAGTCAGATGCCAGATAGGACTGTATATAAAGAGAGCCCAGAACTGAGAGCAGCAGAACTGAGAGCAGCAGAACTGAAAGCAGCAGAATTCAGAAAATAGACAATGAGGCAACAGACAATGAGGGAGAGCCAGCATCGAGAGAGACTGCAGAGTGGAGAGTGTAGAACAAGAGAGCTGCAGAGATCAAAGAGCAGAATCTGCAGAGAGTTACAGGAATCGGAATTCAATCCATGGAGAAGGAGCAGGAACTCGGCGTCAACAGAGCTGCAGAAGAGAGTCCTGAGTGGAGAGTTAAGATTCGTGAGTGATAGTTTACAAGAAGGTCCTGCAGTGGGGGAAGGTTACAGGATGACTTGGTTCCTTGCTTTAATACTGTGTTATAATTTCCTTGTTACTACATTGAGGTTGGATTACTGGTTTCAGAATATAATTGTGACTATATTGAATTGGAGATATTGGTTCTTGGATTTGATCCCCTGGAGTCTAAATAAATGTTATACTTCCTCTGCCTCCTACATAGAGAGTTTTTCATACTTTGTGATTCCAAGCCATTCAGGCATGTTCAAGGTCATCCTCGAGGTCATGAATCTTGCCCTACTGACATGAAAAGAAATGAAAAAAGATGCTAAAACAAGATATCAAAGACATAGAAGGAAATCAAGAAGGTGATACTAGTTAAGGAGCAAGTGTCAAATATGCCACCACATTCTTCTGGCTACAAAGAAGTCAAGAAAGATAACTAAGAAAAGGTTATTGGATGGCATGGTTGGGATTATAATTGTTATAATCAGTAACTGATGTGGGAAGTCAGATTTTCCTACTGAATGCTAATGTTATGCTGACAAAGCTCTAAGAAGAGGAGACTTGGTAATTACTTAGTATTAACATAGTTAAGTATAGACATATGATACAGAACCCCAAAATTCTCTTAGCATCTGTACTTTTTCAGTTGGCCTGCCTAGAATTAATCACATTTGGATAATTGCCATGCATTTTATTAGTATATTAAGGGAAGAAGATAAGATTGTGTAATAAATCTTTTCATGGTCTTTGTATAGTAGTATCTTCTGGATTAGTTAAATATTATTCCCATGTGAATAAACCGCTCAGTCTAGAGTCAGAAAGACCCAAATTTACATCCAGGCTCAGACACTTATTAGCTGTGTGACCCAGGGAAAATCACTTAACCTCTGTTTTCCTCAGTTTCCTGAACTATAAAATTTCATGGTTTTTTTCATTCCCAATTTATTTAGTTCCCTTGTAATCCTCAATATCTCTTCTTTTCTGCTTATTTTATATTTTTATTTGTTGGATTCCTAGTTTTTTAAAATTTATATTCCATTCATTAATTCTGTTTTTTTATTTTGTTAATTTATGTTTGTAATGTATGGTTTTTCTCCTGAGTATTGCTTTATATGTATCCTAGAAATCTCAGTACACTTTTTCACCGCTATTGTATCCTTTACATAATTATTGTTTTTATGATTTATTCTTTGACCCACTCACTAATTAGGATTTTCTTGTTAAGTCTTCACTTAGGTCTACAGCTTTTGTTTGTTGTCCATGAACTAATGATGACTTTTATTATGTTAAGGTCAGTAAAGAATGTACTATTATTATGTACTACTCTTCTGTCAATTTTTATAAAAGTAGTGCATAATAATAGTACATTCTTTACTGTAATAGTACATTCTTTACTGTGTAATCCATTCCCATGCAAAGTTATAAGGTTTTAGTTTATATTTTTATCTATCTGTATCTAAAATTTTTTAAGTTATAGATTTTTCCCTCTTCTCCTATAAACAATTACCTTACCTTAAACTTTTTAAGGTGACTTTTTCCCCACTGACACTCTTCTCACTCATGATATCTTATTCTTATTTGTTACCCCTTTGAGATTTTGTTTATTAGTTCCCTTTTTTCTCCTGCTTTTATCTGGTCATAGGATTTTTTTTCTGGTTATCCGGATTTCTTCCCCTCTCATTTAGTCACCCTTTGTCTCCTACCATTCAACTAGTCTTATTCATGAGGTTTTGTATTTTTTTCTATTCAAATGTTATTTTTTAACTTTCCAATTATTTATTTCAAATATTCTTTCTTTTTTGAATTCCAAACTATCTCCCTCTCTACCAATTCTTCTCTGCCTATTGAAAAAGCAAGCAATATATCAATAATACATTTGAAATCATGCAAAAACACATTTTCTATTAGTTATTTTTTTTAAAAAAAGCAAGAAAAATAAAATAAGAAAAATATACTTCAATTTGCACTCAGAGTTCATCAATTCTCTCTCTGGAGGTGGATAGCAATTTTTTTCATCATGAGTCAACGCTTTATTTTTTTATAAATTTAACTCAGTATATATTTGAGAAATGAGGCTTTTATTAGAGAAAATTGATGTAAACTTTTTTTATATTACTTCATTTTCTATGGTACCTTTTAGCATAATTTAATTTACCAGATTATCTCTTTTAATTAGGTTTATTTTTGCTTTTGCTTTGTGTGAAATCACAATTGCTACTCCTGCCTTTTTACTTTAGCTGAAGAATATTAGATTCTGCTCTAGCCCTTTATTTTAACTCTGTGTGTATCTTCCTGTTTCAAGAGTGTCTCCTGTAAATAACATATTGTTGGATTCTCATTTCTATTCCATTCCACTATCTGCTTTCCTTTTATGTGTTAGCTCATCCCATTCATATTCACAGCAATCACACCTATTACTGTTTATTTCCCTCCATCTCATTTTCCTCTCTTTCTTTCTTTTTTCTTTCTTTCTTTCTTTCTTTTTCTTTCTCTCTCTCTCTCTCTCTCTCTCTCTCTCTCTCTCTCTCTCTCTCTCTCTCTCCTGTCCCTCTTCAAAAATCTATATTTCTTCTAATTACTGCCTCCCTTAATCCACTTTCCTTTTTATCCTCCTCTTTTTCTCACCTCTTTCTGTTCCTATTGGGTAAGTTGCATTTCCATACTCAACTGAGTGTTCCTGTGTATATGTGTATTCTTCCTTCTCTAGACCAATGAAAGTAATGTTCAACTCCTACCCACCACACACACCCCTTACCCTCCATTATAAAAGCTCTTCTTTGCACACCTCTTTTATGTGAGAAAATTTGCTCCATTCTGCCTCTCTGTTCTCTCAGTGCATTTCTCTTTTTCATTCCTTCATTTTTCTTGGAGATCATTCCAAGATAATCAACTCACACCCATGCTCTCTGTCTATATAAAGTCCTTTTAACTACCCTAATAATGATACAGTTCTTAGGATTTACAAGTATCATCTTCCCATAAAGGAATGTAAACAATTTAACTTTATTGAGTACCTTATGATTACTTTCATATTTACCCTTTTATGCTTCTCTTGAATCTTGTATTTGAATGTCATATATTCTATTCAATTCTGTTCTTTTCATTAGGAATGCTTGAAGTTCTCTATTTCATTAAATATCCATTTTTTCCTCTGAAAGATTATACTCAACTTTGCTGGGTAGGTTATTCTTGATTATAAGCCTAGTTCCTTTGTCTTCCAGAATACACACATACATACATACATGCATACATACACATATGTGTTTATATATGAACACATACATATCCATATCTAATATCCATATATATGTATATATATCATATTCATATCACATTCTACTCCTTTAACGTGGAAGCCACTAAGTCTTATGTGAGCGTGACTGTGTTTCCATCATATGTGGATTATTTCTTTCTAGCCACTTGAAGCATTTTCTCTTTGACCTGGGAGATCTTGATTTTGGCTATCCTATTGCTGGGAGTTTTCATCTGGGCATATCAGGAGGACATCAGTGGATTCTTTCCATTTCTATTTCATCCTCCGGATCTAATCTATCAGGGTAGTTTTCCTTGATAATTTCTTGAAAGATGATGTCTAGGCTTTTTCTTTGATCATGACTTTTAGGTAGTCTAATAATTTTAGGTAGTCTAATAATTCTTATCTCTCCTTATTTTCCAGGTCAGTTGTTTTTTGATGAGGTATTTCACATTTTCTTCTATTTTTTTCATTCTTTTGATTTTGTTTGATTGATTCTTGATGTCTCACAGTCATTAGCTTCCACTCACCCAATTCTAATTTTTAAGGAACTATTTTCTTCAGTGAGCTTTTGTACCTCTTTTTCCATTTGGCCAATTCTGCCTTTTATGGAGGTCCCTTCAGTGGATTTTTGTGTCTCTTTTTACCATTAGAATAATTCTATTTTCAAAGTTGTTATTTTCTTCAATATATTTTGTGTTTCTTTTCATCAAGCTGTTAATTCTCTTTTCATAATTTTTTTTACATTCTTCCCATTTATTTTCCCCATTTTCCTCTATTACTCTTATCTCTTTTTAAAAAAAAAAAACTTTTCCAAGAATTCTTCTTAGGTTTGGGTCCAATTAACATTTTTCTATGAGTCCTTTTTGTAACTTTTTCCACATTAATGTCTTCTGAGTTTATGTCTTGGTCTTCCCTCTCATCATATTAGCCTTTTATGGTCAAATTCTTTTTTTGTTGTTTGCTTATTTCCCCAGCTTATTCTTTGACTCTAAACTTTAGTCTAAAGTTGGACTCTGCTCATCTGGAGTTGGGGAGGCATTGTCCTAAGCTTCAGGCTTTTTTGTGCTTCTGGTTTCAGAACTAGTTCTGGGGGTCTGCATGTTTTGTTGCTTCCAAGGTGATGTGATCCTGAAATAGGCATGGTTACTGCTTTTCTGTTCTGTGCTCTTTCTGACCCTTTCTGCTAGTAGGGTGGGAGGTAGAGGAATAGCACTGAGTAAGATCAAGGTAATTGAACTTCAGTTCATCAGTTTGGGGGAGAGGGTTGTTTTGTATTGTTTTTTTTTAATCTTCTCTTGCCTTTTGGGTGTACTAGAGCATGGATACTGCTGAAGTTGCTTTATCCATAATTTCTTTTTTGGAGAGGTTTGAAAGATTGTGAGGATCGGAGAAATTGTTGCTCATGTGATGCTAAAGTCTAACTTAACCTTTAGAGAGCTTCAGTTTCTGCTTCTATAAATTGAGGATAAGTAATATTTGAACTCTGCCTCATAAGGTTGCAGTGTGAAAAGCAGTTTACAATCCATAAACTGCTATTATAAACAGGAGTTATTTTTATTATTTCTTTGAATTATAGTGTGTCAGAAAAAATAGATTAACGCTTTGAAATTTTACCATTCAGAGTCCCTATGGACCCTCTGTTAATAATGTATAATACTAGTCCTACCTGTCTTATAACGAAGATTTTATTTATTATATAGTGTTTAATTTTTTCCTGAACCTAATTTTACATGGACAAAATGAGAAAATACATTTTCAAGTGACAAAGGATGGCAAAAGAAATTTAAGTATTTCAAATCACACATGAATATTCTTTAATAAATAAAGACTTGGAATTGTACTTTTGAACATTCCCTTTCTTTCAGAAATAAACACATAATGTGCTCCATAAGTCAGCACTATAAAAAATTTAGGTTTATTTTGTTGCTTTTGGTTAGGTGTTTCTAAAAGAATTTTAATTTCATTCATTTGATGAGACAAGTTCTTCCCCTGCAGAGTCATCTCTGGGAACAAATTGCTTCAAAATTTACATGGCTGCTTCCGATTAAATCAATGAGCATATCCTGAATTTTTGTAAACCTCTTAAAATCTATGATCATATCCTGAATTTCTGTAAACTACTTAATTTGCTCGGAAATCCTCTCCCAACAGGACACAGAAGAGTTAAGTGGAGACCCAGACAGTCTCTTGCTGATCTGGTAATGAGTAAGCAATGTAGCCGCATGTCAGTAGCTTGTTGTGAACTCTGGTAACCCAGCTGATCCCTTGGCTTGCCAAAGCTGGAGGAGGTAATCAGCTTGACCTATATGACCTTCCTGAGGCTTTTGGGTGTCCTGCACTGAGAAGCTTTTTTGCATATGACTCCTACATGCTGCTTAGCTGAGTATGAATCCCTTTTATAACAACTGAACCTGAGTCAGCTGTGAGAGGTAACATAATATAAATTAGTCAGTTATATGTTGCACAATATAGTAGGTACTTTTTTTTTAATTTAATGGGAACATATCCGGGAAATCCCAAAAAGATTTCCAGGAACAGCTATGACATCTGCCCTTCTAGCTTTATTAAAATAAATTGAAGCTTATATAACAGTCTGTCAGCACTTCACATATCTTAGCGGAGTTATATTTCATCAAGTGGTCTGTTTTCTAAATTTCACAGATTGATTTATTTTTATTTTTTCATTTGATTACGATTGTTCTCAAAGTATGGCGTAAGCTCGAGGGTGTCACATACACATTGTTTACTCTATGGGTTAAGAATATATTTCAGTGATTTCTAGAAGTACTTCTTACTCTCACTTCCCTAAAAGCAGCTTTAAATATGACTCAAAATCCTCTGGGGCCCTGCAAGTAGCCAAATATATTCTGGTTAAAAATAATGATAACAATGACAGGCTAGTAGTTAGTTGGTTCTAGACTGCTGATTCTACTATTAGACTAGAACAAGGTATAGAGCAGTAAACAATATCTCCCTTGAACAAATAATTTAAATAGTAAGGGTCAACCTATCATGAAATATGAAAATACAGAGAAACATCATGGAGCAACATCAATTTTCTTGCCTACCAAATAATAACACTTATTTCAGTGTTATTTTAAGATTCAAATGAAATACACATAAGTTGCTCTTCAAATCTTAAAAGTGCTATATCAGTGAGAGAAATGATATGTTTTCATCTGTTTTAGCTCAGCAGGAAGTTCTTCACTCAACAAGCTAGAGACAAATTCTTTTCAGGTGGTCACTTCAACAGAAAATATAATCATTGTACTGAGGACTGTGACAGGCCTGAGAACAGGGGCTTATGGATCTTGTTTGAAAAAATATATAATTTCATGTAGTATTTATAATAACAAAATACATTTTTTCTGCTTAATTCTTTGCTGAGTTCTTGTGTCCTCTTGATGACACATTGCCTTTTAAATGCCATCCATATATTGCTTTCCATATGAAAAACACAGAAGAAAACATTGCAGTGGGACTGATCTAGGAAACAATGCAAAAGTTTAAGATGTAACCAATGGTCAGATATCATAAAATATAACTTTTTTTTTAGGCTAGCACATATGGTTGGATCAGCTAAAAAAGCTGCTTCCTTTGCTACATTAAGCTTAACATTATGCTTCTACTTTGGTCTTCAGGGAAAATACAAAGTTTATTGAAATTTGACACAACAGATGGGAAATGTTACTTGAGAGAAAGGTTTAAATAATGAGATACATGCATTATATTTCTATATATCTTCACACACGTAGGTAAAGACTTTTTCCTGTGGTTCATAGTTGTAGTCAAATTTATATGCATATATATATGCAAATTTATATGCAAACATAATATTTATATGTGCTATATAAATATATTTAAATTTATTTGCAAATGTAAACGTTTGCTTCTACATTATGTAAGCTCTTTGAGCCTTAAAGGCAGACTATTTCATCTGTGCCTTTGTATTGAGTACACCTAGCACTCAGTAAATGTTGATTGATTTATTTATTAAATAGGATAACAGAGCTAATATAAGTATTACATATGTGGATATATTTGAGCACAACCATAAAACACAGGCAGGCTATATAGAAACTGTACTTTACGCAGATTTGTTTGGGATCTATAGGCTGGTAGGTTGATATAGGCAGAGTACAGACTATGTCAGTGCATCCAAACATCAATATGGAAATCATAGAAATACATTCAGCATCTAATGACCAAATAGAATTAATATTTCAAAATATATGTCATGTGCTGCATTGAAGTGGATGATTTATCATTAAAGTTGGAATCTGATACTCAACTCATAAAATCTATGCCACCTACTGATTATAAAAAGATGTCTCTATAATTTTTAATCACATGTTTTCTGGTTATTTTATTAAGACCTCTGATTCAATGTGTAGAATTCTATTTCAAAGAAGGTCACTTAAGGCCATGTATTTATTTTGCCCAGATGGAACTTCATAGCTTTATAAATTTGACCTATTCTACTCACATTAGAATAACAGAGTAGATTCTTAACTCTTTTTTTTTGCTTTATCATTCTTTGTCACTCTCCCAGAATAAAACATCTGCACTACCTCAGAGGAAGAAAATCTTCGTCTAAAACCTCTTTGTGAATCAGAGCCATTTTTATAAACTTAGTGGATTTTACATTTGATGGATTAAAACCTAATTATTCTACCAGCCTCCTATATATATTCCTGCTTGCTCAGTTCAATATGCTACCTAATGTCTATTTAGTACATACTGAACTCTCCTGTTACTAACAATCTTTTAATTGCCAAATTTATGACCTTTTCTCAATCCTCATTTCTCATGACTTATCTGCAGACTTATCTCCTCTCTTGGTTTTCTCTACTGCTCTTTCTTGGCTTTCCTAGCTGTCTGACTGCTCCTTTCCTGTCCTTCCTGTTGGTTCATCATCATCCATATGCCCATATTTGGGGGTCTGGTCTGGGCTTCTGTCACTCTATTCTCTATACTCTCTCATTTGGTGACCTTATCACCTCCCATGACTTTAGTTATCATCTCTGTGCAAATCCAGCCCTAATGTCTCTCTGAAGCCCCAGTCACACATCTCCAACTTTTCAAACTGGGTATTCCATACACATTTCAACTCAACATTTCCAAAACTGTGCTTATCTTTCTCCTCAACCACTCAAACCTCTCCAAAACAAAAATATGTCCCAAGAAAAGAAACTTCAGCTGTTTCCATGATTTAGGACACCCAGAATCCAGAAGAAAGTAAAAACAAACCAACCCATGAATTGACTTCTACAGTGAGTTTATTCAGAACACCTCCCCCATGCTCCCTGCTACTGGCAGCTAGGTTACACTAGACTACTCAGACAGGATCAAAACAAAACCCAATCCCACACCCTGGTTTCCCCTCCCTCTTTCTAGTGCCATGGAGATGTCTGCTCCTGGTTACAAAAGCTTGCTCAGGCCTGGACAGATAGCCAGCCAGTATGTCTCTATAGAGCTCAAAACCACATCCACCCATTCCTCTTCCCAGAGCCTCAGAGACCCAAAGTACAAAAATTAGGAAAAGGAGTGGGGATAGGACCTTGGGACAGGAAATAGTGTTTTATGTATGTATATGGCAGGAGGGGTGGGGCACGGGTTGGAGTGGATGTGGATTGCTCTCCACTAAGCCTGAGGGAAACTACTTAGCATACATCTGGGGCCAGTTGTTCAGTCAAAAGTCACTTGGGGCAGAGACCTAGACTGATGTACCATGAATTGCTTAGTGTGAGGGAAGTTGTAACCCTTTAAAATTCAGCACCCAAGAAAACTACCTTCAGAGGAGAGAAAACCAGAGAGTCAGAAAGTAAATAACAGCGAAAAATAAGGGATGGGGGAGATTGAAATTATCAAAGATGAAATCATATCCCATGATATATTCTAAATGGATTCTTCCACTTAATTCTAATGATCATACTAAAATGAAATTAGAAGACTATATACATCTCACAGCTATGGGTAGGATAGGATGATGAATCAACAAGGAAGAGAGGAAAGGAGCAATCAGAGAGCTAGGAAAACTAAAAGAAAGTAACACCAAGAAAAGGCAGACAGGAGAGATTATCGCGAAGGAGAGAGTGACCAACAGTACCAAAGACTGCAGATAGATCAAGAAAAATGAAGGTTGAGAAAAGGACATTTGGCAAGTTAAAGATCATTGGTAGCTTTGGAGAGAGGAATATCTGTAAAATAGACATTAGGTAATATGTATCCTTAGCCAAACAAAAGACAGAGGTGATTTAAAAAGATAAAATGGAGCATTTTTATTACATGAAACTGAAATCTTTTGTATAGACCAAATTAATGCACTCAGGATAACAAGGGAAGTGGTCAAAGGTAATAATTTTCGTATCAGACTTCTCTGATAAGGGTTTGGTGTACTTTGTGATCCCATCCGAGTTACTAGAATGGTTTGCTGTTTCCTTCTCCAGCTCATTTTACAGATGAGGAAACTAGTGCAAACAGAGTTAAGTGACTTGCCCAGGGTCACACAGCTAATAAGTGTCTGAGGCCAGATTAGAACTCAGGAAGGCTCATCGTCCTGACTCCAGACCCAGCTCCATCTAGCTGTCTATCCAAGATATATAACCATACATAATATATATTATTCATGATTATATGATATATGTAATTATGTATGGCTATATCAAATACATAATTCAATAATACATTATATATACCAGTATACATAATCATAATTATATGAGTATATATTATATATGTTATATACAAAAATTATCATAATTATAAATTGGTACATACACATAAGATTTTGTCATTGTCAATATAAGTCAAAGAATGTGAACATTTTTCAAAAGACACATTGCAAAGAATTCTCAAGCACATGAAAGAATACTCCAAATCACAAATAATAAGGAGAAGCACAAATTGGAAAAACTCCAAGACTTTACCTCACACACTGCAAATTGGTAAAGATGACACAAAATAGCATAATCGGTTTGGGTTTGTGGGATACTAGGCACACTACACATTGCCAGTAGAACTGTGAATTTGCTCAATTATTTTGGAAAGCAATTTGGAATTATGAAAATAAAGTGACTAAAATATCTATAACCTCTGAACCAGATTCTCTATTACTGGGTTTATACCCCAAGGAAGTTATTAATAATAATTAAGTCCCCATAGATGCCAAAATATTTATAGAAACACTTTTTCTCATAGCAAAGATTCAGAAATAAAATAGATGTCCATTACTTGAGAAATGACTAAACAAATCATGGTACATTAATACAAAGGGATATTACGATGATACAAGAAATTATGTGTGTGATGAATGCAGAGATGAATGCAAAAATTTACATGAACTGATGCAGAATGAAGTAAGCAGTGCCAAGAAAACAATACATTTAGTAACTACAATAATGGAATTGGAGGGGAGGGAGAAGAGAATCCAGATACGAAGAAATTAAAAAATAAATGTATCAAAATTACAAACATCCAATAGGACTTGAAATAAGACATATTAAAGAAGATAGTCTTTTGTGGAGGTGGGAGGTCCACAAATATTACACATTGCACATTTTTTGAGTTTTTCAATATATTCGTCATTTATTTTTTTCCTCTTCAAAAATGAATACTATTTGTCATATGGAATGGGAAAAGAAAGGGATAACTAATCATGTAAAAAACAGAAGATATCATTAAGAGCTTACACAAAATAAAATGAAAACTAAATGAAAAAACGCTAAGAATAAGAACCTTTTCCCAATTGAGAAATGGTCAAAGGATATGAATAAGTAGTTTTCAGAGGAAAATATTCATTCTCCCAATAGCCAGGTGAAGAAATTCTCCAAATGACTAATGATTAGAGAAATGCAAATAAAAACAACTCTGAAGTATCACTGAACAACCATGAGATTGGCAAACTTGACAAAGGAAGTTAAATAACAGATGCTGGGAAGACTATGGGGAAAGAGGTACTCTAAAGCACTATTAGTGGAGCTGTAAAATGGTCCAGGCATTCTGGAAAGCAATTTGGAACTTTTCCCAAAAAACTATTAAAGTCTGTATACCCTTCCACCCAGTCATTTCTCTACTATGTCTGTATTCCAAAGAGATCAAAGAAAGAGGGAAAAAAATCCACATCTATGAAAACGTTTGTAGCAGCTCCATTTGTGGTAGCAAAGAACTGGAAACTGAGGGCATGTCCATCAATTGAGGAATGGCTGAAGAAGTTATGTTATATGAGTATGATGTTATCCTTTCATGCTGTAAAGGGATGGTTTTAGAGAAACCTGGGAAGACTTATATGAACTGATACAAAGTTAATTGAGCAGAACCAGGAGAACAATTTATGTAATAACAATAATATTATAAGAACAAACAACTTTGAAAGTTTTGGGGACTCTGATCAACATGATGACAAACCAGTTTCAAAGGACACATGATAAGACATGCTACTCACTTCCAAATAGAGAATCATTGTTTTTAACATGGCCAATGTATGGATTCATTTTGCTAGACTATACATGTTTATAACAATTTTTGTTTTTCTTGCTTTCTCTGTTGGAGAAAGAATCAGAGGTGGAAGAGAGTGAATGTAGACCTGAAAATTAAATAAAACTGAATTTAAAACAGAAAAAAAAATAAGCAGAAGAGAATGGGGCCCCAAAATAGAGCTAGGGCCATAAGTACCAATAGAGGACTGAATATAGACAATGATCCAGTAAGGGAGAGATCAAATAGAGGAGAAGAATCAAAAGAAAAGTATCGCAAAAACTGAGAGGAAGAGTATCCATGAGGAAATGCAGCCAATGACAACAAATGCTAAAGTGAGGTCAAAAAGGATTTTTGTCATTGTTTCAGTCAGGTCCAACATGGTGACATGACCCTATTTGGAGCTTTCTGGGCAAAGATACTGGAGTGATTTACTGTCTCCTTCTCTGGTTCATTTTATAAAATTAGGAAACTGAAGCAAACAAGATTAAGTGACTTCTACAAAGTCACACAATTAACTAGTAAGTGTCTGAGGTTGCATTTAACTCAGGTCTTTCTGACTAGGCCAGGCACACTATCCACTGCACCACCCAGCTGCCCCTTAAAAAAGGATAAGGAATTAAAAAAAGACTTTGGATTTTGAAATTAAGAAATGATGAGTAACTTTAAACAGAACAGTTTCATTTGAGTAACAAGATTAGAAGACAGTCTCCAAGGCATTGAGAATTGAATGAGAAGAGAGGAGAGAATTCAAAAAGGGCATATATTTTTTTCTAGAAGTTACCAATAAAGGAAAAACGTTTTTAAAAAGATACAGAAAGACTAGAGGGTGATAGCAAAATAGCCATTTTACAAATAGTAGAAATCTGGAGATGCCTGTAGGCATCACAAAAAGAGTCAGTCCATAAGGAGGAACTGAAGATTAGAGGGGAAGGATTAATTGTGAGGCAGTCTTCCAGAAGAGATAGTAAGGTATACGATCATGCAGATGCTGAGAAGGGCATCTTCTTCAGTAGCAATGGGAATAAAGAAGGAGAGGCAGATGAAGACAAATGCTTTTGAGCTATAGAATATCGGAGAAGAGGGAGCTCATGGCTTTTACATTCTCAGTAAAATAAGAAACAAAGTTTTCTGCTGAGAGGGAGAAGAGTGATATGAGAGGCTCGAAGAGAGAAGAGAAGGTTTGAAAGAAGAGAAGTCACTGTCAGGAATGCAATATAAATATATACATATACATATATATATACACATATATGTATATGTAGGTATGCGTGTATATGTGTGTATACATATATACACGTATATGTGTATATGTGGGTATAAATATATGTATATATGTCTCTGGATGTCCCATAAGCACCCTAAATTCAACGTGCTTAAAATGGAACTCATTTTATCTCCCCATGATATTTTCTCAGACTCTTATCCCAAACTTCCACATTTCCACTGATGGCAACACCATCCTTCCATTCACTCAGGATTATCAGTAAAAACCTGAAAGAGGATCTCAAGGAGTTCACACTCTAACTGGGGAGACAATATATAAAAGAGGGTTCATGGTTATGCTCAGTTCGTGGAATACAGAAAGGTAAAGTACTTAGGTTCGGTAAGGATGTGGGGAGTAAGCTTCCTGTCCCTGGTAGAACCGGACAAGGGGGCAATGAGGGTTGAGTTAGAGAGAGTAAAAATTGGGGAAAGAAAATTAAAGAGTTAAGAATTTATATTTCATTGTCAATGGTACAAATTGTAAAACCCCAAAGGGGACAGCAATTAGAATCAAGATATTATGATGGGTCTGAGACACTTCATGTGTATGTGTGTGTATACACATATACATGTATACTCACACACACACACACACACACACACACATATATATATGCACAGAGATATGTATATATGCATCTGTGTATCTATGTCTACATACAAAACATATATACATATGACATATGTATATATATCATCACTATATGATCATTCGGACTTGTCTGCCTATTACCAGCTAATTCATTTCCACACATACCATAAGATTCCCACTCTTGAAGTGGGAAACAGATATGAGAAGGAAAGTAGTAACACTAGGGACCTGGGTTGCTTACCAGCTTGCCTCAACCGGGTACCGCTATTTTCATCATTTTTAAGATTATAAGGTTTTATCAGAGAGGGAATTTTAGGGACACAGCAGGGCAATGGCATGGCATGGCACCAGAACAGGTGACATAAGAGAAATTATAGCAGCTGTGGCATCTCTCTAATTATACTGTATTTGTAGCCTATGTGTCTGTTTCCTCTTTCTCCCTTCTTTCAACTAGATCTGCTGAAAATTCTTTGCATGTATCTATCCTCAATAAATAGTTTTTAATTGTCAGAAAAAAAGATAAAGAACAAAAAGGAATAGTGTAATGGAAATAATAATGAACTGAGTCTCAGGAGACCTGACCTCTAGTGCTGGCTCTGTAGCTAACTAGTCATATGACCTAGGGAAGAGTCACTTATCCCTTCTAGGTCATGTTTTCAATGGTAAAATGAGGAGGTCAAACTAAGTGATTTCAAAGGTCCTTTCTGGATGCTATTGTTATTTGATTCTATGATTCTACTCCAAGAAACAAAGTTATACTAATTCACAAAAAAGTCACTGCGATAGTTCATAAGTAACATAAGCAAATCAAAACTTCAGTTAAAGAAACTAAAGCTAGCTCATCTAATAAAACAATCTCACCCTGAATCAATCAGAAAGTGCTGTGTTTTTTGTTTTTTAAATTAAGGAATGAAGTGTACCTGAACAGTTTTTTCAGTCTGTTGGGCAAAGGATAGATGTTCTTGTGTAACTGACATTTCTCATCCCCTTCTCTCTTCTTTCTTTGGCTAAAATATGCTTGAAAGAAACGATATGAGAAAAAAAGAAAATAGTTCCTTTTTCAAATATACATCTTCCAATGCCCTGAAGTACATTCTAGGCCCATAAGCAAAACTATCAGGAAAAACAAATCCCTTTATTTCATGCCTCACCCTTGTAGAAATACTATGTTTGTGGGCGGTGAGGGAGGGGGGAAGACAGTCTCCTTATATGATGACTGTTTCCAAGAATATATGCCCCTGCTTCTTTCCTAGTGTCTGAGGGACACCAGCAATCCATCATTTTCACCATATTACTTGACTTTGAGAATAATACTAAGTCCTTAAATAAATCATGAATACCCATATTGTATGAGGTGCTCATCTTGGATTAAACCATGTTCTACCTAGAATCATTAGTTCTATTTCTCTCACTACTCCTATGTGTTTCTATGAAATTATACCAAAAGCAGGGACCAAAGCTTTGTATCTCTTTTTCATATTGAGATTGGTACCTAGCAGGCAGTACATATTAGATAATCTGCTTATATAGCAACTTTCGATCGATGCTGAGGGGGAAAAGCATGTAGTATTTTGTTAAATCTAGAAAGAACTTTATAAATTATCTAGTCCAATGCAATAGAAGTTTCTAGAAAGAGGAGAATGGTGAGAGAAGGGTTTCTCTCTGATCTGTAATTGATGGTATCTATCTTGACTCCACTGATCCTCTCTTCCCCTTTCCTAGTCTATAATCATAGATTGTTTCTTTCTTTTTCTTTCATTTTAAACCTTTTTTTAAGATCACATCCTCCAGAGTTGGATTTTGTTTTACTTACCATTAATTTTTCCCTGAATCTCTCTTTCCTTGTAATCCTCTCTTCCTTTTCCTTGTTTTCTCCTCTTTCTCTATTTTATTCAACATATTTCTTTTTTCATGTTAAAAGAAATATATTAATTTACACATCCAAATATACACCATGCCCTTAAAAGAAGTCTCTTTAAGATGTCAACTTATTCTAACTAGCATTCAGCATATTTCTACATCAAATTCTGTGTGTTTCACCTGCTTCTTACCCCACCTCTTCATGTTAGTATAATCTCATGTACCTTTTTCTTGACTCCTTTATTTGTATATTCTATGACATTCCTGTGAGCTTTCATTTTAGAATTTTAAGAAGTGACTGGTGGATTCTTTCTATTTTCACTTTTCCCTCTGGTTTTAATAGATCTGGGAAGTTATCATTTCTAGAATTCTAGATATCCAGGGATTTTTTAGTGGTCATATTTTTCAGATACTTTTTTGATTTCTTAGATTATCTCTCCCTGACCTGTGCCCAGGTTAATTTTTTTATCTTTAAAGAGATACCTTACATTTTCTTCTATTTTTCAATCTTTATATTTTGTTTTATTATTTCTCATCATCTCATGGAGCAATTTTTTTTCTCTGTGGTCCATTGCAATTTTTCTGGAATCTTACTTGGGTAAGATTTTGTGCTTCCTGCACTGGCTATTTGTTACTTCAATTCTTTCCTCTAGCTATCATTTCATTACATTATAATTTTAAAACACTTTCCTCATTCCCCCCAGAAATTCTGGTTGATCTTGTAGTCAAGCTATGTTTTTGTTTGAGGCTCTCCTTGTAGATCTTGTGGAGTTATTTACTTGCCTTAAGTATTCTTGTATCCACAACATAAAAAAAACCAACAACCCAACAACTGTTGGTGTTTTCTTTTTACTCTAATCTTACTTCCTGAATTGGGACTCTGTGTCAAGCTATGCACATATCTGTAAGGAATGGGGTTTGGTACTACTCTGTATTATCCGAGGTCCCGCCACTATTTCCTAAAGATACTGAGTACTGTGCTCTTTAGGGACCCCAGAAGCAGTTCAGGCCAGTACATTATAAACTTTCAGAGCTTTAGAGCACAGTCTGACTGCTGCCTTCCAGCTCTGCAACCATCTGATCCTGGATTGTAGTCAGAGCAACATCGCTTCGGGCTCCAGGTGACCCTGGCTCACTCCTCATCCCCATCCTGGAAGCTTTCCATCCTCTTGGAGGATGGACACTCTTGGAGCCAGGCTTTTCTGGCTTGACTCCTTCCCTAGTGTCTGCAGGTTTCTAGCTATTTCTTTGCACTTTAATTTGGGCTGAAAATACACGTAATGAATTTCTATTTGGATTTCTTAATCATCACTCACTCTGGTGCTCATTTTTATTCTTGATGGAGTAGTTTTGTTAGAGGTGAGCTGTTCTGTTTCAGATCACTTCACTATCTTAGCCAGAAGTCCCAAGAGAGAAGTTTCTGAGGAGGAAAGGGGACTGGATAGTCTCTAAGGTTCCTTAACAGCAATAACATTCTGACACAGAGATAATCTGAAGTCACATATTGAAATAATTAAAGAGATCAAATTATAGAAGCCTGAACTCAAGAGATTCCTCCTAAAGTAAAGCTACTGGCTTTCTCTAGGCTAGTCAGAGAATCCAGAACAGTCAAGAACATGCTATGGGATGAATGATTCCTTGACCTTCCTACCCATTTCCCTTTGTAATGGAAAAACAAAGGAAACTAATCACATACTACAACGTGCTCACATGTTTTTGCTATGCTTCTGCTCAGTATATTCATAGAAATAATTTATAAGGGGGGGCGGAGCCAAGATGGCGGCCGGGAAGCACTGACTGGCGTGAGCTCCCCACCAAGTTCCTCCAAAAACCTATAAAACAATGGCTCTGAACCAATTTTAGAGCTGCAGAACCCACAAAGTGGCAGAGGGAAGCAGGGCTCCACCG
>CM053622.1:503711288-503727342 GCA_028646595.1 Phalanger gymnotis | reverse complement strand
GGCAGATGAGGATGAAGGTAATCAAAAACAAACACTTTTGAAAATGGACAGGGTCAAGGGAGAAAATTCAATAAAGGAGGATAGGTTAGGATGAAGCAAAATATAGTTAGTCTTTCACAACATGAGTATTGTGGAAGGGTTATACATAATGATACGCATGTGGCCCATGTTGAATTGCTTGACTTCTTAGGGATGGTGGATGGGAAGGGAAGAAGGGAGAGAATTTGGAACTCAAAGTTTTAAAAAATAGATGTTCAAAAACAAAAAAGTTTTTTTTCTAGAAAAATAACTAGAAAATAAGATACACAGGCAATGGGGTGTGGAAATTTATCTTGCTCTACAAGAAAGGAACGGAAAAGGGGATGGGAGGGTAGTGGGGTGACAGAAGGGAGGGCTGACTGGGGAACAGGGCAACCAGAATATATGCCATCTTGGATTGGGGGGGGTAGAAATGGGGAGAAAATTTGTGATTCAAACTCCTGTGAAAATCAATGCCGAAAACTAAACATATTAACTAAAAAAAAATTTAAAAAAATAAATACCAACTCAGAAGAACAACAACAACAACAAAAAAGAATCTATACTTTCTGTGCAGAAGTTTACCAAAAAAAATGAAGGATAAATTTTTTCTTGGAGCACTAAGTAAGAATTGAATTGTCCAGATTGAGAAATCCAATTTTTGAAATCTTTTTATAGCTACCTATAGAAGAAAATTGGAGTTGGAAGAAACTCAGGATATATACATTCTATGGCATGTTCTCACTTGCTTAAGCATCACATAAAATGTAATGAGTTTTGCTTTTCTTTGTAATCTAGCATGTAGCATAGTTCCTGGCCCATAAGAGGCAATTAATAAATATTTTTTAGATTGACTAATTGATACTTACAATGCACCTCAGTGACTCCTGACCTTCTCAAAAGCAGTCTCAGAAAAGCACTCTCAAGTAAATGGTATCATTTTGGAGTCCTATAGTCCATATGACTCACCCACAGTGGTGGCCTGGGAAAAGGATAGAAAGATTAGGATGGGTTTGTATTATTCATACTATGAATATACATGGTTTAAGATGCCCTGCGCTGTTTTGTTTGCTGGACAGTTATTGCTTCTTAGTATTAGATCTGTACTTTCAGGTCTCTGTGACCTGATGCAGGCCACTGAGGGATTTCTGGGCACTCTGCTACTCGAAAACAATGGTTCACAGAAAAAAAAACATTATTGACATGAATTTGAGTAAGTGGTAAAGTATCTGAATAATCTCTAATTTGTAAAGATATCAAAAGAATATAAGGAAAGAGTTCTGAAGGCATTAGATTGGATAGAAACTACTGATCTACTTCATCAGAAATGTCAGTTCTGCAGCTTTTGTGAAGTACATAGGTCACTCAGAAAAGAGCGGAGAGTGCTCATCATATGGTTATATCAAAGAACTATTGAGAGCTGAGAATATTGCTATGTGCTACTATTAGAAAATTATGAAGAAATAGGCCAGCCTCTCGATAGTCTCTCCCATAGGTACATGGCTGTAAAATATCTCAATATCCTACCCATGGGTCGATGTTTAGAAATAACCAAAAGTGGGATAAGAAATGTGAGTAGATTTTTAAAGGCTTTGTTAACTGTGTCACACAAACACTAGTGCCAGTTTTTGTTTATCCCATCAAGCCCTTTGTATTACATGCTTATGACAGGCTAGAGTGTCACAATTTAGGTCATTCTTGATTGACTTTGCCTTCTCTCGTCCTATATATCTAGTCGATTGTCAAATCTTGCTGATTCTCCTTCAACAACATCTCTCATATTTGCATTCACCCCTTTCTCTTTGCTACTGCAGCTACTACTCTAGATCAGGTCTTACTTACCTTACATGGACTTCCTACCTCATCTCTTTCCTCCAATTTACCCTCTATACAATACTAAAAGTAGTATTCCTAAAGCATAGGACTGAGAATGTCACTTCCTCACTCAATAAACTGCAGTGGCTCCCAATTTACCTTTGGGATAAAATAGCACCTTCTTGGGTTGGTATTCAAAGCCCTTCATAACCTACTTCTAATCAATCTTTCCAGCTCCATTATAATTTACTTCCTTTATCCACTCTACAACCTAGTCAAGCTGGCCCCACTGTTTTTGACACAGTACAGTCCATCTCATATCACTTGCACCATCGAAGAGCTTATCCAGAATACCTAAAAGGCATCTTCTCACCTCTGCATCTTGTAAATCACAGTTTCCTATGAAGTTCAATTTAAATACCACCTTCTACCATAATTCATATTTTTTTACATTTAAAAATTATTTATTTAAAATAATCTTTGGAAAATGAGAAAGATATATTCTTTAATGGTTTAAAATTATTACACAGTACTTGATAAAATGTAGTGGATGGTCTGTTGGATTTGGAGTCAGGAAGGAAGACCTGGGTTCAAATCCTGCCTCAGATCCTTACTAGCTATGTGACGGTGGGCAAATCACTCAACCCTTCTGGATTTTAGCTCATCTATAAAATGAAAGGATAACATTAGATTAAAGCTTCTTAACGTGGGGCTTGTGAACTTACTCTTTAAATATTTTGATAACATTTCAATATAATTGGTTTCTTTCATAATCTTATATATTTTATGCATTTTAAAAACATTATTCTGAGGAAGGGTCCATAGGCTTCCCCAGACTGCCTGAGGGGTCCATGACACAGAAAACATTAAGAAAATCAAGACTACAAGGTCTCTGATACTTTCTACCTCCACATCTATGATTTTATGAATACGCAACATATCATCACACCATATAATAATCTGTTCTTGATCTCCCCAGTTTCTATTTCCTTCCTCAAAATGTTACCTTGCTTCTTTTTTGTATATTATTTGCACATACTTTTATACACGTTGTCTTCTCTGACAGAACATAATTTCCTCAAGGGAAGGAAGTTTATCATTTTTATTTGTGTCATAATTAGCACATTCTCAGACATGTAGAGGGCACTTAATAAATGCCTGTTGATAGATTGTATTGTAGTTGTGTGGACAATCTGGCTAATAGAAAGCTACAGTTAATGGAATGCCTAATACAAGTGCTTTTATCATGACAGGAAAGTGAGTTAGGCCTACACATAAGTATTTATAAATAACAATGTAAGATTTCTTCACCAGTGTCAACTTTTTAAAGAGAGGACTTCCTAGGCACAGAAAATACTTAGCATTCTTCAAATTCTCATTATGGTTCTGAATTAATAAAGTATTCACTCATAGCTTCAATGAAAAACACAACAATCTTTTCATTGTTAATTCATGGATGGTGGGTAGACTATATGTTCTCCTTAATAATATTGCCTTCTATTTCTATAGGCAGATTCAGGGTATGACATTAAGTAAAATAGAAAAACTGGATATATGGATTTCAAAAAACTAAATAGAGAAAAATGACAATTATGACACTAATGTGTAATTTCTAATACAAAAACAAATGTTGGTACAATCTACTTCTTTCCCCTATATATTCAAGTATTTCACAAACATTTATTGAGTGACTACTGAGTACAATATTTGGTGTTTGAGAAAATACAAAGGTAAATAAAACCTGGTCTTGTCCTTAAGCAGAGGTAATTAGACATGAATATTAACAACTCTAAGGTGAATTAGAATATGGGAAGTGTTATTAAATCATAGGAGGCGAGAAAAACATTATTTAAGGAAGTTAGGAAAGGGAAGTTTAATAATAATAATAGCTAGCATTTATATAGCACTTTAAGTTTTGCAAGGTGTGTTGCTCGTGTTATCTCATTTATTCCTCATAGTAACCTTGTGAGGTGGGAGTTATTTTAACCCTATTTTACATATGAGGAAACTGAGACTTAGAAATTGACTTGCCCAGGGTCACCCAGCTAAAAAGTGTCTGAGACAGGATTTGAATTCAGGTCACTCTGACTCCAAGTCCAAAACTGTGCCACTTAAATGATTAACTCTAAGAAGACTGTGGAAGGAAGCCTTCATGGAAGAGGTAGCATGTGACTCTGGCCTTGGACATGGGGTAGAATGCACATTGTAATGGGTGATGATGACATTTCAGGCATAAGCCTTAAACAAAAAGTACAGAAATGAATGTAGTTAATAGTTGGAATGTAGTGCAGTGTGGCTGAAGTATATAGAGAAGGATGGAAGTAGTGTGAAATGAGACTGAAAACTTAGAAAAGGTGTCTTCATAACATAATATTTATAACATAATAATATAACATAATAATATAAGATAATATATATAAGATAATTTTTATCTTATGCACTTTTTAGCTACATATAATTCAAAGAGGCATTAAAGATGAAGCAGAATGTGAATTATTTGACTGCATTATGATCCACTGACCATCTATCAGAAAAGTTTGCTTTGAAAACCTTTCCTACATACTCCAGACTAAACTGCAGGGATTCTAGGCTGAAACCAATTTCGTCATTGACAAAATAATCTCCATAGTCACACGCACCGGTTGACTCCTTCCCAAAGTGTTGATTGCTGTTATATTGCCATCCTGATTATATCTGTCCTCTTAAGTGGAAAGTCTTGAAAACTCTTCATCTTACATATTTGCACATGGAAATCAGTGTAAAACATGAAATACAGCAAGTCTTACTTCTTGCATTTTACTTTATATCTCAAATACTTAAAATAAAAATTGTTTCAGTTGCTTCCTGAAATAAGACTTTTGATCAGGGGTGTGCTGGTACAACCAGATCTCTATACAGGACATACTTTAAAATTTAATCTTCATTACTGACATTTTCTCTATCACTTTTTTAAGTCTAGAAATCAACAAAACAATAAATTAATCTGATTTGTAACATTTGAATAACATTTGACAGTTTATGAGTTGAAAATGCTTTTATTGAAAAATTAATAATTGTGTTTTGGGAGATGATTCAAGCTGACTCTAGAACACCCCTGCTGTGACTTATAATCAAGAAAGACTTTGTGTGTGTGTGTGTGGTGCTATACAGGAGGTAGCTAGGTGGTTCAGTGGATGGAGTGCTGAGCCTGGAGTCAGGAAGAGCAGAGTTCAAATCCAGCCTCAGAAACTTACTAGCTGTGTAGACAAATCACTTAACCTCTGTTTGCTTTCATCTGCTGGAGAGGGAAATGGCAAAATACTCCACTGTCTTTTCCAAGAAAACCCCATGGACAATACGGTCTCCAGGGTCACAAAGAGTCAGACACAATACAATTGAACAATAAGAACTACCGTAACCTCTCTCTCTCTCTCTCTCTCTCTCTCTCTCTCTCTCTCTCTCCCTCTCTCTATCTCACTAAATATATACATGTATATATACATATTTATATACACATATATGTATATGTCCACATTATGTGTTTGTGTATTCCCTTTACATCCACTGATACAATTTGTTACAAGGGTTTCTTTTTCTTTTCAAATGGGAAAGATAAAATAAATCCTTGTTAATTGAAACCAAAAATAATAAAAGTTATATTTTAACAACAAAAGCCTCCGATCCTCTTACTCAGTATATAATCATCTATCTGAAGCTATGTACTTGCTAAGACAATTATTTTCCTACAAGGTTGTAGTTTTCAACTGGATAAAGTTATTAAAGTATGATCATGTGTTTAGAGAACTCAAGTGCATTTGCAGCTTACCAAGTTATTTTGTGTAAACATTTTTGCTCCTCAATACTCATTTTAAATTAACTCATAAAAATGCTTCTTAGTGATAGTTTGCAAGCATATAGTTTTCACCTTTTGTATAGTAATGCCTTATTACACATTACTCCTGTACAGAATATGAATTTTTATAGAACTTTAATATACTTTTACCTTATAAAGTACCTTTACCTTTACCTTTATAAAGTACCTATGAATTTAAAGGATGCATTAGAATTCTGAAGTCAATATGTAGTGCTTCAGTTTCAATTCAGATATCCTAAGACTCTTTATCTATTATTATAGTCTAACTTAACTTTCCTGCATTTGGAATTGAAGAATTGATGGATGATTGATGGTCAAATATGTCAGATACATATATTCCTATACCATGTCTCTGCTTTAATGAAGTAATGAAAATTATTTTCAAATTCTCCTTATGTGTACCTTAACAAGGTTGAAAGTTGGTAGAATAGAGCTAACAGTAGTAAGAATTTTTTCTTCATTATTTGTAGTGAATTCTGAAGCCAGGGGTTAAGATTTGGTCTCAAAGGTTAGGTTCAGTCAATACTTTAATTGAAGTAGAGAAAAATAAAGACAATATATTAAGATTATGGATTTGGTCAAAAATTTAGCTGGCAATCTGATGAGAAACATGCAACTCTGTGTAACCTGTGCTACCTTATATAACCCTGGGCAAGTCACTTAAATCTCTCTATGACTCAGTTTTTTCCACTGTAAAATGAGGGCATTGTACTCAATTTCTTCTAAGGCTTCTTCAAACCCTAAATCTGTTACCTAGGATTCTTCTTTTCCTCTCTTACCCAGATAAAATATTTAGACTGGGCACCTATGGCAAATGGAAAGAAACTAGCTTCTCTCATAACTCTGGATTGTTCTACTTTAATCCCATGCCTTGTCTTATGCTGGCTGTTTGTAAATAATGGTCACATTACCCTAAGTGAGTTTGCTGTACAGAGTTACAAAAGGAGTGTTGCAGTACGGTGTGTAAAAAGTCAGGGCTTTTAAGAGGGAGCATGTGGGGAAATGGCTAAGTAATGGAAATTAGAGTAGAATAAATTAGTGCCCCAAGAAAGGGTTTTTTGAGAGTGTGGTTATAAAGAACATTTCTAACTGCCTTAGGATATTTAGGCAATTTGGTGGGGGGGGGGCCTCAGTTTTTATGCTGAGCAGAGTTTTTCTCTTAAGAAATCTAGATTGTTTTGTTTTTCCCACCCAGTTCACTTTTTCACTGGAATAGTTGTTGTATTTGTGATATATGTGTGTGTGTATGTGTGTGTACATATATATATATATATGTGTGTGTGTGTGTGTATGTATATATATATATATGTTTGTACATATATACATATACAAACACTATGTATCTATATACATACATGCACATATACATATATAACTGTATTATGCCTAATGGTAAAAGGAAGCAGAAAGAGGATACAACCTTTGCCCCTTGTCTACATTCTTCTTATTTAGATCCTTAGATGAATCTGTAATCTCATTGGTGGCTAATCACTGTGCAGATTGCAGCTTCTCCAAATCCTACGAAATTTTTTTTCATAATTTGTTCATAGAAGAGCTACCCAATGTGCATTTTATTTTTTGAGTTCTCAGGGCATCAATGTAGCATTCAGGCTATCCAGTTGCTGTCTCCCACTCTTTTTAACTAACCCAGTCATCTCCTTTTCCAGTGGATAGTAAATTCTTTGAAGGTGGTAGTGTTGTTGTTGTTTTAAACACCAATTATTATGCATAATTCATCACTGATAATAAACCCATCAAAACTCTTCATATCCTTTAGGGTCACTTTTACATTTGATTCTTCTGAGATGCACATGTTCTATTATTTAGAACCACATAGAACCACAGGGAGAATTTTGGCATTAAAAGGGTTGGTTTTCTTGGCAAGGAGAAACTTGGGATCATAGAAAGCACAGTTCAATTTCCCAAATGGACTACAGCCTTTTCTACTCCCTCAATTCAATTTAGGTCCAATTCATTGGCTCCCTGAGATGCATGTCTAAGATATTCATATTGATGCGCTAACTAAATGGACTGAACATTCAACTGTATTTTTCAGTCTGAGTAATTATGGATTCTTCATCTTCTTGGTTTTTCCTCTATGGAGTGCTGAGATACTTTTGTGTGGCCATTAGGAGTTTAAGGCTCATTGCAATCAGTGCAATAGAATTCATAAGTAGGATCATTTAATAAGGTATCCCCCTTCCACTAAGACTTCAGGTAGGACCTCCTCTGTGATACCAGTGAAAACTTTTGGTGAATATATGTCACACTTTTGTGTCTCATTTGATATCAAAAATCAGAAAATTGTTTAACATTTATCTTTTTGGTTGCATCTATTAAAGCAATCTTGTATGAACATGCATGGAAGTTTCTTTTAGATTAAGCTTTGACCTACGAAATAAAATGTTTTTTGTAATCAACAAATCATAAGCACAGGAAGACAGATCTTATATTCATAATATCAAAACATCTCAAAATGCACACATATGTATATACATACATAAAAAGCATAATAAGTAGATTTAGATTATCCTACTACAAGAAAGATATATATGTATATATATACATACATACATATATATGTATATGGATATAGTGTGTGTGTGTGTGTGTGTGTACCATATTGGTCATTTTTAGTGATGTTATGGAAGAAAAATGGAAAAAAAATATTAATCTGTGTGGGCTATCACACTTTGAACAAAAGAATTAAAGAGGATGTGTATACCATGTGAAGAATCCAAGATGCCCTGGACTATCTAGTAAGCTCAGTTATTCTCAGTATTTGCTTTATATAGTAGCTACTACTAGATTCTTATGTTCCTATGGCAGAGGAATACATACATATATGCATACGTACATACATATATATAATACATAACCAACAGATCATACCCACATTTCTTATATTCATTAGTCATACTTTTTTTTACAAAATCTTTAGAAGAATTGCTAATGAGCAATGAAATTAGCTCATTTTAAATATTCCTTTTTTCTTTTTATTTTCTAGTAGATGTGCTTAAAAGTACAAGTATCAAGAGAAAGAAGTAGTTAAGTAAAGGAACACAGACAATGTTGAGATGGGTTAATAGAGAGTAAATGCTATCAGTTTCTGATTACATGTTGAATACATTCATGTAATTTCATCATTAATATAGCTGAAGTCACAGACTTTCATCAGATTAAATATTATAGTTAAGCAGCTAGAGGAGGAAAAAGAGGAATTCTCTTTTTCAGAAATAGCTATACAATTTATTTTCAGAAAATCAGGATTTCTTTGAATATCTTATTTGTCTTCTGCAAATGTGGAACTCTGTAAACATTTTTGGTCCCTTATATTTCACAGAAAGTAAGAAAAATAATTTATATTAATTAATTACAGATTAATATTTAATCATATCTTGTAATTTAAAATTTGACATAAAGCTTACTGAGCAACAAACTGCAATATTTTATCCATCTCATTGCTTTACTCAACAGTAGTTTGATAGCATATGTGTGTGTGTGCATGTGTGTGTGTGTGTGTGTGTGTGTGTGTGTGTGTGTGTGTGTGTGTGTATTCCATGATTGGGGCTGGCATTTAAAAAATACAAATAAATCTGTAATCAGTGCTGGCCATCTTTGATTATACATTAATGCATGAAATAAAATGCTTCTTTGGGAAATCAAAGTGGGGATTTTGTTCCCAAAACATTGTGATCACCACATTATAAAAAAATAAATAATTGAAAATTGAGGCATCTTAACCCAAAATGCATATTCCAGGGGAAAAAATTATACAATCTCAGCAGGTTTGACAAACATAATGGATACTAGCCAGAACTATGATTTGGAGAAAGAAGATGTTTTGTCTGTTGATTGTTTTTTATCTATTTCCTCAGTTCTTTTAGTGAGCACATTGTAACATGTTTTACAGTGGAGCTGCCCTTTGCTACAACTGTGGCCTGGAAGGACACATGAATGATGCTGCAGCTAAGTGAAAAACTCAGAGCTGTTGTGGAAGAGATTGACTTCCAAGAACTTCCCAAGAATAGGGAAAGAAGAGAACAGAGAAGGAAATTACCCTGGATCCCCAAATAATAAGCATGACTTCATCAATTGCTTGTGGATCTATCCCTTCTGAACTCACAAGATCTCACGGAGGTGGTGAGAAATAACAACAAACCCGACAAAAATGATAATAACGTCAGCCAGCATTTATATAGTGCATTAAAGTTTGCAAAAGATTGAGAACGTAGGGGCAGCTAGGTGGCACAGTGAGTAGAACACAGGCCCTGGAGTCAGGAGGACCTGAGTTTAAATCCCGCCTCAGACACTTGACACATGTACTAGCTGTGTGACCTTGGGCTTGTCACTTAACCCCAACTGTCCTGCCAAAAAAAAAAACCCAAAAGACTGAGAATGTGTGATGCTCTGCTCTCCTGCTCAGTTGCTCTCAAGTTTCCATCCTATTCCAATCTTTCTAACAGAGACATCTAAAGAAATTACTTTTACAATGTATGGAAATTCCAGCAGTAGCAGCTGGAGCCTAAGGAACAAAGGAAGGGAGAAAAAGAGACCACAAAGGCTTGGGAAGGAAATATACAAGCCCTGAAGAGATCAATGCCCAACTTCAAGCTGAAAGACTTACAGCAAGGGAAAAGAGCAAAAATTAAGCAAGAAGCAGAGTTTCTCTCATTGCACGAGTAGGCCTTAGTAGTTTATGCCAAAAAAGCGAATCAGACTCCATATCACTGACTCCTCTTCATTCAAGGAACTACTTAGTAACATTATTTTACCTATAATAGAAAACCTCAGAAACTGTATCAAAGAACTTGTGGTTAGTGGTATAATCATCACAGAACAGAGTAGGCCATATTTGTCATTTTTAGTGGCATTATGGAAGAAAAATAAAAAATATTAATCCATGTGGGCTATCACACTTTGAACAAAAGAAAGTGGATATGTATTACCATGCGAGGGATTTGAGATGCCCTGCACTATCTATTAGGCACTCAGTTGTTCTTGGTGTTTGCTTTACATAGTAGCTACCACTAGATTCCTATGGCAGAAGATGACAAGAAGAAAACTGCTTTTATCTGCCCAGGTGGATTTCACCAGTTCAAACATATGCCTCAAGGCATCTTGGGAGTGCCTACCACCTTACAACAATTGATAGAGAATATAGTTGGAGACATGAATTATCTCTAAGTGTTGGTGTATCGTAATGATATAATTGTCTTTGAGAAGAACTTGAAGAAAGGTGGCTTGAAGCTTTCAGATTAGAAGTACCAGTTTTGAAGAGCCTCTGACAGCATATGAATCAAATCCTTTCTCCACAAGTTGTGAGCACTGACCCAGAAAAGACAGAAGTGCTCCTGAATTAGCTGTACCTTTGAGATCTGTGGGTGTTAGGATCACAAATTTGTTAAGAGCTATGATTCTATTGCTAAAGTGTTTTTATGGCCTCATTTGTGCCTACACGATTGAAGAGAACCAGCAAGAGAAGTATAAGAAAAATTGCATTGTTTTAAAAATTACAAAGCCATTTGAAGATAGGTGGACTGAAAAATGTGAACACATTTTCAGAATTGTGATCAACTGCCTCACATGTGCCCACATATTGCCCTGTGCAGCTCAGGCACACTATTTATTTTGTATGCAGTTGTCAACCTAGTGGGCTAGAGAGCAGTTCTTTACTAAGAGCAATAAGACATATGAGACATGCCCATTGTGTTAAAAGAAAAATGCTACCAACTCATGCTATGTATTGGGAGATTGTAAGTTCTAGCAAGTCTTTGGAATTGTCTGCAGTCATTCTTATCTCTGGAAGGAAACAGCAAGAACATCTCATATCTTACTAGTGACTCTTCATTCTACCAAATGTACACAGACTTACCCTATGAGAAACCAGAAAGCATCCACAGTAGCTAAAGTACTGTGGGAGAATTATTTCTAAACGTATGGATTCCTTACCAGGATCCATTATGATCAAGGCAGACACTTTGGGAATAAGTTACTCAAGGAAATGTTAACTTTGGCAAAAAAAAAATTTTAAATCAAGAACTACACTTTAACATCCTCATGAAAGTCGACACTCTTGAGTGTTTCATTTGCAGATTATTGATCATGTTACAAATACTGAGTCCAGAATAAAAATCTTAGTGGAGGTGACATACAGAACTTCTAGCACATTAGTAAAACTCCACTGGAAATGATGCTGCAGACTTTCAACCACACTTGCTTTTGTTTGGACAAAGACCACACTAATGACTTCAGAGTCTCAGAGGATGGAGAGAAAGCAAACACTCTCAACTGACACATCTCTCAGCAGAGAGTGAGGCTAAAAAATACCTGACAAGTTTCCATAGTCTCTTTTCCTCTGGTGCCTGATCCCTTTGCTCAAACTGTACCACAACTCTTTGTCGGTCCACATAGTCAGACAAAGAAGGACCAACAGACCAGACCTGGTCTTTTCACCACATAGCCCCTCTGTTTCTGTCATTACCCAAGCTGGGTTGGGTGGAGCCATCATAGACTGGGTATGTATTTCCATATGTGCTAAAGCTTAAGCATGTTCTGGTTTTTTATAGAGTGCTATTTATTAACTATGAAGAATGTGCTGCTGTGATATGTACACGCAACAGGTTCTACTTGTAATTGATATGTAGTCACTGAAATAGGCTGTAATATTTTGCATCGTGCCATCTTTTTTCCTAGGCCCTTTGTGTGTATTTGTGATAAGCCCCTGAGATGTCTACCTGAAAAATTCAGATAATTATCATTGCTTTTTAAGTGTTGGTGTTACTGTTTATGTTGTATATTTGTAGATGTCAAGTACACTGTTGATTCTGCAAGGGAACGCAAAGTTTTCTAACCTTGAGGGTGAATGTAATTTGATTTTGGAGCACAGAGATTTGGGAGGAAAAGCCAAAATTGTAAAAAGGGCAGTATTCATTCCAAAATAGTTATGAGACTGCCTATATCTGTTGACCCAGCAATACCACTGCTAGGTCCATTTCCAAAGATGATTGGGAAAAAGGAAAAGAACATATGTGTTCTAAAATATTTATAGCAGCCCTTTTTGTGGTAGCAAAGAATTGGAAATTATAGGGAAGCCTGTCAATTGGGGAATGGCTGAACAAGTTGTAGTATATGATTATGATGGAATGCTACTATACTGTAAAAATGATGAGTTTGATGATCTCAGAAAAACATGGATAGACTTGAACAAAATAATGAAGAGCAAAATGAACAGAACCAAGAGAATGTTTTATACTGTAATAACAACATTGTTTGGAGAACAACTTTGAGCACCTAAGTCATTTTGACTACTATAAATAACCAAATTAGCTACAAAGGACACATAAAGGAAGATACTTCTGCATCCAGAGAAAGAACCGATAAATAGACATATGTATAGAATTATTTCACATATGGATACATGTTTGTGTCTAATGGTAGCCATCTCTAGGGTGGGGGTGGGGGAAGAAAAAAAAGGAAAAGAAGAAATTTACATGATAACTTTTTTACATATTCAAAAGGAATAGCAAGTTATTCATAACAGATTTTCAGTTTCATGTACGATCATCTTTTTTGATTATGCTATGTTATAGAAATGCTTGTTTTATTCCATAAATTAAAAATTAAATTAAATTTACAAAAAGAAAGGCAGTGTTCAAACTCCAAATTTGTGGACTTGTGGCTGAGCAGACTGATACAGGTTCAGAATGCTCTGCCAAAGGTTGGACACAAACAGGCCATATGAACATTTGGAGTGGAGATGTCTCTAAATTTTCATATCTCATGTTTCTTTTGATCTATTGCATTTCCGCTTCAGTCATAGAGCACAGCACCTTCTTTGATGTGGGTGTGTCATGCTGGGTGATCCTTTGTCAGCACCCCTCATGTGATGCAATTGATTCCAAAGCTCTTCAGAGAGACCTTGAGAGAGTCCTTGTATTACTTCTTCGGACCACCATGCGAGCACCTTCTTTGTGTGAGTTCTTCATAAAATAGTCTTTTAGCCAAACATGTGTTTGAGCAACATGGCCAGCCCATTGGAGTTACACTCTGCAGTAGAGTTTGAATGTTTGGCTGGTCATCTCAAGAAAGGACTTCAATGTGTCCAGTGATCCTGCCAAGTGATCTTCAGGTTCTTCCTAAGACAATTCATATGGAAGTGATTCAGTTTCCTGTCATGGCACTGATATGCTGTCCTGGTTTCACAGGTATACAATGATGAGGTCATCAGAATGGCTCTGTAGACCTTCAGTCTGGTAGCCAGTCTAATACTTCTTCTCTCCCCTGCTTTCCTTTGGAGTAAGACAGCAGATAAAAGTCAGTTTTATGCTGATAGTAACAATACGATGCGTTTTTATGATGCCTTGACAGCTATTTATGGTCCAGAGGTCTATGGAGCATCTCAACTACTCAATGCTTATGAAGCCATATAGATGAGTGATAAGGACATGATCCTGCAGAGATGGGCTGAACACTCCCATAGTATTCTTAACAGACCATCATCAATCAATGCTGAAGCCATTGACCATATATCTCAGATGGAAGTAAATCCCTCTGTAGCTGAATTTCCAACTGAAGAAGAGGTTTTGAATGCCGTTAGGTTCCTCTTGTGTGGCAAAGCACCTTGTGCTGATTCTATTCCAGATGAAATTTACAGGGCAGGGGGTCCACTAATTTACAAAAGCTGACTGAAATTTTCTGGGGTATATGGTAAGAGGTTGTTATTCCCTGGGAGTTCAAGGATGTCTCCATTATCCATCTTTTTAAAGGTAAAGGAAATATATTGTTTTGCGACAATCATGGGGAGTGGGGGCTCCTTTCTCTTAGTCATTGCTGGTAAGATTCTTGCCAGAGCCCTCCTTAATAGACTGGAAGGTGGTTATCTACCTGAGAGCCAGCATGGCTTCAGAATGAAGAGAAAGAACAGTAAAACTGAGTGAACAGTTAGAAATGGTAAGGAAAACTAGTGGGATAGAAGATGATAAAATATCAGGTGGAAAGAAACTGGTTAGCCCTGAATGGGAGCAGCTGTTCAGAGATAAGGACCTAGTGAAGGGTAAAAAGCTAAGTCTGAAATCACTTTCTACCTTATTAAAAAAGCAAAAGATTTTCTCTCTTTTCTAGTTAGCTGAATGTATAAGCTTTATGTATTACTTCTTATTTAGATTTGTGTTTCACTTTCTATTTAGATTTTATTTATCCACTATAAAAATCTGGTGGCCTGTAGAAATGTTATGTGCATTTTATTTAATAGTTACAAATGAAGAGATTATAGAGAGAACATTCCTCGTTTTAGAAAGATGAAAGATTTGGTTGAGAACCTAAGGGCGTGGAGCTAATATAGAACCATTGGTCAAAGTGGACTAAAGAAAATATTCTACTTTGCAAGATGGGCAATAACCGAAGGTCAAGATACTCTTACTAGAGAAATGAAAGGTGACATCACCCAGAAGTTGTAAGCAGGAGCAAAACATGGCCATTTTTCCTTTTCCTTAGCTCAGCTTCTATTTTAAATACAAATTGGAAAAAAAAACACTCCCTTGTGAGAGAAGAGGAAATAAGTTTCTTAGAAATGGAAAACCGAGTCCATAAATGTTCAGAAGGGTGGGGTATTAGTTATCTAAGTATGTTCAAATAGGTTTTCTGTCTCAGGAGATGATTAATAGCTCAACCTGCTTTGTTTGCCAATGCCACCTGCCGTTTTCATTATTTTTTATTCTACCTAAATTTTCTTTATTGTATTTCCCTACTTAAATGCATGTTTTTACATAGTTATAAGCTTTTTGAGTAAAGCACTACTCTTACCCCTGCTATCAGTTCTGTTGCTTTTAAACAAGATATATCCTTTCTGGGTCATATGATAGTAATGAATCCCATTTTATTAAATCCTGGTGATTTTTTTGACTTTTTGATATTACCTAATGAAAATGAAGTAATCTTAATTATTCAGCTCAAATGAAATTTATCAAAATTTATCATGATAATACTGAATAGCATATGCATCTATATCTGTCTACATATATGTATGCATATGTATTTCTATATATACAGATCTACATTTTGTATTATGTTTACGCTCATATATACTATGCATCATATTTGTATATGTGTATATATGTACACACACATATACTAGGTATAGCATTTGCTCATTGTAGTAGGAAGGCCGAATTTATAATCTCAAATATAATCATGTATATGTTTGAATGGTTCGAAATTGCAAGGTATGAGAGATTCTCTAAGTAGAAAACAACAAAAAAATTATTTAGGCCCCACCACAGCTTATCCGCGAACTTGCCTCCCCATTCCGACATCTTGACTAAAAGACTCCAGGCCCAGAAAGCCCGCCTCACAAGAGTAACCAGGAGG
>CM053622.1:503689108-503704603 GCA_028646595.1 Phalanger gymnotis | reverse complement strand
CAAGCAGCCAGAAAGAAACAATTCAAGTATTGTGGAAACACAATCAGGATAACACAAGATCTAGCAGCTTCTACATTAAGGGATCAAAGGGCTTGGAATATGATATACTAGAGGACAAAGTAGCTAGGATTAAAACCAAGAATCATCTACCCAGCAAAACTGAGTATAATACTCCAGGGCAAAATATGAACTTTCAATAAAATAGAGTACTTTCAAGCTTTCTCAATGAAAAGGCCAGAGGTGAATAGAAAATTTGACTTTCAAATACAAGAATCAAGAGAAGCATGAAAAGATAAACAGGAAAGAGAAATCATAAAGGACTTACTAAAGTTGAACTGTTTTGCTTACATTCATACATGGAAAGATGATATTTATAACTCATGAAACCTTCCTAAGTATTAAGGTAGTTGAAGGGAATATACATATATATATAGACAAAGGGCACAGGGTAAGTTGAATATGAAGGAATAATATCTAACAATAAATAAATGCAATTAAGGGGTGAGAGAGGAATATATTGGGAGGAGGAGAAAGGGAGAGATAGAATGGGGTAAATTATCTCACATAAAAGTGGCAAGGATAAGCAGTCCTATCGGAAGGGAAGAGGGGCAGGTGAAAGGGGATGAATGAATCTTGCTCTCACTGGATTTGACTTAAGGAGAGGGTAACATACACACTCAATTGGGTATCTTACCCTACAGGACAGTAAGAGGGAAGGGGTTAAGAAAGGGGAATGACAGAAGGAAGGGCAGAGTGGGGGAGGAGCTAATCAAAAGCAAACACTTTTGAAAAGGTATAGAGTCAAGGGAAAATATTGAATAAAGGGCGACAGGATAGGATGGAGGGAAATATAGTTAGTCTTTCACAACATGACTGTTATGGAAGTGTTTTGCATAACGATACATGTGTGGCCTATGTTGAATTGCTTGCCTTCTCAAGGAGGGTGGGTGAGGAGGGAAGAAGGGAGAAAATTTGGAACTCAAAGTTCTAAAGACAAATGCTCAAAAAAGTTGTTTTTACACGCAACTGTGAAATGAGATATACAAGCAATAGGGTATAAAAATCTATCTTGCCCTACAAGAAAGTAAGTGGAAAAGGGTTTGGGGGGGGCGGGAATAGGGTGACAGGAGGGAGGGCAGACTAGGGATAGGGGCAATGAGAATATATGCCATCTTGAGGTGGGGGGAGCGTAGAAATGGGGAGAAAATTGTTAACTCAAAATCTTGTGTAAATCAATGTTGAAAATTAAAAAATATTAAAGAGAAGGAAAATGATTTTAAAAACAAAACAAAATAAAATAAATAGGGATTGACTTCTCCATGAGGTATATTGTCAATTGCTTCAACATTGTTTAATGATGTTTGAGAACATTATAGAAGTATTCGGCCAATCTCTCCAGAATCGTGTCCTTATCACCAATCAGTATGGCTCCATCAGCAGTGAATAGTTAAGATGTACCATAGATCTTTGGCTCATAAACAGCCTTCAGGGCATCATAGGAGTGCTTTGGGTTGTTGCTATAAGTCTAAGATTGAATTTCATCTGTCTTCTTACTAAGCCAAGAATTCTGCACCTTTCTAAGATTTACTTACCCTTCACTTTTAATAGAGTTGAATGCTGCCTTCCTGTGGAGTTTTTCATTTAGTAGCTTTTGGATATCCCCATCATTTTCATCAAACCAATCCTGATGTTTGTAAGTGTTCTGGCCCAGATGAGTAAATGTAGTGATAAACACTAAATCTCTGAAAACTGCCCATTCCTTTTCTGCTCCACTATTGCCAACTGTTTATTGGCTCAGCTTTCCCTCCAAGTTAGAAATGAACTGTTTGTGCTTGGAGAAGCACTCTAATCTGTTGACTAATGTCAACTTAAGATTTAAGAAAAAGACTTAATAGTCTTCTGGTAGTTGTCTTGCCTTGCATTTTTGTTGAATGTGAATGTTTAGTTTGGAGAGGACAAGTCTATGATTGGTCCAGCACTCTGTGACACACATCACCTTCATCACTCTCACATCCTGTCTGTCTTTTCTCTGTAAAATGACATAGTATATTAAATGCCAATATTTTCAACAAGGATGAATCTATGAAGTTTCATTGCATTAGACTGAATGGAAGATAGTGTTGGTGATGAGAAGATCATGAGATGCCCAAATCTTCAATAGTAAGTGATCATTGCTGTTGCTGTTTCCAATTCCGTTCCCCCAAGGATTCCCAGCCATGTCTGATAGTCTGTGCCTACTCTGGCATTAAAATCACTCAGAAGTATGAGCTTGTCCTCTTTTTGTACAATGATGGTAAGGGTCTCCAGGCCTTCATAAAATTTTCTTTAGCCTCATCAGGATTCATCATGGTGAGAGCATACACACTGATGATTGTGGTGTGGCACTTTCCTGCAAGTGGAAATTACATTGTCATGAGCCTGTCATCCACTCCTTTTGGAAGGCATACAAGCTTGTTGACTATATTAGTTTTGATTGCAAAACCTATGCCAGCTTCACAGTATTCTTCATCATGTTGACCACTCCAGAAAAACAAGTATCCAGCTCCAACTTCAGTAAGTTGACCTTCATTTGCCAGCTTTGTTTCGCTCAGGGCTGCTATTTTGATGTTATACCTGATGAGTTCTCTTGCAGCAAGAGCTGTTCATCTTTCAAGTCTACTGGATTTCATGTTGTCCATAAGTATGCACACATTCCATGTACCAATGGTGAGTGTAATCATCTTTACAAAACTTTTTGTATCTTTTTTTTTATTTTGACCAGAGGATAGGATCCCTACCTGCTGCGGTAAGCATTTCAGCACTAGGTTAAGTAAAGCAAAAAAATTTTAGGGCATCTTTTCTAGTAACTTCTGCATGCCTGGAGATGAGCAGTGTGGTCCTTAAAAAAGGCTTCTCAGACACCCAAGGAGCTGGTGAATCTCTTGATATTTCAGTCTAGTGAGAACACCCTATGCTCTGGAACTCCTGTGTGCAGAATTGTGACTAAAGCTCTCATTGTATCTGCATTCGCTGCTTTGTCACTTGCCTGTCACCACAGGACTCTGAGGGAAGAGTATAAAGTGATAAAATAATGAAATAGTAAAATGTAAAATGTTATGGGTGATGTCTTTTGATTCAAGCATAAATTGGACTTAAGTGAGGCAGTGGTACAAGTCATCAGCCTCACTCTCTCTTCCAGAGTCATCATAGTCTAATAGCAAGATAAAAGTCAAGATGACCGGTGATGGCTCAGGATGCAGTGGATGACTTTGGCATCTTTGATGCCTAACCAAGCTCTTAGCACTTCACAGTGCCCGATTCAGCTGCCTTCATGAGCACTGGAAAAAATTGTTTTCATCCTCCCGTTCCACTGGGGTAAGTCTTTGCATACTTGAGGTAGATAGCCCCCTAACACACTAATAGGTTTGAGCCCTGTCAATTACCCTCAACTTGGTTTAGCCCATCTGCTGAGACAGTTTTCTGGGGTGTGGCCACTGCACATGCTACAGCTTCTTGGAACCATGAGTGAGAGTTGGGTGGCAGGTAGATACCAAAAGTGGAAAGCAGCCCTGAAAAAAGGACTTGGTAGTCCTCACTCCACAGGTACCAGTCTTTCCTGAACACCTCATATGACCCTAGTACCAGTAATTATGGATACAAAAAGCAGCAAAAAGACAGTCCCTGCCCTCAAGGAGCTGACAGTCTAATGGGGGAGAAAATAAGCAAAAATATATGTACAAACAAGCTATCTACGGGATAAATAGGAAATAATTTAAAAGGGATGGCACTAGAATTAAGACAGTTTAGGAATAGCTTCCTATAGAAGTTAAGATTCTAGCTGTGACTTGGAGGAATCCAGAGAAGCCAGGGGGTAAAGATGAAGAGGGAGAGAATGGGGAGAGCCAGAGAAAATATCTGTAGGAGAGAAATGGAGTATCTTGTTTGTAGAACCAAAAGGAAACCAGTATCACCAGATAAAAGAGTATGTGGTGGGGAGCAAGCAACAAGAAGACTGGCAAGGGGGCAGGGGCAGGGAATAGGTTGTGAAGTGCTTTGAATGCCAGAGGATTTTGTATTTGATCCTGGAGGTGATAGGGAGCCCTTGAGTTTACTAAGTAGAGGGCTAATACGATCAGAAATTTTAGAAGAATTGCTTTGGTGGCTGAATGGAAGAAAGAATAGAATGGGGAAAAACTTGGGATAGGCAGACCTACCAGCAGGGTATTGCAATAGTCCAAGTGTGATGCGGGTCTGCACTAGTGATGATAGTGTTAGAGGAGAGAAGGGGGCACATACAAGAGGTAAAAATGACAGACCTTGGCAACAGCTTGGATATAGGAGAGGGATGGTGAGAGACAGTGAAGAGTTAAGGGGATGAGCCTAAGGACTGGGGGGATGGTATTGCCCTCTACAGTAATAGGAAAGGTAGGAGTTGGGAAGGGTTTAAAGGGAAAGATAATGTTTCACTTTGGACATTTTAAGTTAAAGATGTCTACTAGACTTTCAGTTCCAAATTTCTGAAAAGCGCTTGGAGATGTAATATTAGAAACTAGCAGAGAGGTTAGGGCAAGATAGGTAGATTTGAGAAACATCATCTTATATACATATCACTCAAAAGTCCTTAATCTTCCCTTCTTTTTTCTCATAATTTTGGACTTTACATAGAATCATACATATAGAGTAGGAAGTGACATCAGAGACCATCTTTTCTAAACCTCCTCTTTTTAAAGAAAAGCAATTGAGACCCAGGGAGGCAGAAAGAAGCTTGGTATTCATAATGATAAACTTTTCCTGTGTATGTCTTGGGAAATATTTCTTCTGTCCTTCCCACTATCATCTATATTTCTTCTGCGCTTTGTACTAAACACCTCAAAAAAGCCACGTTTTCCTCCTCTCTCTCTTTTAACTCCCTACAATATGGCTTCCAATCTTATCATTCTGCCAAAACTACTCTCTCCAAAAGATATGAATGATCTCTTAGTTGCCAAATCCAGTGGCCTTTTCTCAATCTTCATTATCCTTGACTCATTTGCCTCCTCATTTGCCTTTGACACTATTAATCACCTTCTCCTCCTTGATACTCTCTTTTCTCTTGCTTTTCAGGATACCACCCTCTCTTCATTCTCTTCCTATCTATCAGACTGCTCCTTCTCTGTTTCCTTTGCTTGGATCCTCTTCCAGATCATGCCCTCTAACCATTAGGGGTTTGGGGTCCTCTTTTCTCCCTCTGTATGATTTCTCTTGGTGATCTCATCAGCTTTGATGGATTTAATTACCCTCTCTATGCTGATGATTTTTTAATCTATCAATCCTGCCTCAATTTCTCTGCTGACCTCCAATCTTACATCGCCAACTGCCTTTTAGAACTCTCACATTTGATGTGTAGTACACAACTTAAACTCAATATGTCCAAAATAGAACTCATTGTTTGATGTTCAGTTATTTAAGTCATGTCTGACTCTTAGTGACCCCATTTGGGATTTTCTGGGCAAAGATACTTGAGTGATTTGCCATTTCCTTCTCCAGCTCATTTTACAGATAAGGAAACTGAGGCAAATGGGAGTAAGTGACTTGCCTAGGGTCACACAGCTAATAAGCGTCTGTGGACAGATTTGAACTCAGGGAGATAAGTCTTCCTGACTCCAAGCCTAGCACTCCATCCACTTCACAACCTACCTGCCCAGAACTCATTATCTTTCCCCCAAACCCTTCCTACATCCCTCCCATCTTCCATATAATTATAGAGAGTAGAAGAGAGAAATGTAGAGAGAAATTCTGAATGCTATAGATAAATTCACTTACCTCAGCAGTGTACTTTCCAGGGATGTACATGTGGATGATGAGGTTAACACATGCATTGCTAGAGCTCACTCAGCATTTGAGAGACTTCAAACGAATGTTTGGGAGAGACAAGGTATTAGGCTGCCTACAAAACTGAAGATGTACAGAACTTTTGTGCTAATCTCATCAGAAGATAACCTGTCAAGATAAGGTATTAAACAATGAGGACCTCTGTCAAGCTGAACTGCCAAGCATCCAAACTCTGACAGAGAGCATAACTCTGATGGGTTGGCTATGTTGCTCTAATGTCAAATATACATTTACCTAAAAGAGTATTTTATGGAGAGCTCACACAAGGCAAGTGCTCACACGGAAGCCAAAAGAAGCAACACATGGACACTCTCAGGGCCTCTTTGAAGAACTTTGGAATCGCTTGTGAGACATGAGAGACATTGGCACAGGACCACCAATCATGGTGTACCTGCAACGAAGAAGGCACTATGTTCTATGAGTAAAGCAGAATTGCAGTAGGTCAAAGCAAACATGAAATGCACAAATTTAGAGCCATCTTGACTCCAAATGTTCACGTGGACTATTTGTGCCTGACCTGTGGTAGGGGCTTTCAAGCTTCTATAGGTCTGATCAGCCATGGTCAGACACACTGTACCTTAACCACAACAAAATGATGTAATTTTGGTCCTTTTTTGTTCCTCTTCGAGAATGAGGGACAACAACCAACCAAAACTAAATCCAGACATTTATTATCATTTACCAGGACTACTGTAAGAGCCTCCCAATTGGCTTCCCTGTATCCAATTCTTGACTTCTCCAATGCATCCTCCATACAGATACTAAATTAATATTCCACAAGCGCAGGCCTAACTATGTCATTCCTTTCCTCAAGTATCTCCAGCGGCTCTCCACTGACTTTACGATCAAATACAAAGTCATCTGTTTGGCATTTAAGGTCCTTCACCATTTCATAACAGCTTATTTTTTCCTGGGTGATTACATATTAGTGTTTTTTCCCTCTCAGGCACTGAATGCTCCAGTCACACTTGCTGTTCTCCATTCATGACACCCACCTACTCCTTTGCACAGGTTTTTGTCCTTTTTGCCTGGGATTCTGTGTTGGTAAGCAAAATGGCCTTTGTTTTCTTTGAGTACTCAGTGTATTTCATTAAGCCTTACTAGGTGCTAAGCCCCAGGCCCAAATCCCTATTAGGTGTGGAACCTATGTGGTTGTGTATTGATGACTGAGGTGGGGCCCAAGGTGGGGCTGGCTAAGGGGAGGTGTTAACTCCAGAGCCATGCCCTATTAGGTGTTAACCTAATCTATATGGATGTGAACCTCCCAGGGTCCTAAGGGGAGGGGCCAACTCAAGAACCAATAAGCTCTAGTCATTCAGAGGACACTTGATGAGTCAAAAACCTAAGAGAAGACAGCTTGAAGATTGATTTTCTGTTGGAGCCAGAGATAGATACAGCCGAAGCTGAAGATAAAGCCGAAGCCAAAGAAGGAGCTGAGAAGCAGAGCCCCGTGTGTGGGCCGAGGAGTGCCGAGCAAGGACTTGAGGCCAGTGGGTAATCTTCTTACTGGAGAGGGGAAGCATGAATATGATTTGGTTTAATACCATCATGTTTTTCTGTGGCCTCCTGGTTACTCTCGTGAGGCGGACTTATTGGGCTGGGAAGCTTTTGATCAAAATATCAATATGGGGAGGCTGGTTAGTGGGTCTGTTACTCTGGAGCCTGAATAAATGCTTTAATTCTTCTGCCTTCTACTTAGAGAATTCCTTATATCCTGCGGTTCTGAACAGTTCAGACATATATATAATTCTCTTTGAAATCATAAATTCTGCCTTCATAATACAGATTCTCCTCTGACTTCCTTACTTGAACCCTTAGTACCCAACAAGCCTCATCTCAAGTGCTGCCTCCTTCAGGAAGCCTTCCCCAATTCCCTCAGAAGTTAGCTCCATTCCAAGTCAGTGTGTATTTTTTATACAACTTGAACTTACTCATCTAGCCTCCCCTAGTAAAATATAAGCTCCCCCATGTCAAGGATTTTCTCATTTTTGTATTAGTATCTTTAACACCCTACATAGTACATGACACATGTTATTAGTATTCAACTGTTCAGTCATTTCCAACTTTTCATGACCCCCACAGACCATAGCACACAAGGTCCTTCTATCCTTTACTATCTTTTGAAGTCTGTCCATGTTCGTGTTTGTTGTTTCCATGACACTATCCATCTCATCTTCTGCCATCCCCCATTCCTCTTCCTAAGACAACTGGAAGTGGTAGATTGTCCAGGTTTCACAGGCATACAATCCATCTCTTATAAGCTCAAGTATTACATAAGAGAAAATTTCATTCTTATGTCTTTCTGTCTTCAAGCTTTTAGACTGGTGAGTGATTTGAGGATTGGGCCTATAAAATTGAACCCCTCCGCCCCCTTTATTTTACCCTTTCTCAGAGATACCTTGAGAATCTTATAAACTTCAGCAGTAGGAATCTTCTATTAAAACTAACTGTGGTTCTTACTCCTTAAAGACATTAATTATAAAAGCAATAGATGTGCATTCATCTTCTTGTCTTTTCCATAGAGTAAAAATACATTGTTATATTTATTCTGTTAACATTATTCTAGAGAGTTCTATCAGGTCATGAGCTAGGAGCTGAGACCCCAGAGTGAGGATGTATCATAATTGCTACCTTCGTCAAATAAGAATGAAAGATAATTGCTTATCATCTACTCAATAATTTTTTTAAAAACAGCTCTTCTTAGTCTAATAATGCTATAAACCTACATAAGTGATAACAGATATATATAGATATATATAGATATATATACATATATGTATGTATGTATTTATTCTCATTCAGTTATGGAAACAGCTAAAAACAAACATGTTTATACTTCTGAGATTGTGAATCTAGGAAGCTAGAAGGATACTTGTGCCCTTAACAGAAAGAGAGAAGTTTCAAAAAGTGATGGGTTTGAAGTGAAAGATAATGAGTCTGTTTTGTGATACATGGAGCTTCTAGATGTCATTGGGAAAACTGACTTGAAATATCTGGTGCAGGACAGAATCTAGAGAAGTGATGAAGGGGATGAAAGGGAACTATAGTGGTGGACATATGAGTAAAATGAAGGGGATCTGATGAGAAATACTGTGGAGACAAATGATAAATAATGTGGCAAATGACTGGAAAAGTTGGATAAAGGTAAAAGAGTCTAAGATGACACCAAGGTTATAAACTTGAGTGACTAAAATAATGGTGACATCCTTAACAATAGGGAACTGGAAGAAAGGTGATTTGTATTGTATTTTTGCATGGCATTCTGTGCAATTTACTCTGCCCTATCCTAAATGAAAAAGAAGGAAGTGGGTCCCCTGCTAAACAGTCCCTGACCCTTAATGCAAAACCTATCCTCCAAGGAGGCACTTGCTACCTTGTTACTAGAAGATAATCTGGGAGTGGGGGGGAAAAGGGTGCAGCAGGAGGTGGGTAACCTTTTGGGGATGGCATTTTTCCTAGAAGCATCTGTATAACTGTAGTTATTGCTGCCCTGGTAGGGTATAGCTGCCCTGAGGGATGACTCCTGACTCAGAAAAAAGGTTCCTCGGAAGCTTGCACAATGGTGTGAGGAAGCTGAGTGGAAGGACGTTGGAGTATAAAGGTATTTGTGGTTATGTTAGAAACAAGCTCCATAATTAGCTCTTGCAAGGAGGAGTAGGGTATGACAGATACATGTGGCTGATTGATCATACACCCCTGAGGTGACCATGGCCCCCATTTCAGAGAACATGGCTGGAGACAAGAGGAAGCCACTGAAAGTTTCTGAACAAATGAGTGAAGTTGTAAGTCTTGGGCCTAGTTTATCATTTTACGAATCGAAGTGTAACTTGGGCTTACTTTGTTCACCTAAAATGAAGGCAGCCGGGTGAGAAACACCAAGGTTGATTTGTTGTTTGTTCTGGAAGAGAACTATCACATCAGGGAGATTATGACATGACTTGCAATTGAATTGGATTTGAGTGAGGGAAGGCTATGCAAGGTCACCAGCCTCACTTTCTCCTTCAAAGTCATCTGGTCCAGTGGCCAGATATAGATCAGGACAACTGGAGATGGCCCAGGATGCAGTGGGAGACCTTGACCTTTTTAAGCTAAGGTCTTTTCAGGTTCTCACTTTGAGTCAACGTCCATTCAGTGAATAGGCCTCTTTCAGAAAGGAGTCGAGGGATGGCCCCTTTAATAAAAAAAATCAAAGTGGGAGGGGAAGACCCTCAGACTTGCCAGCCAAAAGAGAAACAGTTATTATTTACATTTAGTCTGAGCCAGGAGGGCCCAAAAATTTAACCATTAAGTGGTGGTTGAGCAGGGACCTATTTGTCCAATCAATGAGATTCAAAATGAATCGGGTTTTAGGAGAAAATATCCTCCTGTGTTCCTCTATAACATGAATGGGAGTAGTCTCCTTCAAGTGACTTCACAGGCCAAACAGGCTACATTGTCAAATCTGACAGACTGTAATATTCTCACTTTTTTTCTGCCTGGCCTCCAGAATGGATGAAGGCTAACCCTCTACAGGAGCACCCTGAACTGAGCCAGTGAGTGGTTGGGGGGAGAGCTTCTTCCTTCTCCTGTTCTCCCTTTTACCCCTTGGCTCTGATAAATGATCCTGAGGTCTCTTTGTTCTGTTCCATTTGACCTTCTCAGTTTCAGGTGCAGGCAGTAATCCTCACCAGACCTGGAATTAAGCCATGGCAATCTCAAAATCAGGATTGCAGGAGGGATGTTGCAGCCAGCCAACCTGGCAGGGAAGCCCTGAGAAGCTAGGGTGTCCAGGACTCAAGCCAAAGTGGGACTTTGGACTTGGAACTGGGACTATGCTACATAGGAACCCAGCTAAACCAAAGCTTCCTTCTTCCCAGAGACTGAGGTGATGGTGGATTATATCCCAAAATGTTAGAAAGTATGTATGTTTATTTTTATACCTTTAAAGTATAAAAAAAACTAATAGTATAAGAAGCTTATCTGATTGTTAGTGTCTAAATGAAGCTGGGTCACATCTTCTCATAATTGAGAGAACATTGTGGGTGAGATTGAGAGCACATGGAAGAATCTAGACATTCCAAGTTCCCTTAATGGTACTACAGAAATATAACATACTTGTTCTTTCAGCAATGGAGCCAGGATGGTCAGTGTTACAGAAGCATAGGAGTCAACTACCCAAATGACAGGTAGCACTTCCCAAAGAAAATATATTATACCTCTAAGGTGGATTCAAATGTTGTTTATCAGATACTTATATCTAAAATAAAATAATAATTTCAAAAATTATAATTTACAAATCAAACTTATTTGAATTTTTAATAAAACTAATATTGGAATGCATTATTTTCTAATGTGAGAAGCAGCCTGGTGTAGTGGATGTAGAACCTCAGAGAAAGGAAAAAGAAGATTCGAGTCCTGCCTCTAATAAACACTGACTGTGTGACCCAGGTTGTTATTTAAACTCAAGTGATTCAAGTAGCATGCTAAAAACAATAAAACAATGAAACTGTAGGTCCAATCCAAAAAAATTCTACTTTGATTCTGAGGCCACCAGAATGTTTTATACATAGCATTGTCTTTATGGGAATTAAGAAACAGCACCATTTTCTAAAGAATATGTTCTACAACTTCGTACAAGATCATGGAGTAATAGGAAAAATGTGAGACTGCATAATAATAATAATCAGTTATGTCTCCAAAGACAAAAAGAGTAAAGAATAAAAAAAAACTTAAATAACCTGGAAAAGGAAGATATTTTGCTACCACAACCAGTGATTTAGCTATACTCTTCTCCTGCCACAGAGTCTTATATCCCTCGCATATAAACCCCGAATCTGCAATTCATATGGGTCACCATATCACCCATATAGATGATATCAATGTGGGATGTCTAAATATATCGGTGGGTGGCTCAAGAGGAGACACTGATAAATATCTCTGGAAAACCGCTCACCCTTCACCAAGAGATAATGTGATTCCTTCCTTTAGGAGAGCAAGTTAAGAGACCACGATATTAGCACTTTTGTTCTCCTCTGAGAATGGGTTGTTGTTCGACAAACAAAACAATATCTCCTCTGAGAATGGGTTACAGAACTAAAATTTCATCTATCTGTTCCCTTAATTATTTCTTCTCTAGGGACACAATTTTTGTTCAATCTATAAAATACAATATTTTATTTTTCTGACTGCTGTCTCTTAAAAAGAGAGGGAACACTAAGATTACATTCACATTTTTGACTCCTTTCCACCAAATGCTAGTTATATGAAAAACCAACAAAAATAGTGAATAGCAAACAAACCCATTTATCCAAGCAAATAGTACATGGAAATGAGAGAAGTGAAATATACTAGAAGATATATAGGAATGAGTAAGCTATTTAGATACAAAAGATAAAGGAGGAGGTTGTAGTTCTGGAGGGTCACTTATGCCTGGAGAAATGGAAAGGCATGGACACAGAAAAATTTTAAGGTAAATGAGGAAGATGACAAGAGGCAGTGTAGAAGTGAGTGGTGGGTTGCATAATCTGGGATATGTGTATGTGTATGGGGCTGCCATGGGGCAGTGTCCTCTCTATCACCTACAGGAACTGTCATCTTTCTAGGACTGAGGTACAATGGAAGAGGAAGATCATAGGGACAAGTTCCATAAAGTAATCAAAGAAACAGCTTAGAAGGGAAGGCCCAGATGTAGAGCCTTTTGATTCGAGGAGGATATATAGAATAGCGAGAGACCAGATAATTGAAGGGGTCAGGAACCAGAGAATGAGGGTCTAAAGTGGACAGAAAAGGAGGATTAGATAGTGAAAAGAGTGAAGGAAAAAATTCTTCTCTGGAAAGAGCACAAAAAAATGAAAATTTAATAAACAGGATTAGATAAGGGGAAGAGGTAAAGGAAGAATCTACTTGATCAACTGAGAGGAAAAAAAGAGAACCATCTTAAAAAGATTAACCAAAAGTAACTAAAGAAACACAGCACTGTGTTTACAGTGGAAGAGAGGGAGGAAATCAGAATGTGAAAAAAAAATCTTGAAAACAAACTAGCATAATTTTAAATGTGAATGGATTAAGCAATCCAATAAAATAAAAAAGAGCAATCCATTGGATAAGAATAAAAAACGCTACAACCTGCTGTTTACAAGAAACACATTTACAAAAACAAAAATAAAGATAAAATAAAACTAATAATATAGTTTTTTATTATGCGTGCATTGAATCCAAAGAAGCAAGAGTTGCAATCATACAATGTGACAAAACTAAAACAGACAATTAAAAAATAAAAAGGGATGAACAAAGAAACTACATTATGTTGAAAGGAAACATAGACAACACATCAACATTAGTAATAAACTGATGCTCTAAATGCCTTCACATTCAAATCCAGAAAAGAAACATGAAATGACCTACAAAAATACACAAATAGTAACATAATAGTGATAAGAGACTTCAATATCTCTCAGTTTTGGACAGTCTAATAGAAAGATAAACAACAGAATTTTAAAAATAGAACAGAGAAAATTCTTAGAGATACTAGAACTAAAAAACTTGTGGTGTCTTTCAAATGTAACTACAAAGGAATATATGTATTTTTCTCAGTACCACCTAAAACTTTTACAAAAAATGATGTATCAGTGTGCAGAAATACTGCAAAAAATAAAAAAGCAAAAAGACAGAAATTGTAACTGCATTCTTTACACACCAAAACGTTATAAAAAGAGCCATTGGTTCAGTACTAAAAAAAAAGTAACAGATCCCAATGGATGCTTAACAGTGAAATATTAAATAATTAGTGGGTAAAAAAAAACAAATCACAGAAACAATTAATAATTATGTGAAAGAAAATGATAATGATCCAACAGCATACCAAAAGTTCTGTGATGCAGCCAAAGCAGTCCTCGGGGGGAGGGAAATCATATCCCTAAGAACACATTTTAACAAAATACAAAAATAAAGAATTAAAGAACAGAATATGCAAAAAACAATAAACCTAAAATAAGCACACAAAAGGAGATATTAAAAAGGAAGAGAAATAGATAAACTGAAAACAAAAAAAAGCAAAGGACAAATAAAAGCTGGTTCTGTGAAAAAATTAATAAAATTGGTAAATCTTTAACCTCATTTAAAAAGAAAGATGCAGAAAATAAAATCAATAAAATAGCAAATGATCTAGCTGAAATAACAACAAAATCCAAAAAATAAAAATAATAATCAGAACATATTATGTACACATATCCTAACAAAACAGAGAACACAAGAAAAAAGAGGAATATCTTCAAATATTTAAAGTACCTAAACTATCAGAAGACCATATAGAGATCTTTAATGATTCAATCAGAAAAGTAAATAGATCAAGCCATAAAGAGAAAGGAAAGGGGATTAAGGAGGGGGGCGGGGGAACTCTTGGTCATAAGGGATTCACAGGAGAATTCTATCAAACACTTGAATATTTAGTAGCCATACTTCACAAATTATTTTCAAGAATTGAGAAAGCACCCAGCCGCAATTCTTTCATAAGAAAAATGTATAGTCCTAATACCTAAATGACAGAAGATAAGGCAGAGAAGGAAAACAATAGGTAACCATCATTAATAAATATTGATTCAAGAATTTTAAACAAAATACTGTCAAACCGACTAAAGAGATCTATGAAGAAATCATTCATTATGATCCCATGGTATTTACGCTAGGGATCCAAGGATGGTTCAGCACTAGGAAAATAATCAACATAATTGTATTAAGAACCAAAACATCTAAAATTATATTTTCATATTAATAGATTCAGAAGAAGTCATTGACAAAGTAAACCAGTCTTCAATACTAAAAGCTCTACAAATTGTAGGCATAGAGAGACCTCATTTTAATACCACAAAATCATGTACCTAAAGCGAAAAGCAATCATCATGTGCCATGAAGATATACAAGAAACTTTTCCAATAAATATTGAAGTGAAGCAAAGATGCCCACTCTTCCCACTAGTATTTGATACACTTGTGGAAATGCTACAAACAGCAATAAGACAAAAGGAAGAAATTAAAGGCATATAAACAGGTAAAGACGTGATAAAATTATCCCTTTTCATTCATGATATTACTGTGTATTTGGAAAATCCTAGGAAATGAGTGAAGTACTGATCAAGACGATTAATAGTTTCACAAATTTCAGCCTACAAAATAAACCCTCATGTGTCAGTAAGCAAAATGGGCTCCTTAGCACTTAGTTCAACAAGTGCCCTTGAAGAGTTTGGCTTTTGTTTGCTTTGAGTAATTCAGCTATTTCATTGAATCTTGCTAAGTGCTAAGCCTCAGGCCCAAACCCCTATTAGGTGTGGAACCTATGTGGGTGTGGATTGGCAACTAAGGTGGGGCCCAAGGTGGAGCTAACTCCAGGAAGGGCCTAGTTTACATGTCTGGGACAGCGGAGGCTTTTAGACCAAGTGGATTTAAGTGGCTCTTTGTGGTGATTCTAGGTCACGTGGGTGAGTCTCATGTGTGACTCACCCCTGACCCTGAAAAAGATATAAAACCAGGGGTTGGCTTTCTCCTCTCTGGAGCTCTTTGCTGCAGCAGTGGTGGCACATGACTCTGGGCCAGCCCTTGTTCTGAGCTCCCAGGCTGAACCTAGATGTTGGTAACTATGAATTGTATTGGGTCTGTCTGTTTGTAATTTGTT
>CM053622.1:503657067-503688608 GCA_028646595.1 Phalanger gymnotis | reverse complement strand
GACTCTGGGCCAGCCCTTGTTCTGAGCTCCCAGGCTGAACCTAGATGTTGGTAACTATGAATTGTATTGGGTCTGTCTGTTTGTAATTTGTTTAAGGGCTCTTGAGATGGTGTTGATGATGAGACTCCAGGCAGCTGTAGCTAAGGAGCCCTCCAGCTTGTAAACCCAGATGCTGAGACTTTGTTGAACTCTGGTAACTATGTATTGGTATTTGAATCAGACAAGGTCTCTCTGTTGATGTTTGTAATTTGCTTGTATTTTGCTCTGAAGTTCAAGGTGCTGGCTGGCTTTTTCCCCTGAACTAAGTGAATGATATTTGTGTGCTGAATTAAAGTAAGCTTGCCAACTCCTTCACCTTGCTCTCCTTATTAAGGCAGATCAAAAGAATCTGTGCTGTCCAGCAGCTTTCTGGGTGCTGGCTGTGGGTGGATCTTGCACCCCCATAGAAGCTGCTAGCCAGATTGTGGAAACACCTCAAAAAATCAACAGCATTTCTAGGTAATAATAACAAAGCACAAGAAGTAATAATAGAAAAGGAAATCTCAATACAAATAACTACAAAATGCAGATAATATCTGGGGATCAATCACTCAAAGTACACAAAATGTATTGTACACATGAATAGATTAAATTACAAAATGCTCCTTAGAGAAATAAAGAATAACATAAAGAGCAGGAGGAATATATAGTGCTCATGGCTAGGCTGTTCCAATACAATAAAAAATGACAGTACTACCAAAATAAGTTTCCCATTTAAAACTATACCCAAATTTGGAATTTTTCTTTTGAGAACTGTTTGTTCATATCCTTTGAGGATTTGCCCACTGGGGACAATGGCTCTGCTTATTTCACTACACTTATTTCATTAATTATGAAGAGGATATTTTATTAAACGTGATAAAATAACAAAATTCATTTGGAACAATAAAAGATCAGGGATATCAAGGAAAATAATGAAAAAAAGTAAGGATGAATGGGGAATAGCACTTCTAGATCTCAAATTATATTATAAAGCAATAGTTATCAGAACCATTTGGTAGTGTAAAAAATAGAAAGATTAATCAATGGAATAGACTAGAAAAGTGAGAATCTGAAATAAGAGAACTCAGTAACCCAGTGCTTGGTAATATAGAAAACTTCCCTAGGATAAACTTTTCATTTGATTAAAAAAAAAACTGCTGGGAAAACTGGAAAGCAGTCTTACACCAACACCTCACACTATATTCCATAACATACTTTAAATGGTTACACAACTTTAATATTACAGATCATACCATAAAAAAGTTAAAAGAGAAGCAGATCATATACCTCTCATGGCCATGGATAGCAGATGTATTCTTAACCAAATATGTGAAAGAGACAATTACAAAAGAAAAATAAATCACTTTGGTTACATGAAAATGAAAAGCTTCTGCACAGACAAAATTAAAGCACCTTGGATAGGCAGTCAAATGGTTAAAAAAATCTTTATATCAAATTTCTCAAATAAGAGTTTGAAATCAAAAATATATAAACAATATGTGTGTATATGCGTGTGTGTGTGTGTATAGATGTACACACATACGTATATAGATGTGATGGGGTTTAGACTGTGGGAGCCCCCTTGAACTCTCCTTGAATCTTCCCACGTGATGAGGCTTTTGCCTGAGTCCATAAGACTTCCATTATGGCCAGGCCCAAATCTCTAGGTTAGGTTACTCTTAAGCTAGCCTAGCCCTCCATGGTCTGGCTAGTTTCCACCCTTGATCCTATCAAAGTGCCTATGCCCAAATCTGTTACCTTTAAACTATTCTAGCCCTACACTTCCAGTTATCTCCAGGTAGCCTTCAGCTATTTCTCACCCTTAATCCCATTCTTTTGGTTCCTGGAGTCTGACCTCATCCTAGTCCCATCCAGCTCCTGCCTAGACTCCTCCTCAAGACCCTTGCTAAACCCCTCCTCCCATCACCCCAGGACCACCCTAGATCCCTCCCACAATCTTTCTGTATATAAATTTCATCTTGCTTCCATCAAGGTGCTCAGATTCAATCTACCTCAGATTGAATATGACCTGCTTGTGAAAACGAGTCCCAAAATGATGAGATTTCTTAAGACAACTCAATATGGTGAATCTGTAATAAACTTTGTTTTTCTCTTTGGCCATGAGAAGGCTTGAGTCATTGAATTCACTCGAGCAAGACCCGGTGTGTTTGTATTTTGGGGCCTCAAGCACCCCTAAAAACACAGGGTTCCCTGACCTCATCAGATGCATACTCACATATGACTAATAGCCATTCCCCAATAAATAAACCATCAAGAGAAATGGACAGACATTTCTCAAAAGAATAATTGTGAAATATTAACAAGCATGTGGAAGAATGTTTGACATCATGAATAATAAGAGAAATGCAAGTCAGAATAACCCTGTAGTTTCACCTCATACCCTGCAAATTGACAAAGATGACAAAAACAGGAAGTCATTGTTGGAGGGGTTCTGGATATTATTTTAGGGGCTGTGAAATGGTACAGCCATTTTGAAAAACAATTTTGAATTATGCAAATAAAATGACTGAAATCTCCCTGCCCTTTGAACCAGAGACTCCATTATTAGGCTTATACTACAAGGAAGCTATCAATAAGAACAATGTCTCTATATATACCAAAATACACCAAAAGCAACATTTTTTTTGTGATATTTAAGAATTGGAAACAAAGTAGGTGTGTATCAATTGGGGAATTGCTAAACAAATTGTGGCACATGAATATAATGAAATGTTACTGTGCTATAAGAAATGATGCATGTGATAAATACAGAGAGGCATGAGAAAATACATATGAACTGATGCAGAATGAAGTATGCAGAGCCAAGAAAACAATATACACAATTACTAGAACAAGAGAAGAATGGAAAGAACAGCCATACACCAAAATATTAAAAGTGAATGTAGCAAAATTATAAGTATCAAATAGGCCTGGAATGAAGTATGGTTGGAGAGGTATGAGTTATGAAAGGACACCTCGAACCCTTCATCAAGGTAAGAAGTCTAAGGGTGTTACACATTGCACATATTTTGGGGATTTTTTCAATATCTTGATCAATTGTCCTCGTTTTTTCCTCTTTAAAAAATACTATATGTTATAAGAGATGGCTGAGAGTCAGAGGTACAAGGATACTTGGGATAACTGTGATGATTTAAGAAACAGTAGTCATCAATAAAAAACATTTAAAAATAAGAACTGCTTTTCTTTAGCAGCTTTCTGAATTTGTTCAAAAATGCTATTTAAAAAATATTTTAAAATATCCAAATTTACTCTCTGCCCTCTGTTAATATAACCCAATAGGGTAAATGTACATTTGTTGTTGAACTCTTCTTAATTATGAACTCCTTCAGGGAAGAGCCTATTTTATCTAAACTTTGTATCTTCTAAATCAATGGCATCAAACTACATTAGAAGCAGGTCTCTTCTTCTCACATATTAACTTAGAAAACAACAAATTAGCATTATTTATGTTATATTGTATTTTTATTTACTTTGATAGACACTTCCCAACTACATCTTAATTTGTTTCCAAAATGGCTGGAGTTTGACATGTCTCTTCTAAAGCATCTAATGCAGTGCTCTGCACACTTACTATTGTGATAGAATCCAAGTTTCCTAGATCCCAAGTTAATATTTTTTCCTAATGCTTTGCTTCTTCAGTGCAATTTAAATATAGTCAGGAGAAAAGGCATAAAAGAGAGCACTCTTTACACGTATGACTAAAACAGGATATTGTCTGTTCAAAAGTTGAAATTAAGTGTTACCTAATAAACATTTTGAGTCCCAGAGCATGAACTCCAACACATTAATTAAATCTGATATGAAAGATTTATGGAAGAATATGTACAATAATTACATGGAATGAAAAAACAGCTGAATCACAGCCTGCTTTAATGGTAAGGGTACTTACACTACTTCATCAAAAATATCCTCAACTCCAATGTCGCTCCCTTTTAGTCATTCTATAATTATCCTTCAGTAAAATCTTAAGCCTTTAGATTCAATTTTAAGCTCCTTGAATTAATGCATTATTAAAGTGCAGATTTTATGCCTTTGTTTCTTAAAATATAAGACTTTACCATTCTTTTTTATGCTTGGCAATCAAGTTAATGTCTTAGGAAGAAATTTTCTTTGTTGATCTTAAAATTTTAATTTTGAAATATACTAATGCTTAAAAGACAATTGTAGTCTTGGAATAATATTTAAATGATTTTTAGGAATTATCTAAGACTAGTATATAAATGTTCTGCAATAATAGTTAAATAAAAGGATGACAGTTTTGAAATTTTAATGTAAGATATATTTACTCATTTTAAAAGTCTCTTAGCTTTTAGAACTGACCCAACTAATCTGCTATAATTGGAAACCTTCAGGCAAACAGTGAACCCGATCCTACTATGTAAGGAATAAGTGCCTCTTCTTTTAGAAGATTCCTTTTTTAGGCCATGAAAGCCCTGGAGTGACTCTGACAAAGTTAATCCATATCCCAATGATTAGAAATATATAGAGGTAGGCATATCATCCCAGAAAAGCAAGAGACATGGATTGTACCCATTTAAACAAGATATGGCTTTGAAACTTTCTAAATGATCTCTTTTTATCAGAGCTAAGAAAAGATTGTATCTGCATATTCAAGTCCTTACCCGGTGCAAGCACGCTCACACACACACACACACACACACACACACACACACACACACACTCACTCACTTTCTGTACATAGTCAAAGGCAGGCACAATTTGGCCTGGCAATTTTTTTTTTACCTCCTCTTTTCACTCTTCTTGCTCAGTCTTGTTCCATTCATGGAATCCACGTAAGAAATGAAAGGCTAGAGACATGGAATACCCAAGAATCTGTGAGTGGGCCAATAGGTGTTAGCTGAACATATGAATGGATTATTAGGTGAATGAGTGGGTGATTTAAAAAACAAATGATTAACTCATAAATGGTCCTAAGAAGTCTTCTTCTAATGCCTCATCCTGACATACAAGTGATCCTAGGATTTTGGATAATACGCTAGCAGAGAGCAAGCTCTGGCAGATTCTAGCAAGCTGAAAGAGTTTCAAGTACTAATCTGAGGCAGCTGGAGGACAAACCTAGCTAAGTTTGGAGAGTCTCATCACTAATATGTTGGCCTCTAGTAATGAATTCTTTGCTATAGTGACCCCCGGGGGGAAAAAGCACATAACTTCGGACAACTAATCTGTCCTAAATCCTCCTCATCCATCCATCCTAATGAAAATAGAACTAACATGCCCCTCTAAATGAAAATTTAAAGCTGCCTAATTAGTGTACATATGGGAATAGGATAAAACCCAAATTCTTCATGAGCTCACATTTTCCCCCCTTTATTTGTAGTTATAGGAATCCTTGTCATGGAAAACAGGTTCTGACTTTCTTATGTTACGGTTGTAATAATTATTTTTGTCTTAAAGAAGAAAAGAATTCTTTAATTAGCTATCAACTTGCTTTTATCTGCTTGACTGCATGCTTAGCTACCGAGGATTTGGCAAGAAATTCAACTTTGACAAATTCTATACGGTTGAAGAAAAATTAACTAAAATATAGATGTACATATATACATTTACATGTATACGTGAGAGTGTATTATATATACATATACATACACACATATAGATGTAGATATATGTGCATATATATAATTTGTGTGTATATGTGTATGTATGTGTGTATATATACATCTGCCAAGAGCTATTACAGACCTTTTGGCATAAGAAATTGGTGATAATCACGAATTTTTAAATTTAAAAGTCACTTCATTAAGTAATCAGCATGGGGAAAGCCTGATTGGTTGATTAAATGGAGAAAATCATTTGTTTCTTTTTATGGAAATTTCCATCAGAGTAGCTCTATCTAGAGAGGTTATAATAGGCATAAATAAGTTTATACATATTAGATAAAGTTACCCTAGCACAGACATGGTTCTTCAATCAGAATCCCTCTGAATGGCTTGCTCTAGTAGGGAAAAGACCCAAGAATACCTTTCTCTAAGGTTAATTGTGTTCTCCATTCCTTCTCTGTGATGCAGAGTAGAAATTCATGCCTCTGAAATGACTTAATCTTACTGAAATGACCTTAGGCAAAAGTGTGAGATACACAAAACTAGTTGTCAGCTATTCCTCATCTTCTCCTTTATCCACCTACATACGCTGTACCCTCCTTATCTGTAAAGGCAAAAAAAACAACCACCAGTGGTGGAATTTCGGGATTAATGACATCTAAGTTTAGAGTTGAGTACAATTGAGCTTTTTAAGGATAACTCAAATCAAACCTTCTGTGAGAACACTTGAGATTTACCCTACATTTTACTGGGAACTGATCTTGAGGACTGATATATAGCATGTATAGGTTACAATATTCTATTTATAGCTAGTGGACCACAAAAAATTTTGATTATTACAATAGCCTTCTTGACTGTAACACATGTTTAGATAGCACTGGCCTGCCCTTATTGTGAAGAGGCCCTAAAGCCAAACCCTGTATCTCCAATCCCACTATTAACATACTGCCCAATGGGAAGAACTACAAAGAGGATAGATCCCACTGCTGAGCTCTCAGGAAAGACCCTAGTCAAAGCCACACAGGTTTGGAGGGTCTGATCTCCTAATTGTCATCTTTATTAGAGTTGCTCCCACCTATCTTTATTCACTATGCATAACAAACTCCAACCATCTGTCCTTCCCAGTACCTGTAATGTTTAGCCACAAGTTTACTGTTGTTGTTCAGTCATTCAGTCCAGTCCAAATCTTCATGATCCCATGGACCATAGCACATGAGGCCCTTCTATCCTGCACTATCTGCCAATATCTGTCCAAGCTCGTGTTCATTGCTTCCGTGACACTATCCATCTCATCCTCTGCCATCCCCTCTCCTTTTTGCCTTCAGTCTTTCCCAGCATCAGGGCCTTTCCCAATGATTCCTTTCTTCTCATTATGTGGCCAAAGTATTCAACCTTCCAATGAATAATCTGAATTAATTTCTTTAAGTATTGACTGATTTGATCTTCTTGCTGGCAAAGGGACTCTCAAAAGTCTTCTCCAGAACTACAATTTGAAAGCATCAGTTCTGTGGCATTCATCTTTCCTTGTAGTCCAATTTTCATAACTATACACTGCTACTAGAAAAACCATAGTTTGACTACACAGACCTTTGTTGGCAAGGTGACATCTCTGCTTTTTAGTATGCTATCCAGATTTGCCATAGCTTTCCTTCCAAAAAGCAAGCATCTTTTAGTTTCATGGCTGCAATCACCATCTGCAGTGATCTGCAAGCCCAAGAATACAAAACTCTTATACTCCTTCCATTTCTTCTCCCCCTATTTACTAGGAAGTGAGGGGACCAGTTGCCATGATCTTAGGGTTTTTTTTTAATATTAAACTCCAAGTTGGATTTTATGTTTTCTTCTTTCATCCACATCAAGAGGCTTCTTAATTCTTTTTCACTTTCTTCCATCAGAGTGGTATCATCTATATATTTGAGATTGTTGAGATTTCTCCTGGCAATTTTAATTCTGGCTTTGGTTAGTCTAGCCCAGCATTTCACATGACATATTCTGCATATAAATTAAATATATAATATATACGATACAATCTTGTCAAACTCCTTTTCCAATTTTAAATTAATCAGTCGTTCCATGTTCTGTTGCTTCTTGAGTTGCATACAGTTTCCTCAGGAGACAAGAAAGATAATCTAGTACTCCCATTTCTTTGAGGACTTGCCATATTTTGTTGTGATTCACCCAATCAAATGCTTCAGCGCAGTCAGAGAAGCAGAAGCAGATATTTTTTTTCTGGAACTCCTTCACTTTTTCCACGATCCAGCAATTTGGTCTCTAGTTCCTCTGCCTCTTTGAAAACCTCCTCTTCTGGTAATTCTTTGTTCACATATTGCTAAGATCTGGCTTACAGAATCTTAGGTATAACCAATATGTGAAATGAGGGCAATTGTTCGGTAATTTGAACATTCTTTCGCTGTGCCCTTCTTAAGGATAGGGACATAAACTGATCTTTTCCAATCCAGTGGACACTATTGAGTTTTCCAAATTTTCTGACATGTTGAATGCAGCACTTTAACAGCTTCATCTTTTAGAATTTTAAACAACTCAATTGGAATTCTGTCACCTCATTGTGACTATCAGTGATGTTATGATCTTTCTTCTATAGTTCTGTATATTCCTGCTACCTTTTCTTAATCTCTTCTGTTTCTCTTAAGTTCCCTCCATTTTTGTCTTGTCATGCCAATTTTTGCATGAAACATTCCTTTGATATCTCTTGCTACAACCAGTTATCTATCTTGACAAAATTCTATTAAACTCTTCCCTGCTTCATTTTTTACTCTAAGGCCCAATTTACCTATTATTCCAATTTTTAAAAAATTTTCTACCTTAGCACTTCAATCCCCTGTGATGACTATGACATCTTTTTTGGGGTTATTTCTAGAATATACAACTCTTCACAGAACTGAGCAACTTTGGCCTCTTCAGCACCAGTGGTTGCAACATAGACTTATATTACTGTGATATTGAATGATTTTCTTTGAATTCAGATTATTTTTTGTAATTTTTGAGATTATACCTCAGTGCTACTTTTCTCACCCTTTTATTGACCATGTGGGCTATCCTATTTCTTCCAAGGATTCTTGCCCACATTAGTATATATAGTGATCACCTGAATTAAGTTCATCTATGACTGACCATTTAAGCTCACTGACACCCAAAATGTTGAAGTTTCCATCTCCTGTTTGACCATATCCAGCTTACCTTCATTCATAGATCTTACATTCCAGGTTCGGTCACCAGCTACCTAAGAGTAAATCACTTCTCTCTCCAATTCTTACCTCAATTTCTCTTATCGCTATCCAACTTAGCCCTACTCCAGCTCTACCTGACCCTTCCCTAATGCCCTCTAAATTACCTTTCCATAACTAAAAAAACCTTTCATTTATGTTTTACCTCCTCTTGTCACGTTCTTTCTCTTCTGGCACTCACAGAGAATAGTTTTCACCAGATATTTACTATCCCTGGTCATCTTCTCCAGTGCTGGCTGTGTTTTCTCTCTTACATCTTTCTCAAACCAGTCCTTGAGGAGGAATCAGTATACTACTTGTCACCCACTACCACTTCTAGACTTTCCCTTTGCCACCATAATTTAGCTATCTCCTCTCCTTTGAAGTTCAATTTTAAAATTTACCACACAATTCAGGTCATGTTATGTGCTGTCTATCAGCCTCCAGACCTTTCTTCATTCTCCCTCAAAGAGTATTTTCCTTTTGTCCTCAATATCCTTCTTTAAACTAAGGCACTTTAAAATCTATGTTAATCCTCCTTCAAACATACTAAATTCCTATTTCCTTAATCTTCTCAAGCCTTGTGTCTAATTCCTCTTCTCCACATCAGCCCCAAACAGTCCCAAATTAGATCTCTCCTTCACTCACAAATATTTCACTACTGTGAAAAAGTATTTCCTTTCTATCTGATCATAACCTTCTATCATTCCATCTTTCTTTATGCCTCACTTCTTATAAATATATTCTTCATTCTTATCATGACCTCAAATCCCTCCACCACCACCCCCAGTACTTAGGCTTTTATCCTTCCTTCGACTTCCCTTTCTTCCCTTCCAATCTCAACCCTATAGTTAACCAGCCAAACTCCATGCTGCATTCTATTCTTGAACCCCTCATATCTTTGTCTTTTACAAAGTCTAACCTTGAATTATTCACATCATCTACCTCTTCTGCTTTTACTGAGGTGCTCCTAAATGGACCTGGAGGAAACAACATAGCCAAGCTGATTGATACTCAATAAGTTTATATTATCCAATTTCAATCGGGCTCTTACTACAGCAAAGAAATCTTTTGTGCCTCTCCTCCCTAAAACCAGCCTCATGATACTACCCACAAAAGCTATTCAAAACCTTTGAGAAAGTTTTGAATTGACTATATATATATATATATATATTTGGATATTCAAAAGGCTTTCTGCAGAAGCTAGCATTTGAGCAATCTTGAAGGGAGCTATTAAAGGTGCAAGAGAGGAAGGAAGACATTCCAGGGATGGGAGATAGTAAATGCAAAGACAAAGAGATAGAAGATTGAGTGTTGTAAGGGAAGATCAGCAGATAAGCTCATGAAGTTGGAATATACAATACATGGAGGGAGATGAATTCCAGGTGAAAGGTGATAAGTACCTGAACTAATTTGGTTGCTATGTGAGTAGTGAGAAGAGAGACTATGAAAAATAATATGGGTGTATTTAGGGGGAATAGTTCCAAATTGCTTTCAAGAATGGCTATACCAGTTTATACCTCTACCACCAATGAACTGCTGGTGTGGATCAGAGAACTGAGAAACACAGGGAGTGGAACAGGTCACCAAGAAAGGACATTATTTGTGTAGGGGTGGGGGGTTGGAAGGAAAAGCTCTGTGGAACAAAATTAATTTATACTTTTAATGCTATACCAATTAAATTGCCAAGTGAATACTTCCTAGAACTTGATGCAATAATAATTCATTTTGATAAACAAAAGATCTAGACTATCAAGAGAAATAATGAAAAGAAATAGGGATGAAGAGGAAATAGCATTTTCAGACCTCAAACTATATTATAAAGCAGAAGTCATCAAAACCATCTAGTATCAGTTAGAGAGAGAGAGAGAGAGAGAGAGAGAGAGGTAGATTAACGGAACAAGCTAGACAATTGAGAATCAGAAACAATAGAACTCAATACCCCAGTGTTTGATAAAATAGAAAACAAATTACAGAGGGAAAAAAACTCCTTATTTGATTAAAAAACCTGCTGGGAAAACTGGAAAGCAATCTGGCAGAAATTAGGCTTATACCATTATCTTACACCCTATTCTACAATACATTCTAAATGGAAGTACTGCCATTATATTCAAGATCATATTATTAAAAAATTAGAAGAGAAACATATCATAAAAGTTTTGCAACTATTGGTAAGAGATGTATTCTTAACTAAAAAAGATATAGAGGCAAATACAAAGGATAAAACAGGCAACTTAGATTACTTGAAACTAAAAAGCTTCTGCACAGATAAAATTAATGGTCACATTTGGGTTACCCACTAGTGTTGTACTTCCCTTAATCTAAATCACTAATGTGATTTAAATTTTCAAGCCTGGGGCATTTTTTGTGCTAATACTTAGGCATCACTCCAGATTGTTGGAGAGAAAAGTAATACAGGTCAAATCTCATCTAAGAGAAATTTTTCCAATGTCTCTAGGTAAGCAAGCTGGAAATTGGAGATATATTGAGGAGCTGGCTTCCCTTCATGTCTGCAGCTTTCAGATTCTTTCATTCTCATTGTGTCTGGAATCACTCCCAAAGAGTATCTGGCACCCTGCATGCCATCTCCTAAGGAAAGAATGTCTTTTCTCCATAGCTCGTGTACAAACTCTACTCCTCATACACATCCTCAGCCTTATACCAGCATTTGCTCCACTAATCCAGACTTACACTAAAGGGGAAGCCCTCAGAATATCCAAGACTTGAATATCCAGGTTGTATCTGACCATAACCTTCTATTATTCTACCTGTATCTATGCTTCACCTCTCCTAAACCTATTCTTTATCCTCATAAAGACCTCTAATCTTTTGACCCCTCACTACTTTCTTAGGCCATCTCTGTTACTCTGAATTGACTATCTAATACTGACTCTTTATTTAATCAATTCAACACCACATTGTCATCTAACCATAGTTTTATCACTTCTTTGTCCTATCACCACTCATTCACAGTCAAACCCAAGACCCAAGATTACTCCTACAATCTGCCTCTTCTGCTTCTACTCACACATTGCTTAACAGAACTATATAAAGTTACACATGGTCGTATTGGCAAGATATACTATACCTTTATGTTATCCAACTTCAATTGTGTCAAGGCAATCCTTTTACTTTTCCCAAATTGATTCCTGTAGCCCAGGGGAATTTATATGAATAACATCATCCTGCACAGAGATAACTTTTAACAAATTTTATTGCTACTTAAAAGGAAAGGAGGAAAACAGCTGTTAGTGGGAATAATTTCATGTGTGGCCTCCATGCCTGCAGTGGACACCACATTCACAGGGTATTCAGATTCCAACCAAAAGCCTCAAAACCCTGAAGGTTCCACCTTATATATCATTTCTGACAAAGAGCCAATATGATACCAATGGAAGAGTATTATTAATAGGACCAGTAAAATGAAAAAACATTATCTTCTAAATTATCTAATGAGTAGGTTCTTATACAGAGCAGGGAATTAGTAATGGAGAATAGGAAAGTAAGAAATTGTATCTAACAGTACTCTTCTAGCGAAAGGATGAAATGGAGAGCTAGAACTATATCAGTCAACAGGTTTTCACAATTCCAAACCTTTTCTGCTCTCCTTACCCACACCTCTCCTTTCTCCCTCTCTTTCATCTAAGGACCTTACACCTTACTTTGCTGAGAAATTGGGACCATTTGTTAACTCTTTTACTTTTTCCACACTCTCACAGGGTTGTTGTAAAGATCAAATGAGTTAATATTTGTAAAAAGCACTTAGCATAGTGCCTGCACATAGTAGGTGCTATATAAATACTTCTTCGCTCTCCTCCCTACCCCTTCTCTCCATCACTGATAATGAAGTGGTCTTTTTTCTTGTCAAGGCTAAGCCTACTATACGTACTCTTGAACCCATTCTCTCTCATGTTTTCTAGCACATCGTAATCTCGATTATCCCCTCTACCTCTCATTTTCAGTCTTTATCTACTGACTCCTTCCCTATTGCCTTCACACATTTCTAAATCTCCCCCATCCTTAGAACAAAACAAAACAAAAATCTCTTCTCTATACTCACATAGCCACTAATTATTGAGATGGCTTCCCAAACTTTAAGTAGATCTATAAAAGTTTAGTGATCAATTCCATGAATACACATATATAATTGCTTTTTTTCCTTATGTTTTTGACTTTATGGTTTTAAAAAGTGGCTATTATTCTAAGAAAACACAGAAAATTGTAGTTCTTAAAGAATAGACTGAGCACACATTAGTGACTGTTAGAAATACTGCAGCAGCTGTTGATGCTGAGAAATCAAGTGTTTCCTGGATTATTCAAACCCGCCATGAAACAGGATCAGTCATACCAAAGAATAAAGAAAAGTACAGTCAAAAATGAAAAAAAAGCCAAGAGCTGATAATCTATTGCTATGAAACAGCTTGATTAATCTTTAGAAAACAGGCAAAGGCTCTCAGAGAAAACTGGCAGTAAGAAAGGTGGTTATTAATTCTGCTATAGTGACACAGGTTTCTATAAGTTGGAAGAATATCAAGAAGAGTAAGAAAACAGCTGCCACATGTTATGCGGGAGGGGACCCTGTCATGGGCAAGAAAATACAAAGATTGGAGTACTCAAGACAGGGAAAGATCAGTTTTCCTGATGAAACTCACTTTCTCATTCAAGGCAATACAGGGTGTCCCTAAAATCTGGACACATAAGAAAAATGCATATTTTGAAATATTTGGAATATTAACAGACCTTAACCCCCTTGACTTCTTTTTCTAGGGTGTACTAAAGGAGAAGGTGTACTCAATGAAAATCAGAGATGCGACATGCTTGATTGAATACATAAAGAGTGAAAGTATTAAAATTGACAGAAACATGGAGTTATTGCATCCGGTTCACGTGAATCTTGCAAAGTGCATCAACTTTTGCATCACAAATGATGGAAATCATATTGAAGATGTTATTTGTTAATATTCCAATTAAATAAAATGTTGTTGAAAATTTCATTCATTTCATTTCTTGAAAATATGCATTTTTGCCTATGAGTCCAGACTTTGGGAACACCCTGTACAAAAATCATTTCCAGAAGTCCCGATGAGCTTATAAGACATGGGTGCCTACATCAGACAATCCAAAAACAAGTTTGGGGGATTTTTTAATTTCCCTTGAGCATGGAAAGCTTATCTCCATTAAGGGAATGATGAACTCATGTACATACATACATACATACAGACATACATACAAACATACATACACACATATATACACACATACATATATAGACACATGTATATATTTATATAATTTACTGAAGAAAAGAATTGTCTAGAGATTACAGAAATGATCAGATAGAGATAGAGTACTACAACCTGGTCTTATGCCATCTTGCCACATGTGATGAAAGGTTGGAAAATTTATCTAAGACAAGGGTCAGCAAACTATGGCCCATAGGCCAGAGCCAGCCTGCTGCCTATTTGCATATAACCTGAGAGCCTAGAATAGATCTTAAAACACTGAATCTAAGAAATGGGAAAAAACATACATCTGGTGGCCTAAGAACTAACTTGACATAAATTCCTTTGAAAACCTATGCACTATTAAGGCTAGATTTAGAAAAATGGGCTGCTTATAAAGGTATATTTAATATCTAATGCTACAAAAGTATGATTTCATGATAAAGAATTATACAAAAGGTAAAATCTTATAAACTCAATGCCAAGTTGCATAAAACAAATAATTGTAACCAAATGATAACCCATTGCATATTAAAAGTTTTTTAATGTGTAAAACATGAGGCTATTTGTATATTAGTAAATTATTTATTTTAATTTGTACACCATTATATACTTTAAAGACCACTTTCTTTTCCTTTTTAAAAATCAGAACCATATTTGTCCTCACTTCAATTCCTTTGATACCTCCCCAGCATTCTAAAGTCTTTGAAAGATCAGTAACAGTGGCTTAGCAATCAAATGTGCCAGTTTTTTTCAGTACCTAGAATGCACTTCACCTGGAAATGGTTGTTTGAATTCATTATGAACAAGTATGCTCTCATTCACTATCTCCCTGATTACCCTTGGCTAACAATTTCCCTGTTAGCCATTTTTGTTCTATCCTTTCTAGTCAAAAGCACATCTCCTTACTAGAGTAAACAGATGCAAAATAAGTTTAACAGCTTTATCTTTTCTCCTCCATCCATTATCTTCGTCCATCTTCCCTATGTAGCAGTCCTATCCCTTCTTTGATCTTTCTCTTTCCCCCTAAAAGACTTTTAAAATCCCTTTGTGTGGTCTTCAGTAAAGTTTTCTTTAAATTCCTTTGGGTTATTATTTTGAACAAGATAGAGAAACACAAACTAGATAATAGTGCAGTTAAGTAATAGATTAGTCAAAAAATTAGACCCAGAATGGTAATTACTAGAGCCCGCTGCAGATATAGGGTGGTCTTTTCTGGAATCCCTTTTTCCTGCTGTACCCTGCTGATACTCTTCTACAGCTCTGCTCTTGCTATGCACCCTGCCCCCAGTCTGGCTAAAAAAAATTATGAAACCATACAGAGCGAGCCAAAAACGAATTCATGCTACATAAACTCAGCCGAGCACTCATTGTAGCATTGTACCTTTGGTTCCTAATCACTTTATTGACAATACGTTCTAAATCATCTCGTTTCTCCACAAGTCCCCAAACCAACTTCTCTCTAATACCCTACAACTTTTGTTACTGAGGAGATTGAGACTATCCATGACTAGTTTCTTCATTTTCACTACTCCACATTTCTGCAGGTTCTCTTGGCCTTTTTCTTACCTCCCTAGAGGTTCCTCCTTATTTCTTGTTGCTGAATACTCATTCATGTGCTACACTCTTGTGTCTCCTAAGGCCCTTTCCTAGGCCCTTTCTCTTCTCCCTCCACTAACAACCTCTCAGTGATCTCGTCTTTCCCAAACCTTCTTAGATACTCTCTATTCTTAAAAAATTACCTAGAATTTACCTAATTTTTTTAAAAAAAATTTACTTAAATGTGTATGTGCCTTTCTCTTTAATAGAATATAAGCTATCTGAGAGGTGGAGTCATTTCATTTTTTTTGTCTTTGTTGCCCTGTTACCTAGCATACTGCCTGGTATATAGTGGATTCTTAGTAAAACCCTATTGTTTGATGCACTGATTGACTGATATATCTTCACCCATTCACTCTTCCTGTATTCCAGTTACAGAGGAAAAGATGCTTCTATTGTCACCTTTAAAGGATAGCTCCCAAATCTACGTATCCAAGCCTCATCTCTCCTTTAAATTCTAGACCCATGTCTCCAATTACTTGTTGGATAATTCTAGTATATGACTCAATAGTATGTTAAGTTTTGCATGCCGTAAACTGTAATCATCTTGTTTAAACTGTCCCTCCTACTAATTTTCATAGTTCTATCAATGATACTATCTCCCCAGTCATCCAAGCTCAAAACCTCAAACTCATCTTTTATTCTTCCCTTTCTCTTACCTGCTGCATCCAAACAGGTATTAAGTCTCATTGATTTTGCCTCCAAAACAAAATTGTGCCTCCAAAAATCTTCCTAATGCTCATAAACTACTTAGAAGAACTCATCATCCTGTAAGATCCCATCAACCTTGGTTCTCCACCTTTTCACTACCCTCTGTCCCTCTGATTGAAGAGAGGAGCCATGAACTCAAAAAACTTCCCTTAAAGAGAGCTTTCACCTCAGAATATCTCATTTCTCTCCTAGTTGCACTACCTTGTGATCTTTGACTTATCCACCATGTCCTGTAGTAAAGCCTCCTTTTGTGTGATGTCTTCTCCCATTAGATTATAAGCTCCTTGAGAGCAAGGACCATCTTTCTTTTTTTTGTATATGTATCCCCAGCACTTAGCAGAATGCCTACATTTAAAAGCTTTCTACATTTGGGTTCAAATTTACCTTTCTCTTCTTAGTTTACATTATCCCCCGTCATACACTCTACCATATTCCACTCAAACTATTAACTATTACCCAAATTCAACATATCATATGCAAGCTATCTCCCATGGCTTGATGGCTGAAGTGAACTCCTTCTTTATCTATCCCTTTCAAAATCCTTCTTTCATGTCTCAGCTTGGGTGTCACTTCTTTTTAATCTGTTCTGGATACCCACAGATAAAAGTTTTCTTGCCCTTCTTAAATCTTCCTGGAACTCTTTGTTGAGATATCTCCTTTGCCACATAGTACTCTCCTTTGCATTGTACTTATCTGTGTACCTGCCATATCCCATCCCCTGCCTTTCCCATGCAGTAGTCTTTGGACTTAGAGACTACACCCATTTTTGTATTGAGGGTACATAGAGCTGAACCCAGTGCCTTGCACAGAGTTCATCAATTAATGCTTGGTGAAATCAACTGAAATAGTTTTTTGAGGACAGATAAAATCCATAGAGATGGATCCATAGAGAGTCAGTCAAAGGGATGCTTAATCCAGCAGTCAGAGCAGAGGACCAGACTTAGGGATAGTGATTTCATTGGTATAAGAAACTACTAGGATGTTCCCACCGTAGGTCAACAAATGTTTAGCCACTTTGGGAAGATTGTTACCCTGACCAATTTATTTCTCACAGGATCATTCAGCTATACTGAAACTAGTCAGCCAGCATAACTTCTTTCTAGTCCAGGAGCAGAAGATAGGAGTTGGTATCATCTTGATGATAACACAAAGATTTAGGTTCTGTGTATACTGCTTAGTAGCCTTGTTTCTCTGGGAGTTCTTCACAAATAAGAGAAAAGGTGTAAAGAAGATGAGTAACAAGAAAGAAAATATTCAGCCTATAGAGGAAGTCATGGTGATAAAAATAATAGCTGATACTTTTATAAAACATTTTTCACAATTATAAAACACTTCATATACCTTACTATATTTATCACAAAAACCCTGTGAAGTAGGTACTACGGATGTTATTGCCCTATTTTACAGAAGAGGAAATTAAACCATACGCATAATTCAAATTCAGTTTCTCTTGATTCCAAGTCAAGTTCTCTTTCTATTGTGCCACCTAGTACAGAGATTTGTAGAAGTAGAGAGGAGGGAGCTTATGCCACATGATTTTTATCTTAGTGAAGTAGAATAGAAACCTGGTAGAATTGAGGATAGAGTAGGATTGAGAGTAAAACAAAAGATTCAGAGCTACTACTACAATGAATAGGAATAGATAGGGATCAACAAGAGATGTAGAAAAAGAACTAAGTGAGACTTGAGGTAGTGAGTATATTTGATGGTGCAATGACTGCTAAGGCTGAAGAAATCATGGCTTGTCCTTGAAATTGTCTTCTACTGTAATCAAGACAATATCAGACAAGTAGTATCATGTTAGCTATCCTGTTAGGATATTTGGAAAGCTAGAGGTCAGGCCTTGGTCATCCTAAACTCTTTTCTTAGCTTTATTATCCAACAATTGTTTATTTGGGGTGGGGAGCAGTATTCTAAGGAGAATATTGGATTTCATGTAAGAGTTATCAGAATAGAATATTTAAAACAAAGTAGGATCTTAGAAGGTGACATTGAAGGGACTAAAGGCAAGTATAAGAAGCTAAAAACTATATATGGATACAAGATGGGATTAACAAGGTGAAGAAATACAATAAATATTTTGATTGTGGTATGTGGGGAGAAAGACAAATTTTGGCACAAAATCAGAAAAAAAGAGGTTTCTAGAAAATTAATTCAGGTCCCAAGAGAGGTCCTTGTCAGAAACAGTTCAAGAAATCGTGAATTACAATATAGCAATTATCCTACAGTTCCAATCAGTCACTCTATAATATGCTTAAGTATGAAATTCACTTGATTATCACCTTGAGAGGCCTATGTGGCACTGGCTAGGATACCAACTAGCTAATTCATTGGTGTCATATTATTTAACTTTACATTAGCCTCTTCATCTATAAAATGGCCTGTGTGATCAAAGAGTAAAAAGCTCTATAGAGATGGAAAATTCAGTACCTCTTTTTATGGCTATCATCTAAGGACTTGCCTAGCTAAGCTCAGAGTGACCAGAATGATGAGGAAACCGGAGAAGATACTGTACAAAGTTCAGTTGAAGGAAAATGTTTAGCCCAGCAAACACGATATGTATATTTCCCCAACCAGACTATCTCCCTAACAAGCTCCATTGAGGGAAGGACTAAGCTATATATCCATACCTATATCTATATGTATATTTATATAAAGGTATATGGTGCATATCTAATAGGACACCAGGAAAAATATGTAGAATTGCCCTTCCTGCTTCCAGTAAACTACGTGTGCTAGTTCAGCATTTGGAGCTTTGAAGATAATGAAACAATCCCTTTATTATTCACTGAAAAGGAAGAGCTGCTGACTCACTGTATCTTTAACAGGGGATAATATGTCCTTAATAGTCCCTTCAATGCCAAGTTAAAGGGCACATCAGGTCTACTTGGATCTATCCCTTGGGAGATGCAGGAAGGGAGAAGATGGCCATCTTTTTCCTAACTCTGCTAGAAAGGGTGACTGTTCCCTCACAACATCTAGAAAAGATGCTCAGCTAGATACGAGTTGAGCTTAGTCACTGAAGTCCCTAACTATCTTTTCTTCTTTGTATTTCCTTTCCTAAACATAGGTGAACAAATAGCAATCCCATGAATTCTTGTCTTGGAGGTCACCTTGTGAGTCCAAGAGGTTCAGAGATCCTGGGTCTTCAGCTGGTGCTAGCTGAACTTTGGAAGGAGTACCTGGAAATTACTCTAGTGCTTTTTGGAGATGACCACCAGCTGGAGGAGATAGCCTGGTTTTTCCTGGCTTATCAGAATTCATAGACCTGAAGGAAGTTGTTTGTATAGAACGGAAATTAGATGCAATGTAACAATTCCTGTTCAGTCCTGCAAATTGTTTCATGTTTCATTGTCAAGTCTCATCCTCCCCAGTAGAAGAATAGTTATTATATGCTACCTCTTTCAGTTTCTGTCGACACATGCTAAGTATAATGGTGTTTACAAGTAGCTGAATGAACTTGGGAGAGCTTTTTATCTTAAGCATTTCTATAAGGTGTAGTTGATAAATATCTATCCCATTCTTGATTTATAGTCAGCACTGAATACTTTCATACATCACCAACCTCTGTGGTTTGAGGAGACCATAGAATTAACTAAAAACTGATATTTAGCTAACTCTCCCTGAGATACTGACTCTTATCCTTCTTTTAGGTAGTAAAGCTCCCCTAAGACTGAACCTGGCATAGTCATCATGTGTGATCCACAGCAGAAGTGCCCTTTAGTGGAAAGATAGAAGATGCAGTGCTCAACAGCCACTCTGGAGACTGAGTGGTTCTGTATGTGTGTGTGTGTGTGTGTGTGTGTGTGTGTGTGTGTGTGTGTGTGTGTGTGTGTGTGTGTGTGTGTGTGTGATAGAGAGACACAGAGACAGAGACAGAGTTTCTAAAATGTTCTGAGTTATGTTGATCAAAAAACAAAGATTTGTTGCTTAGCCTGTGTGTATGCGTGTGTGTGTGTGTGTGATAGAGAGACAAAGAGACAGTTTCTAAAATGTTCTGAGTTGCGTTGATCAAAAACAAAGATTTGTTGCTTAGCCTCTAATAAAAACATTTGTGTCATCTATCATTTGGTGAGAAAATCACTATTTTTGATGTGGATAAATAATGGTCTAATGTTGGAATAAGGGTGGTTTATGTTTAGGGAAGAAAGCAGGCATTAAGGAATGCAATGCGAGTTTGATGAGGGCAGACAGTCTGTCACTTAAATATTGTATTTTTCCAGGGTACAACACTGTGCCAGTAGATACTTGATAAATGTCTACAAATGAATGAGGGCCAGACTGACTGGAGCGGATGAGATTTGAAAAGAAAATTAAACAGATGCAGCCTCACCCTTCCTACACCTGTTTATCATGTTCTCTACAACCTCCATTTCCCCCATGCTTCAGTACTTTCTCAGGCCATTGCCTCTGCTCTTTCTTCATTCCCCATCCTCTCCCACAATAATTGACCATTTCAACTCTACCCTTTTGAATTTGTTATTGAATTCCTTGCTCCCTTGCCCAGTCATTGCTCTTTTCTTACTAAATCTCATCCACCAACCACCTCCTTGACTCTGTTCTCAAGTTGCTGAGCAACACTGAAGGAAATTCCCCAACTGTACTGACTGGGTACACTACAAATTAATTTTATCTAGTCTCGGCTAGGTTCTTAATGCAATTTTTGTATTCCTCCCTAAGTTATTCCACATTTCACACCCCAGAGAAAGCTGCTCTCACATTTGAAACTCCAAATCCTACTCCTCCCTATTCTCTCTTAGCTGATTACCTTTCCTCTTACTTTACCGAAAAAAAAATTGAGCCCTTTTGAAATGAGCTTCTTCTTCTCCTACTCTCTTCATCACCCCCTTGATATCATCTCTCTCTCTCTCCCTCTCTCTCTCTCTCTCTCTCACCCCTCATTTCCCTCAATCTCTGACAAAGAGGTGGACCTTCTCTTTGCCACAGCCAGTCCCTCTACATGCACATTTGATCCTTTCCTCTCCTGTCTTCTCAAGTAAATTACATCCTCAATCATCTCCCTTGCAAATCTTCAACTTCTCCCTATCAGTTGGTTCCCTTTCAAGCATGTCTGTAGCTCCCTCAGACTTAAAAAAAACCTTCACTGAACCCTGCCACCCCCTCACATTATCATCCTATATCTCCTCTTTGTTAAACTCCTTTTAAAAATGTACTCACTGCCTCCATCTCCTCTCCTCTCCTCCCACTCCCCAACCCTTTTTATTCTGACTTCTGACCTCATAATTTGAATGAAACTGCTTTCCCCAAATTTATCAATGATTTCTTAATTGAAAAATGTGACGGCCTTTTCTTAGTCCTGATCCTTCCTGATCTTTCTGCTTCCATTGATACTGGAACCTTCTTCGAGGTTATTTTTTTATGTGCATTACACTACTCTTTCCTGGTTCATCTCCTAACTGTGTGACTGTTCCTACTCAATCTCTTTTGCTGGTTCATCATACACATCACACTTCCTAACTGTGGGTATTCCCTAAAGTTTTGTCCTGAGCCCTCTTGTCTTTTTCCTCTATAGTCTCTAATCAATTCTCATGAGTTTAACTATTATTCCTATGGAGATATTCCCAGATACAAGTCCAGGACCAGTATCTCTCCCTACCTAAAGTCATCAATTACCTATTGGTTATTTCCAACTAGAAGTCTCCAAAACACCTTCTATTCAATATGCCTAAAATTGGCATGCTGGGCAGCTAGGTGGTGCAGTGGTTAGAATGCTGGACCTGGAGTAGGAAGACTCATCTTGCCCCAGATCTGGCCTCAGACACTTACTAGCTATATGACCCTGGGCAAGTCACTTAACCCTTATTGTCTAAGTTTCCTCATCTGTAAAATGATCGGGAGAAGGAAATGGCACACCACTCCAGAATCTTTGTCAAGAAAACCCCAAATGGAGTCATGAAGAGTTCAACACAACAAAAATGACTGAACAACAACAACAAAAACTGAATTCATTATCTTTTCCCCTATATCCTCTCTTCTTCTAAACTTTCCTATTTCTATCAAAGACCTTCAGGGTCTAATGTTTGTATTTTCAACATCATTCTCAACTCACTCTACCTCACCTTATGAGGCAGCTAGGCAGCAAAATAGATTACTGGGCATGAAGGAACATCACAGTTCAAATCCAGACTCAGACTCAACAACCATGTGATCCTGGGCAAGTCACTTAACCTCTGTTACCTCAGTTTCTTTATCTGTAAAATCGGGGTAATAATGGCATCAATTTCCCAGGTTGTTGGAAAGGTTTTTCAAACTTTGAAGCACTATGTAAGTATTATGTAAAGCTAACTATCATTATTATATCCAATCAATTGCCAGATCTTTCCATTTCTACCTTTACTATATCTTTTGAATATGAGGCCATCTTTCTACTCTCAGAGCTACCATCTTAGTTGAGGCCTTCATCACATCTTGCCTAGATTATTGCAATAGCCTCTTAATTGGTCAGACTAACTAATATTTCTTACCACTCAGACCTTTCCATACACCTGTCAAAATAATTTTCCTGAAGTGTAGATCTAATGATGTAACTTCCCTACTCAACCAACTTTCTATTGCCTCTAGAATAAAATATAACCTAATATAAGCCTCTTCTGTTTAGCTTTTAAAGCTCTATACAACCTGCCCCTAATCTATTATTCGCCTTCTCACACTCAGCCAGGTTTTCTCTTTTCCTCATACATGACACTCCATTTCTAATTTATGAGACTTTATGCTCTCTGTCCCCCCTCTGCCCCCCCACCCCAGTTCTAGAATGCATTCCATCCTTGCCTTCATTTTATAAAGTCTCTTCCCCTTTAAGATGCAATACAGGCGCAATCTTCCATGCAAAGCCTTCCCTGGTCCCATGACTGCTAGTGAACTCTTCCCAAAATTACTTCACATTTGATTTGCTTGTCTATAAACTTCATATTTATATCATATATGTTTTATATGTACTTATTTTCTCCCCCATTAGAATGTAAATTTATTGTGAGTAGAAATTGTTTGACTCCTTTTACTTGTATACTCAGTGTCTAGCATAGTGCTATTTATTAAGCACATAGTAAGTGCTTAATAAATACTTGTTGACCAATTGATTAAATAAAGTAGCCCAAATTCATAGGGAACTTCAAATGCTGAACCAAGAAAGAGCACATCATAGTGTAATGAAAAGAGCAATGGGCCTGTATTCAAATCTCAGCCCTGCTACTTCCTTCCTATCTGTGTGACCTTAGGCAAATCTCTTAATATCTCTGAGGTGTACTTTCCTAATTTGCAAAATAAGGATGTTAACTTACATAATGTGCAAGGTCTCTTCCAACTCCCAATCTACGATTTTATGAAGACAAAATAGATGTGTGATAGATACCTGGATTCGAAAATTTGAAGGTCCAGTAAGCAAAAGTTATAAAAATGTCAATATTTGTCAAATTAACTTTTAGACTGAAGTGAATACACATCAAAGTATCAATGACATTTTAAAAATAGAATTAAATAAATTTATAGCAATGTTCATATGGAAAAAATAGATGACCAAGGATATCACAAAAAAAGCCCTATGAAATATACCAAATCATATCTCGAAATGTACAATCACATAATATTTATTTTTAAAAAAAGTAGATAGTGCTGGAAAAAGAATAGAAAAATAGGTCAATGTAATAGAATAGAGAAGCAAGAAGTAAAATAAAAGGATATTAAACTCAGGCTTTAAAAAATTTTGTAATGGAATTTGTATTTCATAAAAATTGATGAGAAACCTTAATGACAAAAAGAGAGGAGGTGGGCATAAGAGCTTGGATCCCTATCTCATACTTTATACCACAATAAATTCTAACCGGCTCAACAATCTAAATATTTTAAATCATAAAAAACTGGAAGAAAATGGAATAATACTCTCAAATATATAAAGGAGGGACTGTTTGAAAATGAATTAAACAAATGGAAGAAATCATTGGAGATATGATCAATGTATGTAATTATTCAAAGATAAAAGGATTTTGTGTGACAAAGGACACTATCTTTAAAATTAAAAGAAACAGATAGGAGGAAATATTTGCAGTAAATATAGCCAATAAAGGTCTGCCATCAAGCATCTACAATGTACAAATGCATATCTAAAATTAAAAAAATAAATTCTATAATGGAGTTATGGTAAAGGAACAAGAAAAGACTCTTTTGGAAAAGGAACTAAAAACTTTCTCAAAAAAAGAAAACATGAAAATATGCTCAAATTCCCTGATTGCCCTTCATAAATTCACTTGTTTCCATCTTGTTAAATGCTAAGGATTTGGGTAAAATTTTTACCATTTATTTTATAGGTTTATTAGATCTTATTATCAATCATAATTAAGTTTATTATTTTATAAAGAAGCAAATATTTAAAGGATGGCATGTGGAAGAAGAGTTAGACTAGTTTTGTTTGACCTTCAAGAGCAAAACTAGGACGAATAGATGGAAGCTGCAGAGAAGAAATTTTAGGGTTGACATAAGGCAAAGCTTCCTAATAATTAGTTATGCAAAAGTGAAATATGCTGTCTCAGTAAGTAATGAGTTTCTTACAGGTCTTCAAGTCTAAGCTTCCAGGGAAACAAGGGCAAGTTCAGTTTAGGTATGGATTAGATTAGGTCACCTCTGAGGTCCCTTCTGATACAGCTTTCTCAATTGTGTTTCTGAAAAAGATCTGTCACAAAAATGGACAACATCTGGTGAATTTTTCTGGCCATGGAAATCCATGTCTACTCAGAATGGATTACTAGGAATAAAGGAGCTTTAAAAAAGAGGTGGGGGGGAGGCACAGGGATCACTTAGTCCATCTCCTTCACCTTACAAGTGAGGTTTCAGTCTACAATATCAGAGAAATGGTTTGCTGATGAAATTGTCAACCTTTTATGTATTGTACTAATTGGTGAGCATGATTTTACCTTAGTATGAATGGTACACTGTGACATTCACTACTATTTAATGCTTATCTTGCTCCACTCACAATCTGCTTTCGAATAAATGAAAAAAAAGAATTTTTATTTCAAAGACAGCAGTTTGAAATGGAGCCATTTCTTTTACAATTCGAATATAAAATAACTTTTATAGGACTTGAACCCCTTTTAAAAATTATTATTACCTCACACTGATGGAGTATCTTTATTCCAGGAGATCAAAGAACTTTAATAGGGAAAAAGTATTTGTAACAATTTGTAACATCTCATGCTACATTTGCCTAAAAGAAACATAAGGGGGAAATGATAGCTTCCTAGATCAAAAGACTAAAACTTAATACAGTATTAAAAGTAACTTTCACATATTGCAGGAAGGAATAGAGTTCTGATAAAGGTCGGTGTTCTATTACTGACTAAGGAACTCTCAGGAACATAGGGTCTTTGGGTTCTAAAGATTCTGAAAGGATATTTTGTAACATAAAAACAAAACACACCAACAAAACCTTTTTAAAAAAGGGGTTTCATGGGATGCATTAAAAAGGGGTCACCTTCTGGAATAAGGAGAAAATAGTACTATTGTACTTTACCCAGGACAAACAACGTCTAGAGAATTATATTCAAAATTGTTGGTGCTGCATTTTATGACAGACATTGGTAAGCTGGAGAGCATCCAGAGAATGACAGGCAGGATGATGAAGAGCCTCACATTCATGCTATACAATGATTGGTTGAAAGAAATGGAAGCATATAGCTTGGAAAAGAGAAGCCTTATGAGTGACACCATAGTCATCTTAAAGTATCTGAAGGGTTGCCACACTGAAGAGAGATTGGATTTGTTTTACTTGGTCCCAGAGGAAAGCACTAGAAACCATGGGCAGAATTTACGAAGAGGCAAATTTAGACTGAATAATGAAAACTACCTCACAATGAAAGTTACTCCAAAGTGAAATAGGTTGCCTTAAAAAGTAATGGATTAGGCCAGAAAGTAAGTCTTCAAGCAGGAGCTAGATAACATTTACAAGTTATATTGGGAAGGGGATTCTTTTTTGTGGGATGGGTCACATTAAATCATCTTTGAGTTCCCTTCCAACTCAGAAATTTGGTGATTCTCTGTTTCTGAAGGATCTTACAAATAATATATTTAGACCTGGAAGGGATCTTAAAGGTCATTTAGCCCAAATCCTTCATTTTTCAGAATAGGTAACTGAGGCCCAGAAAGGTAAAGTGATTTGTGTAAGGTCACTTAAGTAACAAGTGACAGAGTCAAGATTTTAAAACAGGTCCTCTCATCCCAAATCCAGTGACTGTAACTTCCTATCATGAAGGAGAAAGAAAGAAGAAACAATTTATAAAAGAGAAACATAGGGAACAGGAGACAGAAGAAACCTTGAATAGAGATAACAAAGAAAGGAGGAAAGACATGCAATTTATTAACCCTTTTGAGAGTGAGGTAGTGAGGAGTCAGGACCTGTCATTTCACGTATGAGCAACTTGATGTGGAAAGTCTTTCCACTTACATAGATCAACGGAAGTTGATGACACAGCTAGCATGTGTCAGAGACAGGACTTGAACCCAGGTCTTTTGGAAACCAAGGTCAGCCCTCTATCCTCTACCACAAGCTGCCTCTCTTAGTGTAATCTACCTGTAAAAGATTTGCAGAAACTATTGGTGCTTAAAAAAAAAGTTTGCCTGATATCTTTTGAAATGAGAATTGTTTAACTTTTAAATTTTTTTTTCTTCATGAGCTATATGTAAATTAAGTTTCATGACATATTAGAACTGTGATGATTTAATATGTCAAAATGTGTTCTGGACCATTTGTGCATCAGTCCTGTAGCTTAAATAGCAGCAGCTGAGCCAAAATTCAAAACTGTCCTTGCCAAATAGGAAACCTCAAAAATAAGGCAAACTGTTGCAGCATCTCTATTTGAAGGAAGCTAAACTTTGTTACATATTTTCCGAGTGTATGCCATAACTTCCCGGTTCTTTAATGAGCTGATACATGGGAAGCAATTTAAGCACAAGAATTCTCTTCATATTGTTAGTTTACTCTGTAGCATTACAGCAATGATATCTTTGCCTGTCTATTAAAAAGAAGAAAAACGGAAGAAAAAATATGGCATTTAACCATATTAACCTTTCCAAAAGCAGCATCCTGGATGATAATTTTTTAATAGAAAGGGGATACATGACATTACAAGACCCCCCCATGACACAATTTCATCATCGTCGTCCAACTCTCTATAAGCAGCTAGTAAGCACATTTTAAAAGCAGTTTTTATATTCTTTTCCTTTTTTAATGATTCATCAAGAAAAAAAATAGTTTCCGCTAAAGGAATTGAGGGTCTTTTTGTCACTCTTTTCTATAATTTCTTTAAAACAGTCTTAAATTTTTGTGTTTCATAGAAACAAATCCAATCCAAAAGACAGTCTGGCAATTTTCTTCAAAGAACACTTTACACTAGAAATATTTCAAAATATATTTAAAAAAAACATTAACTCAAAAACCCTAACACTAACTTTGAAAATCTAATGTAACTGTCATTCAATAGCTATACTACCAAACATAGGTGGGGGGTGGGGAAGGAGGAGGGTGTGGGGAGGGGTATACAGTAATGGGAATCCCCTTGTTCACATATTCATATGCACAAAAGAATGTGGGAGAAAATCCATATCTTTCTTGATCTGAGCTAAGGTGATTTATCATGCTTCTGGTCAAAGACCTCCTTTATTTTTGTGTTTCTTTGGCCTGTTCAATCTGTATAACTTTACCAACTTCTGTTCACTATTTTGCTTGGATAAATGGGTTTACTTTCTATTTACTATTTATGATTGTTTAACCAGCATTTGAAGAGAAGGGGCTAAGCTGACACTGTAAGCTAAGGACTATCCTTCACCTTGATGGCAATCAGGAAGGTGAATTTCCTTCTAATCCCCTTACAATCATATCCCTAAGCTTAAGGTGGTATAGTGCATAGAGTGCCTCACCTGGAATCAGGAAGACTCATCTTCCTGAGTTCAAATCTGGCCTCAGACACTTACTTTGTAACCTTGTTTGCCTCAGCTTCTTTCTCTGTAAAATGAGCTGGAAAAAGAAATGGCAAAGAACTTCAATTTCTAAGAATTGGACACATCTAAAAAATAATTGAATGATAACAAATAAGTCAGATATAATGCTAACTTCACACTGCTCTTTAAAACTAGAGGAAAGATTGCAAAGCCTCTGCAATCTTGGATATTCCCTACCCCTTCAAACAACCGAGGTACTGACAGTGTTCATGAGGTCCTTCTATGAGGTCCCTACAAAGAAAGAAAGGCAATCCCCTTGAAGAAAGTGGGGCTAGATCATATTTTGTATCATAGGAGCAGTGTCTATATATCTGGTCAGTCCACGAACACATAGCTTGTGAAAGAGTGACCTAGCCTACTGATACCTATTGTACCTATGTGTAGCTGGAGTAAACTATGTGTCTTAATAAGACCAGAATGCTTACTTTAGCATACTTTATCTTGCATTTTGTTTCTAAATATGTTCTAAACAGCAAGTCTATAATTTTCTCCACTGCCTTTATTCACAAAATTCCCCTTACTTTTAGTTCCTCAAATGCCAGTGAGAGAATGAAATAAAATAAAGCAAATCTCTCCTACCCATTAATAAATCTTTATTTTTAAATAAACCTATTATGTATTATGCAATATCTTAAAGAGCTAGAGGAATTTGGAAGTTTGGGAAATAATTCAATGTTACTCTCTGTGGTCACATTGGATTAGTCCCTATAGCATTTAACTTGAACTTAGTGTTTGATAATCAAGCTGTGAAGAAGTCTAAATAATTGGAATGTTTCTTTTGACTTGGAAAGCATATTAGCTAATATTATTAATAGCACTGTGGTCATAGATAAGAACAATGATCAAACTGACTTTTAGGAAGCTTAATACTGAGAGATGAAAAAGGAGTGAAAGGGAAAGGAAACATAATACTGGAAGAAAACAAACTTGGGTTCTAGTCCTGACTCTGCAAAAGAAAAAAAAAAAGATGTGGTGTGACATTTTGGCAATTCATTTCAACCTTTCTGGGATTGTTTCTCCATCTGTGAAATGAGAAGACATTATGGAACTATAAATGAAGAGCCAATGGCATATCCATTTCATAGAAATGCTGAGATGTTTGTTCTCTTTTTAGTCTATTTATCATCTTCCTTCAAATTATGTCCAAATGTTCTTGGCACCCTTCTGCTTTGAGATGTGATTTGAATCCAGACCTCTCTCATGCCAAGTTATGAACTTTACCCACTAAACAACATTGCCTTTATATGTTTTTGTATGAATCAAATTCAAAACTATATAAAATAAATTCATGTTCAAAACAAAACAATTTCTTTGATTTATTAATTTAGTCTTTATCAGAATTCAACTCAACAAGCATTCATTAAATGCCTTTTATGGAGCCTGTAGGCACTGGAGATATAATTCAAAAAAACCAAGTCTAATCTCAAGAAGTTTAAATTCTATTAAGAATATTGACACATTCATAGATAAACTTAAATATACACAAGGTAATTTCTGAGGAGAGAGTATTAGCAACAGAGGTGATTAGGATAGTCCTCAAACTTGAGGCTAGCTAGTGATTCTGTAAGGTAAACACAAAAGAGGCATAAATTACAGATAGGGGGATAGTGGATAACTTGTGCAATCATAGAAGTAGGAGGGAAAATATTATATAAAGAATAGCAAGAAGGCCAGTTTGGAACATCTAGTATGTAAAGGAGGGTAATGTGTAAAATGCCTGGAAAAGGAAGTTGAACCACCTCACACCACTAGATTGTCTCAGGTGACAGCAAAGAAAAATGACCATAAAAACCCTTTGATCAAGCAATACCACTATTAGGTCTGTAGCCCAGAGAGGTAAAAAACAAAAAAAGAAAAGAACCTATACGTCCAAAACTATTTGTAGCAGCTCTCTGTGGTGGCAAAGAATTGGAAATTGAGAATTGGGAATGGCTGAACAAATCGTGGTATATGATTGTAATGGAATACTACTGTGCTATAAGAAATGATGAGCAGGATGCTCTCAGACCTACATGGAAACACTTCCATGAAATGATGCAAAGTGAAGTGAGCATACTCAGAACAGTATTGTACAGAGCAACAGCAATACTGTACGATGATTAACTGTGAGTGACTTGGCTATTCTCAGAAACGTAACGATCCAAGACAATTCCAAAAGGACTCATGATGAAAAATGCTCTCCACCTCCGCAGAAAGAACTGGTGGAGTCTGAGTGCGGATCAAAGCATTTTTCACTTTATTTTTTTAACCCCCTTTGGGTCTGTGTCTTCTTTCACAACATGACTGATATAATAATATGTTTTTCATGATTGAATATGTATAACCTATTTCGAATTATTTACTTCTCAGGAAGGGGGGAGATGAAGGAGAAAGGGAGAAAATTTGGAACTCATTTTTTTAAATGAAGGTAAAAATTGTCTTTATATATAATTGAGGGAAAATATTATTTTAAAAATCTACATACTTTCTCTACATTTGAGAGCCTTAGAGAGTATCCTAGATCATTCTAGTTGGTCTGATCATGCACATATCTCTTATGATAGCTGCTGCGGTTCTGAAATATGCAAGTTGCAGGAGGTTTTATTCTCGGGTAGAACACAAAGCACAAATATTGGGGTCTAAGCAAAGGTGCAGTCACTTCATCAGGGAAGCAAAATTAAGGGATTTCCAGGTGTTGGCACCTTATTAAATGTTTACGTAAATTTTTAATAAAATTCTCCTGAAAAAGTTCCTTGTCTACTAAGCAAATCATTTTCATATAATAAGAAAATCCCCAAGATTTTTTTGTGCATCAGTTCTTAAATATATTCAGCATCTTATGCAGATTCTGTTATGTGTCTCAAATCAATATGTTTTCTTTCTTAATAATACTTGTCTTTCTTTTTTTTTCTTTTTTTATTTAATATATTTAGTTTTCAGCATTGATTTTCACAAGAGTTTGAATTACAAAATTTCTCCCCATTTCTACCCTCCCCTCCACTCCAAGATGGCATATATTCTGGTTGCCCTGTTACCCAGTCAGCCCTCCCTTCTGTCACCCCACTCCCCTCCCATCGCTTTTTCCCTTACTTTCTTGTAGAGCAAGATAAATTTCTATGCCTCATTGCCTGTGTATCTTATTTTCTAGTTGCATGCAAAAAACTTTTTTTGTTGTTTTTGAACATCTGTTTTTAAAA
>CM053622.1:503632683-503656567 GCA_028646595.1 Phalanger gymnotis | reverse complement strand
TGAGTTAGTCTATTTTTTAAGGTGTTGTTTTCTACAGTATATTTTTCAGTATTTTTTGGAGCCTCCTTTGGCAAGTCATTGACTTGTTTTTTATGGTTTTCTCTCATTCTTCTCATTTCTCTTTCCAATTTTTCCTCTACTTCTCTAACTTGCTTTTCCAAATCCTTTTTGAACTCTTCCATAGCCTGAGACCAGTCCATGTTTTTCTTGGAGGCTTTTGTTATAGGCTCTTTGACTTTGTTGACTTCTCCTGGCTGTATGTTTTGGTCTTCTTTGTCACCAAAGAAAGATTCCAAAGTCTGAGTCTGGATCTGGGTACGTTTTCGCTGCCTGGCCATATTCCCAGCCAACTAACCTGACCCTTGAGTTTTTCAGCAGGGTATGAGTGCTTGTAGAGTTAAGAGAACTATGTTCCAAGCCTGGGGGATGTGCCAGCTCTGCCACACCAGCACTCCTCCTTCCCCAAGAAGCCCCAACCCAGACTGGACTTAGATCTTCAGCAGGCTCTTCACTCCTGCTCTGATCTGCCACTTAATTCCTCCCACCAGGTGGGCCTGGGGCCAGAAGCAACTGCAGCTGTAGTTCTGTAGCTGCCCCCCCCTCCACTGCCCCTGGGGCAGTGGCTGAACCACGAACTCCTTCCACTTCTGCAGCTTTTCCCACTAACCTTCTCTGTTGTCTTTGGTGTTTGTGGGTTGAGAAGTCTGGTAACTGTTGCAGCTCACTGATTCAGGGTGCTAGGGCCTGCTCCCCCTGACTCCTGCTATGGTTGGTCTGCACTGCCCACCCTGGGCTCTGCTCCACTCTGTGCCACTCCACTCCCAGCTCTGTGCAGGATAGACCTTACCCAGAGACCATCTAGGCTGTCCTGGGCTAGACCCCTGCTTCCCTCTGCTAATTTGTGGGTTATGAAGTTCTAGCATTGATTCAGAGCCATTTTTGTTTAGGTTTTTGGAGGGACTTTGCAGGGAGCTCATGCTTTGCCTGCTTTCCAGCCGCCATCTTGGCCTCGCCCCCCAATACTTGTCTTTCTTATGTCAGGACATTAGATACATTGGGCTGACCATTTTTAGCTTAGTTTTGGCTTTTCATAGAACCAAGTTTTAGGTTTCCTTCAGTCCACATGCAAAAGTAGTTTCTTGTGGGAAAAAATATTTTTGCATTAATAGGATTGGGTGCTTGAAAGCACCTTAGAAAATATCTAGAAGGATTCCTTTATTTTTCAGACAAGGAGACCAAGGCCCAGAGAGTTCAAGTATCTAGCCCAAATTCAAATGGGCAATAAGCCCAAATTTGACTTCAAATCCAGTGGTCAACCCACAACAATGCACTCCTTTAGTTGAGTCAACATTATTGTTCAACAAATTATCACAAGTACATAGAAAATAAATGTATCAGGTATACCCAGAAATTGATCAGAAAAGCAGGTAAGCATAGACATGGGAAAAGTAAGAAATGTATGCAGGCTTATGTTTCTCAATATCTTCAACTTTCTTTTCCCTTTATCCTTGAAAAGATATTCAGCCTATCATGCACGCTCTTCTTTCCATGTTGTTGGCGGCTGACCACTGGTCACTTCTCAGCCACTGCTTCATAGCTATGGCTGTTTCCTGAGTCAGATGTGGTAAAAGACAAACCAGGACAGATTCCAGAGGGCCACAGTGACTAGGGAGAACTCCTAAGCATCAGCAGGACTAGACTAGTCATTTCAGTTGTAAGACATAGCAGAATTAACATAAAGATACTAGGTTAGTACCTGCCTCACAAGCTCAACCACTAATAAGATTAAGCCAGTTCACTGATCCCAATCTTCAGTTGGCTCCCCTTCACTGTTGCTTCTAATTGTTTGCAAGGATTTTGCACATCATCTTGGAAGTCTGGGCATAGAGTAGGGAGGAGGTGGCAGAGCAATAGGACCAATGCCCAGAAAAGATGGAGAAGAGGAAAGGTACTTGAAGGTTGGGGGAGAAGAACACTGGAATAAACTTGCTTCGCTATTTGCTCTAGAAGTCCAATAAGCAATGCTGTGGGTAGCCTAGTGTAGGAGAAGAGTTAGCAGGGAAGAAAATAGAACACACACCCCTAGTAGTAGTGTATATATTAAGGTGCCCAATTAGCAATGATTTTGTGGTGTCCTTGTGAAGAGGTATGTCAGTTATACTAACTTGCCTTCCTATCTGTGTGGATCAGGCCACTCCTTCCCTCAGTCATGACTTTCTGTCAGCCTTGACTCCTCCCTTCTGTGAAGGATTTTCCTCTCAAATCAAACCAAGGGGAAAATGATGAAAGTCTTGTCTTTGTATAAACCAAGCCAGTAGGATTATTCCAGGCATTGCTTCCCAAATCATTGCCTAAAGAGATCCCAGTAAACATACTCTTTCTCTACCCTGGGAAACTGAAAAAAATCAGTAATTCTCTTTTTTCAGTTCTGAGCTCTTAGCCAGTGGATTACTTGGGGTGCGGGGGGAAATTGTATCTTCAGCCTCTCTTTCTTTCTTCTCCTAGAACTGAGTCCCCCAATTAGCAACTTGTTTCTATATTCCCAATAAGTACATCCAGATTAACTTTAATCAATTGTGCTTAAGAAATACAGTAAACAGAAAATCAAATATACTTTTAAGAAATAGAGATGTTTCTTTCCCAAGGAAGAGATCAAGCTATAATCTCTGGAGAAGGCAAAAGGAAGGAGAATGAAAGACCAGTCTCAGGACCAAAGTAGTCCTGACCAGTTCTATCAATATAACACCACATTTCTCATAAATGATTAGACCACTCCATCTCTACATTAGCAGCTCATTGTTAACAAAACTACAATAGCTGCTTCTGCCCCACTTATGCTTGGAATCTTTCTGCTCTCTCTATTCTACTGGTTACTTTCAGTTTTCACACATTCCAATCCATATAGGATTCTATGCACTCCTACCAATTCCTTTTTCATCCCATAGGATGGGAAGGACTTGGCTTGTCAATCAAAGCCAGAGCCCATCAGTCACATCCAGGGTTATGTCAAAACACCCCAAGGAGTCAAGAAGAGAATTCTTCATTTCTGCCGGGGAGGTGGGCATTAATTTTCAATGTCCTGATCTCCGTGGCAACACTAAGCTAATGCTACTATCATTTTACGAATGGGAAAAACGAGGCCTGAGAAGCTTAGTGACTTATCTAAGGCCTTATACCTATTAAGAGAAGGAGCTTACATCTGAACTTGTGTTCTGAATAGGCAGCTAAAAAGTGAAGTGAGTAGAGTGCTGGACCTCATGTCAGGAAGAGCTCAGACATTCACAAGCTGACTTATCTGCCTTAGTTTCCTTTTCTTTAAAATGAGTACATGAGAATAGTATCTACTTCCCAAAGTTGTTGTATCAAATAAGGTAATATTTGTAAAGTGCTTTGCAAACCTTAAAAGTGTAAAATAAATGCTAGCTGTTGCTATTATGAATACCAGTTCTATGGGCTTGCCTTTACGTTGTACTGCCTCCAATATAACCCTAAGAACGAAAGCATTCTCAATTACAGGCCCCTGAGGTTCTAGTCTATTACTATATTGCTCTAATTTCTGGAAGGAATTATTATTTTGTTAGCAATTTTTATAATTTCATAGATTCCTTGGGTTATATGTCTCTCTGAGGAAAAATATTAGCTTATGCTATCACTTAAAAGAGTAGCATCCTAACAACATCTCAGAATAAATGAGCCAAACCCCAGACTCCTTGGCACTTATCACCAAGAGTAGGAGTATGAATCACAAGCCTCTGGCTTTAGTCCAGCATAGATTAATGTATTCTGTGTTCCAAAGTGTTCTTTAGAGCAATATTTCTCAAACTGTTCTCTTATCACTTCTACTATCTCTGTTCAAATGTAGAAAAGGAGAAATATACGCATACATACATATAGGTACATATTAGCATGTATATGCAAATGTATATGTGCATATGTATGTATATATCTATATACACATATACACATATATGCATATGTGTATATATATGTGTATATACATATATACACATATATATGTGTATATCTATATCTATATCTATATCTATATCTATATCTATATCTATATCTATATATATATATATAAGGATAATATGATGGAAGGAACACTAAACTGAATAGGAATCACAAGATCTGAGTACCAGTTCTAGCTCTGCTATTTGTTAAATTAGTGATTGATCTTGTAAAAATCATTTAAATATTTAAAAAGTCAATTTTCTAAACTGTAAAGTAAGGATAATAATTCTTATTTTGACTACCTCCTAACATTGCTATAAGTTTGTACACATAAGTACGCAATTCCAAAAGTGTAATGCCTATACAAATGTAAGATATTGTTACCAGAGGGAGATCTGTAGTTCTATTTAAGGTCCTCAGATGAACTACATGCCTAATTTTAAAGGTTACTGCCTTTATTTGCTATACAGAGTTAATTTTTTGACGCTTTTTTGAAATAGTCTTAATATTTATTACAAACAAGCTTCTTTTGTTCATTTATTCATGGAATAGAGCTACTTTTTTTTTAAAGTACTCCTTGGAGTTGCCTTTATTTTATCTTTATATGGCTTGCTTATGCAGATAACAGCACCACCATTCTCTTCAAAATTTTAAAAATTATAGTTTTGTTGCATTTCATCCTGAATATAAAAGGATAAGTATAAAAATCTAGGGAAATAACTCTTCAGTCATTTCCAACAACCATCTTAAAAGTAGTTAATAGCTTATCTAAAACTTGCCAGAGCTAAACAAAGCACGCAGTCAGCAGATCCTCCAGACACTGAACTTTGAACTTTAGCTAGACCTTGCACTGAGTCAGCTCAGTAACAGGAAGGCAGAAAGACATACTTTGAACCAGGGGTTCTAAGGCTGGAGTCAGGTTATGAGAGTGACAGCTGCATTTGCAGCATGAACTTTGTACCTAGACACAGGACTATTTAATCTCTATAACAGCTCTCTTTGTTTCATTACTTATTAACAGTTCCTCCTTGTGTAAAGTTCTTTGTTAATAAAACTGGGTCCCTTCCCTCCTTTTCCCCTCCCCTTTACTAGGCTCATTTGGAATATTCTTAACAGTGCTTTAGGAAGTCATGGGATCATTGGATTTAGAATTAGAAGGGAATTTGCAGAGGAGAGGATGATAGATTTAGAAGTACCAGGGATCTTAGGGGTCATCTAACTGCGCCAGTGTGAGTTTATATCAGGTGAAGGCAACCTTTGACCCCTGACACCATTAAATGGCATTTGAGGTAAGTGTTCCTCAGTGACACTTTACCATGTCTTCATTTTAGCTTCATTTTTCTATCAACTTTTCACTCAGATTCTTTTTCCTCTTCCTTTTACTATCCCCCTTCCTCTTTTTAAAATTCATATCTTAAATCTGTCAGTGCTACTCAGGACCAACCATGCAGACACATGGCATATGCTTCATTTCCCAAAAAGTACATGAATACATCTGTAAGACCTTCTTGGTGGGTGATGAACAGAGGAGTACTTTAAGAGTTATTTTTAAGTATCCCTAAAATAAACACATTAGCACAAAGGCATAAGGTTTACCTTCAGCAAGCTGAGTAACTGATCTTTAGCATGTTAGAGGGCTTAGCCATTTAAAGAAAGGATTTAGATTCTAGGAAAAGAGAGTCGAGTTATTGTGGTATCAACCTTAAGTCCCACAAAAATAAACATGTTAATATCACATGGAAAATCATCAGAGACTTAGGGTCTGAAAACACAATATTTACTTCTAATTCCCACCCTCATTATCAGATTAAGTAGTCTTTGCATTCTGGATCTCGGTATTGTTTGGTGAGGAAATACTTTTTAAAAATTTGACGACTTCAGAACTCAGAATTTAATCTTGCACCAATCTGCTAATTTGTCTCTTTTGTGAATACTTCACATTAGCACAGACCTTCCCTCTTCTTGCTTCATAATGTTTAAAGAGAAGGTCTTGGTGCTCGTCTCTCAGTTAGCTGAGTATCAACCCTGTCAGGGAGAGTGCAAGCCTATTGACCCCCACAGTGCCACTCCTCATAGAATCCAGGCCTGCTTGTCAATCAGTTCTAGCACAGAGCCAGCAAATCCATTTATGAAGAAGCCAGTTGTCACAAACTATTTACAAAGTCAAAATAGAGGTTCATACAAACTTTTTTTTGCCTCTCCTCTCTTCCTTCCTTTCTCTCTTTTTTCCTTGCATTCTGCTATTCTTGTCTTTTCTTTCCCTTTCATTTTCTCCCATTATAATATCCTCCCCTTCTTTTCTCTCTACTCAATTGTCTTATTAGGCATATACCTTTTTGTTCACACTTATTTTATTTTTAATTTATGGAATAAAACAAGTATTCCTATAACACAGTATAATGAAAAAAAGATGATCAGACATGAAACTGCAAATCTATTATGTATAACTTGCTATTCCTTTTAAATATATAATGAAGTTATCATGTATTTTTTCTTTATTTTCTTCCCTTCTCCCCCACCCTAGAGATGGCTACCATTAAATACGAATAGGCATATATGTGTGTGTGTGTGTGTGTGTGTTTGTGTGTGTGTGTGTTTGGGTGTGTATATTATACATACACACACATACAAACACATATATACATACATATATATACACATACATATATACATGTTAAATTATTCTCTACATACTTCTCTATACCTTTTAAAGGCATCTGTCTACCCATCTTCCTACCTCTTTTAACTAACATGTACACCCAAACTAAATTTTGTTCCCGAAAGGATATTTCTCCTCAAAAACTGAGTTGTATCGTGGAAAGGAAAATTCTAAGAGGTATAAATATAATGTTAAATTCCTATGGCTAAACATAGTAGAGTTGTAGTTTACCATAATGATCTAAAATAGTATGGCTAACTGACAATAAAGGAGTAGGCATATTTTCTCAAAGGAGTTAGTCTGCAGCAAAGTCACCTCCATCCAACTTTTTTTTATTTCCATCAGGGTAGGATTTCATTGGTGCAGTAACTAAAAAGTATGCTACGAACTACAGAGATGAACTTTAAGCAACTCCTTATCCCATGCCTTGTCTACTATGACAAGACCCGACCTCAGTCACTCGGAACTCCAATCTCAATAGAATTACTTCTTTAGGAAGAGGTGGGAAAAATATTATCGTTTAAAATAACAATTCTCAAACCTTAGCATTATAAGACTTTTCCCTCCCCTACCCTCTCCACCAGCACATTCAGTGTTCCTGCAAGTCTTCATCACTTCATGCTCATCTCATGTTTTCCACACAATGCTGAAGAAAAGGTGATGGAGAAACAGCATAGAAGAGCAACAGTTTCAGTGTCGTTGTGTCAGAAAGTTCCATGCTGTTATCATCAACTTTATTAGAGTTCCACAGTTTGGATCATCATATATTTCCTTCAACTCAACCATATCACCCACTTTCTACCCTCCATTTCCAGCCGTTTACTGCTGTTGGAAAGATATTAGCATTGAGATTGTGCAGATCCTAGTTCAGCCTTTTAAACTGGCTTTCTGCCACATATTTGCATATCCCTAGATAAAGATTGTACCTGTTTGAGATTTATTCAATTTGAAGAATCATGGAGTTCTAATAGGACCTGGAATGACTTTTACCCTGGAAGCTATGCATCAACATCACCATGCACTATTTGGCAGGCACTGTGAAGACAGCCCAATCTCAAGTCATGTCCCTGGGTTGTCTTCCAACAAAATCCAGACAGAATGTTGCAACTCAAGCCTTGATTCATCCCTCCTGCCCAACCATCTTTTGATTCCAGAGTCTGTTCCCTGCTCCAGATAAATGTTTTACACAAACAGTGAGTTCTTATTGCAGCTAGTTTATATATGTCTATATATGTATATATATGTGTGTGTGTATTTTTAAAGTAGTCTAATTTTTGTTACAGACATAATAAAAAGAATCCTGAAGATGATATAAATATGAGGCTTATTAAATTGTCATCTGCATCATGACAGTGGAAAGAGTAATGGATTTGGAGTCAGAGGACAAAGGTTCCAGTCTGACTTTGCTACTTATTACTCCAGTGCTCTTGGTCAGGTGGGTTCATTTCTTTAGACTTTGAGAATTGGACTAGATGACCTCAAAGGTCTTTTCTAGCTCTAAATCTAAAATCTGGTGATATACATAGAGATTGGACCTGTGACATCTCAGGTATATAATCCTGGGTGAGGAAAGCCCCCCTACCAATGTAGGTCAGCTACTTCTCTGCAAATTCTAGCCTTAGAAAGTTGTTTAGAGCAGAAATCTCCAACACACTGCTTCTGGCCATAGGTGGCCTACAACACTCTTGCGTGTCTGAACTAGATTGAAATGTAATTGAGAAATATTGAATGAAAGAGATAAAAATAATATAAAACATACATAATACTGTATTTTAAAATGAAGTCAATATATAGACTTCAGGGATCCTAGCATACTGTTTAGCGGGCCCCATTTCTATTTGAGTTTGGTACCACTGGTCTAGAGCACAAGCAGGCTAAGTGATTTGCCCAGAATCACACAAGCCAGTATGTGTCAGAGGGGAGATTTGTACCCAAATCTTCCTGGTTTCAAATCCATTATGCAAAGTTGCCTCTTCTATGATAACAAAATTTAAAAGATACTACCAAGACACTACAACCACAAGTTGTATAAGTTTTTAGGTATTTAATGAAAGACTTAAAACTCTCATTTCAGCCTCTTCTCTACCTATCAAGAAGGCAAGAAATACAGTACCCATTATGTATATGAAGTCGTGCAAAACATATTTTCAAATTAGCTGCATTGGGGAGGGGCGAATGGGGGGAGAGAGAAGCAAGAAAAAATAAAGTAAAAAAAATGCTTCAATCTTCAATCAGAGTTCATCAGTTCTCTCTCTGGAGGTGGATACATTTTTCATAATGAGTTCTTTGGAATCGTTGTGAATCAGTATTTATCGATCAGAGCAGTTAAGTCTTTTGCAGTTGATTATTGTTACAATATTGCTGTTGGGCAGTTAGGTGGCACAGTGGGTAGAGTGCCATGCCTAAACTCAAGAAGACTCATTTTTCTGAGTTCAAATCCTGACTCAGGAACTTACTAGCTGTGTGACCCTGAGCAAGTCACTTAACCCTGTTTACCTCAGTTTCCTCACCTGTAAAATTATCTAGAAAGATATAGGGTAAACCACTCCAGTATCTTTGCCTCAAAAAAATGGAATCACAAAGAGACAGACACCACTGAAAATGACTGAACAACAACAGTAGCAGCAATTGTTGTTCCTATTTAAAATGTTCTCTTAGTTCTACACTTCATTTGTATCAGCTCATTTAGGTCTTTTCAGGTTTTTTGAAAGCATCCTGTTCATCCTTTCTTATAGCACAATAATATTCCATCCCAATCACATGCCAGAATTTTTGGTCATCCATTCCCAGTTGATGGACATCCCCTCAATTTCCAATTCTTTGCCACCACAAAAAGAGCTGCTATAAATATTTTTATACAAATAGGTCCTTTTTCCTTTTCTTTGATCTCTTTGGGATACTGACTCAGTAGTAGTATTGCTGGGTCAAGGGGTACACAATTTTGGACACAGTTTCAAATTGTTCTCCAGAATGGTTGGACCAGTTTACAACCAATAGTGCAAAAATATATTTTTTCCATATCCCCTCCAGCATTTATCACTTTCTTTTTCTGTTACTTTAGCCAATCTTGTGGATATGAGGTGGTATCTTCAGAGTTGTTTTAATTTGTATTTCTTTCATTGTTAATAATTTCGAGCATTTTTTCATATGACTATTGACAGCTTTGATTTCTTTTTTTGAAAACTGCCTGTTCATATCCTTTGATCATTTATCAATTGGGAAATAGCTCTTTATTTTTTATAAATTTGGCTCAGTTTTCTATATATTTGAGAAATGAGACCTTTATCAGAAAAACTTGCTATAAAAATTTCCCCCTTCTGAGTTTCCTGCTTTACTTCTAATTTTGGTTGCATTGGTTTTGTTTGTGTAAAAGAAAAATTAACTTAATGTAATCAAAATTATCCATTTCATCTCCCATGATCCCCTTTCTCTTGTTCGATCATGAACTCTTTTCCATACATCTGATAGGCAGTTTTTACCACATTACCCAATTTGCTTATGATATCACCCTTTATGTCTAAATCACATACCTATTTTGAGTTTACCTCAGTGTACAGTATAAGATGTTGCTCTATGCCTAGTTTATACCAGACTGCTTTCCAGTTTTTCCAGCAGGTTTTTTTGAATAGTGAGTTCTTGCTCTAATACCGTGTATCTTTGGGTTTATCTCCCTGTGGGTAATTATTTCTATATATTATTTACCTAATCTATTCCACTGATCAACCAATCTATTACTTAACCAGTACCAGACTGTTTTGATGATTGATGTGATGAAACTTTTGAACAATTTTTAATAATTCACATTTTTATTCCTTTTTTATTTGTTCTTTTCCTTTATTCCTATTCATCTTTGGAAATAGACCTAGTATTTCTGAGTCAAAAGATATGACAGTTTAATAACTCTTCGTGGATAATTCCAAATTATTCTCCAAAATGGTTGGATCAGTTCACAATTCTACAAACAGTGAATTAGCGTCCCAAATTTTCCACATCTTTTCCAACATTTGTCACTTTCCCCTTCAATCATTTAAGCCAGTCTGATAGGTATAAAATGATATCTTAAGGTTGTTTTAATTTGCATTTCTCTATCAATAATAATTTAGAGCATTTTTTCACATGTGTTTTCTTCTTGATCAAATGAATTGATTGGACTAAATGATCTCTCAGGCCAATCGTTGTTAGAACATTATTTAATTCTATATATCATAGGAGTTTTTAGAAAGAGAAAAAGGAAGGAACTAAAAAAAACTACAGAAGCATATTATAGGCCAGCAGTAAAATGGAAGAAAGAGATGTAATTTAGCCCCAACTTACCTATCCAGACTAACCTTCCACTGTTCCCCAACAAGCATTCAAACTTTATGCCTTATACTTTTCCTTAAATTCTTCCCTAAGTTTGTAATACTCTCTCTTCTCTCTTCCTTCTGTAATAATTCTATGGTTCCTTCAAGTCCCACCACTTCTCTATTTGTCTTCCTTCAGCATTCCAACCTACTTTGACCACCACCTTTGCTGCCTCCTAACACATTCACCTTCTGTGATGCATTTTAGAACTTCAGTACATAATATTTTATATTCTTATCAATTCTTACTCTAGATTTTTTTAAAATTGAGAGTAGAAATCATATCTTACACTTTATCTCTGTAGCTCTGGGCTTGGAGTAACTGCTCATTAAAATTTAATGATCATTTTATTTCTATATCTATCATTTACCTCCTTGAGGACATGATCTGTGCCTTACTTCTTTGTCTTTCCCCATCAACAGGCAAAGTTATAAAATTTCTCTCATAGCTACTTGGTAGACACTTATGAGTTGAGCTGTTGAAGGAATGTGTCCTTAGCACCTAAGATTTCTGGGATCTGTAATGTTTTCCTACATTAACTTCATTGTTTAGCACCCTATAGCCTCTTAATGTTAAATAATGCAAAGCTATGGATATATATACTATACTGAATATCAATTTCATAATCTACTAGCTCTAAATGGCTTTTTTGCTTTCTGTTTTTAGATATTTGATTTTTACCATCAGACTATAGAAAACTCCTTGACCTGAAATTAAATACACATATACATACATACATACATATACACATACATACATATGTGTATGTAACTGAATACCTTTTGCTTTTCCTTTTAACACATGAAACTTTTAAGATCACACAAATATATGCAACATTTTTTTTCTCTTTTTAATTCTCTCAGGAGTGAATGGATGCAGTAAAATACCTTTGGGAGATAGACTGGGCAGTACCCCAATAAAATAAAATATGATAAATGTTTTGGTTAAATATATTTGTTTGCACAATACTTGCAAGATTAAGAGTTAAAGTGGGCAAAGTACAGATTAAAATGTAAAGGTGGAGAATGAATTAAACAACTTATAAGAAGGCTGTGAAAACTTTTATTTTTGCTATGGAGATCTGGAGAAAAGTTAGGAAGTTTTAAAGTAATGAATTCAGATCGGGCCTAGCCCACTTGCTCAAAAATTAGAAAATCCTGCTTTCTGATCTTTATATATAACCATTCAAGTCTGGGACACACCCAAGCTCTCCCTCTCTGAATCACCCAAACAAGCTTACATAACTAGTAAGAGCAGTAAGAAAATCCTTTGTTCCTTTTCATGCTAATCAGTTTTTCTCACAATTTCATGAATTTATTTCAAAAGTTACATGAAAGTGTTGTTTTCAGGAGTGAGTTAGAAGATGCTGATAGGTAGTTAGGTGTTTTACAAAACTGAAATTATAGTAACTGGTTTCAATCTACTTCACCAATAGAATATATAACCAAACATCTATTAATCCATAAAGGTATTTTGTTTTTCTCACAGTGTTTTGAATTCTCTTCAGGAATTCAAATAGCAATGTAACTTCTCTAACCATATCCTTTGCCATAGTTCAAATCTTTCTTCAAAAATTTCTCAAACTTAGAGATGTCATTTGTAATTTAAATTAAAATGTTGTAATACTGGACCCATACTTGATGAAGTTAATATGGATTTTAAAAAATCAACCACACATTATGTAGATTTTATTTAAAGATGTTGCAACTATTCATATTTGAAGAAAAACAAAAAAGAAACTTTTTAGTAAATATTCGTTAAAAGTCACAATGGAAATAATAAAATTCTTGGTGGAGATAAATCATCACCATGACATAATGCTTATTGTGTCTGGAGTTATGTTAGGCATGGTACAGCTAAACAGAGCCTATACTAGGCATTTTCTGCCCTATTCACCCCATTAAAAAAGTTGTCTAAGGCAAACAAGCCCAATAACAAAGGCAGTCTAAGCAGAACTATAAAGTCAAAACAACTAATATGGTTATGATAGCAAAGTATAAGCAGTAGTCTAATCCACGTTAATGACATAATTGAGGCTATAAATACACTTGAAAATTCAACAATGCAATTCAACAAACGTTTATTAAGCTCCCACTGTGTGCCAAAGTATGAGTTCCACTTCTACACCTCCATATTCTCTCAGTTCAGGCTTCCTGTTTTTAGCTCCACTTTATTTACTTCACAATTTCACACTTTCTTCACACTTGTAGTTAACCATTTCAATGGTATATTGTCTTCTATCCTTGACTTCCTTACTTCTGATTATACTACCAGTCCAGCCTTGCTGTCTAAATCCTGCCAACTATATGCCTTGTCCTCTTCTACTCCTGTGCTAATGATTGCCATGGCAGGAAATCATATAACATACTACAAAGCTATGTTATCTAATCTCAACTGTACTGATAGGATGGGGGATGGGGGTTTAGGAAATGAAAATCCATATCTAAGGCATCTCTAAAAACTGACAGGTTTACTAAGCGATAGACCCAAATTTTCAAAAAGATAACCAATAATACACAGTAGCAAATTGTTATAGAAATCTTGTGTTTGACAAACATAAATATTTAAGATCTTGGGATAAGAATTCATTAAGTGGGAAAGTTAGAAAGCTATTTGGCAGAAATTAGGCATAGAGCAATATCTTACTCCATTTACCATGATAAGGTCAAAATGGATATAAGACCTAGATATAAAGGGAGATATCACAAGAAAATTAGAAGAACAGGGAACATGTTACCTATCAGACTTATGGATAGGATGTATAGAGAGCATTGTGAAGTATAAAATGGATAAATTTGATTACATTAAATTTAAAAAGTTGTTTACAAAAAAAAAAAACAATGTAGCCAAGATTAGAAAGAAGACAAGAAATTGAGGGGGAAATTTATAGACAGCTTCTCAGATAAGAGTCTTATATCTCAAATATATAAAGAACTTTGTCAAATTTATAAGAATATGAGTCATACAGGGAAGTAGAGCCAACATGGGAGAGAAAAGGAAAGGACTTGCCTGTGCTCTCCCCTAACCTCCTCCAAACATCTTTTAATAATACCTCAAAACAAATTCTAGAGCAGCAGAACACACAAAAGGACAGAGTGAAACAATTTCCCAGCCCAAGGCAACTTAGAATGTCAGCAGGAAAGGTTTGCTACATGAAGGTGAAAGTGGAGCATAGTCCAGTGCAGGCTGTACTAGCATAGACCTAGCCCCAGTCAACCAGGAGCAGGCCTTGGGAGTGACTGAATCAGTGGCAGCAGTGGCAGTTTCTGAGCCTCTGTTATGGTAATTACAGTGGGACTTTTTTGCTGTTCTCTTTTGCAATGCTAAGGCCATCAGGTGCCTTTAGTGAGTTTTGCCTTTGTTTGAGTGGGGCAGGTAAAGTGGGACCTTTTTGTTTTTTGTTTTGGAGTGCTTCTCAGCACTGAGGTAATCAAGTACTTTTGATGAGTCTTGTCTTTCAAATGTAATGGCAAGCAAAATGGGACTTTTTGCTGTTTTTTGATTGAGTGCTTCTCAGCATTGAGGTAATCAAGTGCCCCAGGGCTCTGAGACATGTATATAAGATCTGAGGTTAGTGTTTTGTTTTGGGGGCACACTCATCAAAAGAGTGTTGGTAATGAGGCTCTGGGTAGCCGTTGAAGTAGGCCCCTCCTTTTTGAAAGCCCAGATGTTGGTGCTTCTCTCTGGTAACTATGTATATATTGTGATTTGGTCAGACAGATAAAAGCCTGTCTATTGATCCGTTTGTAATTTCTGTTAGTATTTGCTCTGAAGTTCCAGGTGCTGGCTTTTCCCCCAGAATAAGTGAATGGTATATGTATGGTGTGTTTAACTAAAGTAAGATTGTTAACCCCTTAAAGTTGCTTTCCTTAGAAAAGCAGATCAAAGAACCTGTGCTAGCAGCCCTCTTGTGTGCTCTTGTTGTTGGTCTTGTTGTTGGTCTTTCACTCCCGCAACAGCTGCTAGCCACATTGTTGTTACAACCTCTCAGCTCACAGACAGTAAGGGGGTCAGATAACTGGCTAGATGGAGATTATAGAAGTTCCTTTGCTGGTACCAGGGGCTGAATTCTATTTTATTGCCCACGCATGGATCTGGGTTGCAGTCCAGGGTCTCAGGCTTAGGGCAAAAAGTGGCACTAACACTCCAGAGCTTGCAGTGCAGAGAAGTGGGGACCCTGCTCATAGTACCAGGGCAGAAAAGAGTGCTTGTGGTTGCTCACAGACCAGTGCACAGTACACGAGAGTAGTATATATCATACCTAGATCATACCACCTTGAAAAAACTGAAAACTTACAGGTCCTGAGAATTACCTATGAAAACAGCTGCAAAAAACCCTGAAGCTTGGGATGGTACCCCCACCACTTAGAAAGCATAGAGTTAAAAGCCAAGAAATAGGCTGGAAAATAAGCAGAAAAAGATCCAAACTATAGAAAGTTACTATAGTGACAGAGAAGATTAAAACACAAACTCAGAAGAAGAAGTCAAAACTCCTACTTCCAAAGCCTCAAAGAAAAACATACATTGGTTCCAGTCATGAAAGAGGTCGAAAATTATTTTTAAAATAAAGCAAGAGAAGTAGAGGCAAAATTGGGAAGAGAAATGAGAGCGATACAAGAAAATCATGAAAAAAGAATAAATAACTTGGTAAAGGAGGCACATAAAAAATATTGAGGAAAACAACAGCTTAAAAAAAACATAATAGGCAAAATTCAGAAATCCAATGAGGAGGAGAACTCCATGAAAAGCAGAATTAGCCAAATGGAAAAAGTTACAAAAAATTCACTCAAGAGAAGAATTCCTTGAAAAGTAGAATTAGCAAGATGGAAAAGGAGGTACAAAAGCTGAGTGAAGAAAATAATGCCTTATATGTTAGAATTGGACAAGTGGAAGCTAATGATTATATGAAACATCAAGAAACAAAACAAAACCAAAAGAATGAAAAAATAGAAGAAAATGTGAAATATTTCATTGGAAAAACAATTGACCTAGAAAATAAATTGAAGAGGGATAATTTAAGAATTATTAGACTATCTGAAAGCCATGATAAAAAATAGCCCAGACATCATTTTTCAAGAAATTATCAAGAAAAACTGCCTTGATATTCTAGAACCAGAAGGCAAAATAGAAATTAAAAGAATTCAACAATCACCTCCTAAGAGATACCAAAGGAAAACTCCCAGAAATATTATAGCCAAATTCCAGAACTCCTAGGTCAAGGAGAAAATATTGCAAGGTGCCAGAAAGAAATAATTCAAATATTATGGAGACACATTCAGGATATCACAAGATTTAGCAGCTTCTAAATTAAAGGATGGGAGGGCTTAGAATATGATATTCTGGAGAGCAAAGGAACTAGGATTACAACCAAGAATCACCTATCCAGCAAAACTGAGCATAATCTTTCAGTGGAAAAGTGGACATTCAATGAAATAGAGGACTTTCAAATATTCCTGATGAAAAGATGAGATCTTCATAGAAAATATGACTTTCAAATACAAGACTCTAGGTAAACAGGAAAGAGAAATCATAAGGGATTCAATAAGGTTAAACTGTTTATCTTCCTACATGCGAAAATGATAAACATTTTCTCATTCTTAGAGCATTTAGAAGGAGTATATATAGATATGGGAGATGGGTAAGAGTTGAATATGATGGGGTGATTATCTAAAAAAAAATTAAGGGGTAAGAAATAAGAATGTACTGGGAGAGAGGGAAAGGTAGGATGAGGTAAATTATCCAACATAAAAGAGTCCTGAAAGAAATTTTAGAGTAGAGGAGGAAGATGGGGGATGTGAGGAGGGGGGAGTGTATGAACCTTACTCTCATTCAAATTGGCTCAAAGAGGGGATAAGATACACACTCAGTTGGGTATAGAAATCTTTCTTACCATACAAGAAAACAGGAGGAGAAGAGGATAATAAAAAGAGAGGAAGGGAGCTAATAGAAGGGCAGGTTGATTTGGTGAGGTAAAAGTTAGAAGCAAAATACTTTTGAGAATGAACGAGGTAGAAGGAGAAAGAGTAGAATAAACAGGGGGGAAATAGGATGGAGGGAAATACATAGTTATCATTACTGTGAAAAAAATTTAGAGCAAGTTTCTCTGATAAAGAACATTTCTCAGATACATAGAAAACTGAGTCAATTTTATAGAAATAAGAGCCATTCCTCAATTGATAAATGGTCAAAGGATATGAACAGGCAGCGTTCAGAAAAAATAATCAAAGCTATATATAGTCATATAAAAATGCTCTAAATCACTATTGATTAGAGAAATGTAAATTAAAACAACTCTGAGCTATCAACACACACCTATTAGATTGGCTAATGTGACAGAAAAGGAAAATGACAAATGTTGGAGGAGATAAGGGAGAATTAAAACACTAATGCACTATTGTTTGGAACTATGCCCAAAGGGCTATAAAACCATGCATACCTTTTGACCAAGCAATACTGCTGCTAGGTTTATATTCCAAAGACATAAAAAACAAAAAGGAAAAGAACTTATATGTACAAAAAGATTTAGCAGCTCTTCTAGTAGTGGCAAAGAATTGGACATTGAGGGGATGCCCATCAATTGGGGAATGGCTGAACAAGTTGTTGTACATGATTGTGATGGAATACTATTGTGCTATAAAAAATGATGAACAGGATGCTCTCAGAAAATCCTGGATAGACTTACCTGAACCGATGCAAAGTCAAGTGAGCAGAACCAGAACACTGTACATAGTAACTGCAATATTACAGAGTGTTCCTAAAGTCTGGACACATAGGCAAAAATGCATATTTTCAAGAAATGAAATGAATGAAAATTTTCAATAACATTTTATTTAATTGGAATATTAATAAGTAACATCTTCAACGTGATTTCCATCATTCATGATGCAAAAGTTGAAAGATTCACATGAACTCGATACAATAACTCCACATTGCTGTCAATTGCCTATGTGTCCAAATTTTAGGAACACCCTGTATATGATAATCTCCTGTGAAGAATTTAGCTATTCTCTGCAATATGATGATCCAAGACAATTCTGATGGACTTATGATGAAAGGTGCTGTTCATCTCCAGAGAAAGAACTGATGGAGTCTGAATGCAGATTGAAAATATTTTTTCTTTATTTTGATGGGGGTTTTTTTGTCTGTGAATTCTTTCACAGAATGGCTTACACGGAAGTGTGTTTTGCATGACTACACATATATAACCTATGTCAAATTGCTTGCCTTCTCAATGGGGAGAGGGAAGGGAGGAAGAGAATTTGGAATTCCAAATTTGAAAAAAAAAATTACAATTGTTTTACATACAATTGGAGGAAAATATTTCTTAAGAAGAATATGAGTCATTCCCCAGTTGATAAATGGTCAAAGGATATGAACAGGCAGTTTTTTGAAGAAATCTAAACTATATATAGACATACAAAAATGCTCTAAATCATTATTAATTAGAGAAATGCAAATTAAAACAACTTTGAGATATCATCTCTTACACCTATCAGATTGGCCAAAATAATAGAAGGGGAAATCAACAAATGTTGGAAGGGATGTGGAAAAATTGAGAAACTAATTCACTGTTAGTGTAACTATGAACTGATCTAACAATTTTGGAGCACAATCTGCAATCATGCCCAAAAAGCTATAAAACTGTGCATATCCTTTGATCCAGAAACACCACTATTAGGGCTATTTCCCAAGGTGATTAGGGGAAAAGGAAAAGAACTTATATATTGTAATATATTTATAGCATCTCTCTTTGTGGTGGCAAAGAACTGGAAATTGAGGGTATGTCCAATTGGGGAATGGCGAAACATGAAATTGTTTATGATTGTGATGGAATACTACTGTGCTATAAGAAATGATCAGCTGGTCGATTTAAAAAAAAATGTGGAAAGACCTGCATGAAATAAAGAATAATGAAATGAGCAGAACCAAGAGAATGTTGCATATAGTAACAGCAATATTGTTCTAAAAACAACTTTGACTAAAAAGGTCATTTTGTGTATTATAAATATTCAAATCAACTGCAAAGGACCTATGAAGGAAGATGCCATCCACCTTCAGAGACTGAACTGATAGTGTGTGTCTGTGTATGTTTATATGTACATAGTTCTGCCTAACTGTAACTTTTTCTAGGGTGGAATGGTTGGGGGGGGGGGGAGAAAAAAATGAAAAGTGTACAACAGAGAACAAAAAACTTAGAAGAAGCATAAAAAATCAAGGTAGCTTTGAAAACAAAGTAGTGTTTATTTCAGTCTATTTTTTAAAAAAGTAAACTGTAGGAAATGGAAATTCATAGTTTTGTGTTGAATCCCCTTTTTATGTTGTGCTGTGTAGATGGAAATGTTCTTTTTTTTCCTTTTGTATTTAACTTCAAAATGAATTAATTTTTTTTTTTTTGGAAAAGACAAGGTCACCTATGTGACCTTGGGCAAGAGATTTCACTTTTCTTGGCATCTGTTTCATTTTGTTGTTGCAGTTGTTTTGCATTTTGATAAAAAGGAATTGTTATAGATGCTCCCTAAGGGGAAAAACAAAGATAACTGACATTTCTAAAAGGTCTTGTGCACAATAGGAAAAAAAGGCTATGTAAATATAAGGTGGTATTTAAATAACAAAGATATAAAGAGCTCATACAATAAATGTTGCCATTTTTATTAAGCTTGCTAACAATAAAAACCATATTTTCACCACAATAAAATTCAGTTGCAGCAAAAATAAAAGAAATTCTTTTTCCCTTTGAAGTTTGTCCTTTGTGCTGTTTTTCTTTAGACATATGTGATATAATAATTATTAATAATAATAGCTAACATTTATATAGTGCCCAATATGTTCCTTCTCCCAAGATACAAAGCAATGCCTAGCTAGACTGCTGGAAAGGAAAGCACTATCTCTAGAATTCTAAGACATACTAAAGATGTGAATGAGATTAAGAGTTAAGGCTTCTCTGTCATTAATGTGCCCTATTATATACTCAGCATTACAGTTAATATGTCCTTTCAGATTTTGATAATCTGTTTTGCTACTCTGAGAGATGAAGCATAAAATAGTAAGAAAAGAGTCCCAATGATAGTTTTGAATTTCTTTGCTTACTTGGATTGGCCCACAGTGTTAATGGTTAGTGTATGCAAATGTGCTTGTGAGGGAGAGAGAAAAAGTCTTAAGAAAAAGTTTCCCCTCTTTAATATTTTATCTATAAATAATCTAACCTAAAAGAAGGAGCAGATGATACATTTTTTTATTTTTTTTTTGCTTCCCTTACATTGCAATTACACATATATTTGTTTTTCTTCTAGAATTTCAATACCTTTTTTCTTTACCAATGTAGAGTATTTTCAGTTTTGAACTTTAATACATTTAGACAGAATCAGAGATTAATATATTTGATTAAGAATCTGATTTTTTGTAGACTTCCCATTCAGCTGTGTGTTATTGTGAGGCTGCACTCATCACTATGAAATTGTTGCCAAAGTAGGATTCTTCATTGTCCCCAGGAGGAAAAAAAGAGTTTGGCACATCACTAGCATCAATACTTTCCAATTTGTAAGGCTGTATTTGCTTGCTAAAGGGATTCCTTGAGCAAGAATTCTCATAAGATACAAATTTCTCTTGGTAGAATTAGAACAGATACTATAGAGAAGATATCAAAGCTGACAACTAATTACTAAATTGATAACAGTAGTCTGCCTTTTTTTCTAGTTTTCATAGTATCAGAAAGCATTACAAGTAGGTGTGTTTCTCAGAATCTTTTGTTTACCATGACTCTCAGATAGCTTGTTCAAACCCCAAAGAAACATTTGGGAAATGAAAGAGGGAAGATACATGACAAGAGCAATTGTATAATGGTGCATTTTTAAAATGCTAAAAAAAAAAAACACAAAAAACCCTGAGCTTTAAATCTTAATCTACAAACTCAGCTCCATTCTAAAATGGAAACAATGAAGGAATGAAATGAAACAATCATTTTCAGCCTCTCTGTTGTCACATAATCATAGGACCATAAATCCAAAGTGGGAAGGGATCTTTAAGACCATGAAGTCCAGCCCATTTGTGTTTCACAAAGAAGAAACTTAGGAAATATATCGCCAATGTGATATCCACAGCGGCTGCTATGAATATGCTGGCATATTTACAGGTTTGAATCACAAGATATAACAGACTCTAGCTCAAAGATGAAACCAAGACATTTATTCAAACACCAGAAAGCCAAATCCAGCATGGTAACAAAAAAATCTATACACATTGCCAATGCAGAGAGCACCTCCATCCCCAAGCCTCCCCTCAGTCAGGCCTCCCCACAAACAAGCTCCCTTAGGCAAAATCACTCTCTCTCTCACTCATGCTAGGTGCTCTGCCTGCTCTCTCTCTCCTAGCTCTGACAAGCTGCTCTGACTTACTCACTCACTTCCTGTTCCACCCATTCAGCAAGCTCCTCCCACCACAGGCTTATGTGACTCAGGCTTCCATGTGACTCAGGGGCTCAAAGCAGGTCACATAGGCCTATTAATGGATGGGAAAGATCTTCCCATTCTCATTAACATCACAGGAAACTACATAAGGAAAGTGGGGCATCTAACAGTTTAAAATTACTCATTATTTCCACTTTGGCAATGTGCTCTGATACAATGGTACAGGCTTCCAGTACAGGAAAAAGAGTCACAGGAGCTCTAGAGTCACAGGAGCTAGGCTCAAATCCTACCTCTGCTGCTTATTACCTATATTATTAACTTCTTCAAGTTTTCTAACCTCACTGTTGCCTCACTTTAATAGTTAACCCACGGAAGCTTAAAACTACACAAAGACTTTGGAACATCCTGCATATGCACAGACACAAAAATTTAGTCTATTCGCACTTTTGAAAATGAGTCATAGTATTACAAAAAAAATAGACAAATATGGTAGGCTGCTTTCAGTCCACAGTTTTTGTATATCAAATTCCCTACAATTTTTCAGAAGTAGGGTCCCAAGTTGTTAACTGATGCTTCTCCACAGAGTAGGTGGAAGGTAGTTTATGTAATCATCCGTGGCTGCAAAAAGCTGCAGCATACACAGCAGCCACACACTGGTGAAATCATCTTGGCCCATGGGCTATATACCAGGTGGAGGGTAATTCACAGACCTCAGATCTATCGGTGAGTTAGGGGATGTCTATTCTAAGAATGTAAAAAAAAATTTTCCCCAGTACAATGGGTGGATGAGAACAGTTTGTTCCAATGACCATGAAGGTGACTGAAGCAGGTGCTGTGAAGCACTGAAAGCTTAGTCGGATCTTGAAGATGCCAAGGTCATTCACTGTATCTTGGACCATAGCCAGTTGTCTTGACTTTCGTTTTGCCGCTGGACTTTGATGACTCGGGGAGAGAGAGTGAGGCTGACAAATTTGTGCAACTCCTCCTCAATTAACTCTAATCCACAAGCAAGTCAAGATATCATCTCAAGATATCATCGGTCCTCTTTGAAAACAAAGGATGAACAATAATATGCTGGGAAGATTTTCTGCATCCAAACATCACCATGTAGTCCACAATATTGTTTTAAATTGCTATTACCACCTAAAAGTTAGGAACCGCAGCCATTCACATCTGGTTGTGCATTACTTTAGTTGATTGATAGCCAACTAAGATGAACCGAAAGAATGATATCTATGTATAAAGAAGGGTGATGGGAATGGATATTTTTAAAGTATAGGGGAAGAACAAAGTAAAAAGATCATCAATGCCCAGAAGAAAAGAAAGGGTACATTAAGAATTAAGAGAGAATTAGAGAATTTCTGCTGGTAGGCTAATAAAAACAACTTATCCTTGTTTTTCAGTTTTACCAAGGTTCCTAAGGCCAGTCACCATTATAGTAGAAATCACCCGGCTGCCACCTTTGGCATCCATTATATAAACTAACAAAGACTAAAGTTCTCATAGATAATTTATAATATTTTTCCAGTGTTGAAGTAACCATGATTTTACAGTTTTACCTTCTTGTCTTTACTTAGTTTAGGAACATATGTTCTAGGGGTATGAATTGTGAAAAAAAATATAAATATCATTGTTTATGACCCATTAATAGTTTAGCAAAGGTATGTTGAAAATAAAGTTTTACTGAGTACAGTTAGAATTTACACATCTTTTTTATTTAATATTTTTAGTTTTCAGCATTGCTTTTCACAAGAGTTTGAATTACAAATTTTCTCCCCATTTCTACCCACCCCCCCACTTTAACATGGAATATATTCTGATTGCCCCATTTCCTAGTCAACCTTCCCTTCTGTCACCCCACTCCCCTCATCCCCTTTTCTCTTACATTCTTGTAGGGCAAGATAGATTTCTATGCCCCATTGCCTGTGCATCTTACTTCCTAGTTGCATGCAAAAACTTTTTCTTTGAACATCTGTTTTTAAAAGTTTAAGTTCCAAATTCTCTCCCCTCTTCCCTCCCCACCCACCTTCCCTAAGAAGGCAAACAATTCAACATAGGCCACATGCATATCATTATGTAAAAACCTTCCACAATACTCATGTTGTGAAAGACTAACTTTATTTTGCTCCTTCCTATCCTATCTCCCTTTATTCAATTATCTCCCTTGACCCTGTCCCTCTTTGAAAGTGTTTGTTTTTGATTACCTCCTCCCTCTATGTGCCCTCCTTTCTATTGTCCCCCCTTTTTATCTCCTTCCTTCTTCTTTACTGTCGGGTAAGATACCCAAATGAGTGTGTATGTTATTCTCTCCTCAGGTCAATTCTGATGAGAGCAAGATTCACTCATTCCTCTTCACCTGTCCCCTCTTCCCTTCCTACAGAACTGCTTTTTCTTGCCACTTTTATGTGAAATAGTTTACCCCATTCTATCTCTCTCTTTCTCCTTCTCTCAATATATTCCTCTCTCATCCCTTAATTTGATTTTTTTTAGATATCATCCCTTCATATTCAACTCACCCTGTGCC
>CM053622.1:503614303-503632183 GCA_028646595.1 Phalanger gymnotis | reverse complement strand
GCTGCCTGGCCATGTTCCCAGCCAACTTACTTGACCCTTGAGTTTTTCAGCGGGGTATGACTGCTTGTAGACTAAAGAGTTCTACATTCCACGTTTGGGCAGATGTGCTGCCACACTAGCACTCCTCCTTCCCCAAGAACCCCCAACCTGGACTGGGCTTAGATCTTCAGCAGGCTCTTTACTCCTGCTCTGATCAGCTACTTAATTCCTCCCACCAGGTGGGCCTGGGGACAGAAGCAACTGCAGCTGTAGTTCTGTAGCTGCCCCACCTCCGCTGCCCCAGGGGCGGTGGCCAAATCGCAAACTCCCCATGTCCAGCAGCTTTTCCCACTAACCTTCTCTGTTGTCTTTCGTGTTTGTGGGTTGAGAGGTCTGGTAAATGCCACAGCTCACTAATTCAGGGTGCTAGGGCACTTTCCGCCCGGTTCTGGTCTGGTTAGTCCACGGTCTAGTCGGTCCGCAGTCTGGTTAGTCCACGCCGCCCACCCTGGACTCTGCTCTGCTCAGCTCCTCTCCCCTCAGGTCCCAGCTCCATGCGGGATAGACCTTACCCAGAGACCATCCAGGCCGTCCTGGGCTAGAGTCCTGCTTCCCTCCACCACTTTGTGGGTTCTGCACTTCTAGAATTTGTTCAGAGCCATTTTTTTATAGGTTTTTGGAGAGACTTGGTGGGGAGCTCACCCTAGCCCCTGCTTTCCAGCCGCCATATTGGCTCCACCCCCTGCCCCTGATTTTTTCATTGGGCTATGACTGCTTGTAGAATAGAGAGTACTTTGTCCCAAGCTTGAGGGGCTGCACTGTTGTTTTCAGAGCTACACAGCAAGCTGTGCCACACCAGCACTCCTCCTCCCCCAAGAACCTCCAAACCTGACCACGCTCAGATCTAAGCTGGCTCTGCACTCCCACTCAGATCTGCCACTTAATTCCTCCCACCAGGCGGACCTGGGATCAGAAGCAACTGCAGCTGTAGTTCTGTAGCTGCGCCTACTCCACTGCCCCCAGGGTGGTGGCTGAACTCCGAACTCCTTTCACTCTGTCCCAGAAGTTTTTCCCACAAACTTTCCCTGTTGTCTTTGGTGTTTGTGGGTTGAGAATTCTAGTAACTGCCACAGCTCACTGATTCAGGGCACTAGGACCTGTTCCACCTGGCTCTGGGTCTGGTTGATCTGGGCGCATCCCATGCTGGGCTCTGCTCTGCTCCGCTTCCATCTCCATGTGATAGACCTTACCCTGCGACCATCCAGGTTGTCCTGGGTTGGAGCTCTGCTTCCCTCTGCTATTTCGTGGGTTCTGCAGTTCTAGAATTTGTTCAGAGTCATTTTTATAGGTGTTTGGAGGGACCTGGGAGGCAGGGAGCTCATGCAAGTCCCTGCTTTCCAGCTGCCATCTTGGCTCCACCTACACATCTTTTTTTTTTTTTAAGATTAATTTATTTATTTTTAGTTTTCAACCATTCCACAAGCTTCTGAGTTACAATTTTTTTCCCCTTCTCTCTCCTCCCCTCCACCCCAAGGTGGCATGTATTCTGATTGTCCCTTTCCCCAGTCTGCCTTCCCTTCTATCATCCCACTCCCCAACCTTATCCACTCCCCCCTTAGTTTCTTGTAGGGCAAGATAGATTTCTATACCCCATTGCCTGTATATCTTATATCCCAATTGTATGTAAAAAAAAAATTTAACATTTGTTTTAAGAGCTTTGAGTTCCAAAATCTCTTCCTTCTTCCCTCCTCATCCACGTGCCTTGAGAAAGCAAGAAATTCAATATAGGTTATACATTTATCATTATGCAAAACACTTCCATAATAGTCATGTTGTGGAAGACTAACTATATTTCCCTCCATTCAATCCCATCCCTCATTTATTCAATTTTCTTCTTTGATCCTGTCCCCTTTCAAAAGTGTTTACTTCTAACTACCCCTTCACCTAATCTGTCCTCCCTTCTATCATCCCCTGCTCTTATCCCATTCCACAGACTTTCCTCTAGGATAAGATAACCAATTGAATGTGTATGCTATTCCCTACTTAAGCCAAATCTGATGACAGTAAGGTTTACTCGTTCCCTTTAACCTCCGTTCCTACCCTTCCATTATAACAGTGTTTTCTTGCCTCTTTTATATGAGAAAATTTACCTCATTCTATCTTTCCCTTTCTCCTTCTTCCAATATATTGCTCTCTCAACCCTTAATTTTATTTTTTAGATAAAGTCACCCTGTGCCCTATGTCTATATATAGGTATATTCCCTCAACTACCCTAATACTGAGAAAGGTCTCATGAATTACAAATACCATTTTTCCATGTAAGAATGCAAACAGTTCAACTTTAATAAGTCCCTTATGATTTCTCTTTCCTGTTTACCTTTTCATGCTTCTCTTGATTCCTGTGTTTGAAAGTCAGATTTTCTATTCAGCTCTAGTCTTTTCATCCAGAATGCTTGAACGTCCTCCATTTTGTTGAATATCCATTTCCCGCCCTGAAGTATTATACTCAGTTTTGCTGGGCAGGTGATTCTTAGTTTTAATTCTAGCTCCTTTGACCTCCAGAATATCATATTGCAAGCCCTGCAATCCCTTAATGTAGAAGCTGTTAGATCTTGTGTTACCCTGACTGTGTTTCCGCAATACTCAAATTGTTTCTTTCTGGTTACTTGCAATATTTTCTCCTTGATTTGGGAACTCTGAAATTTGGCTACAACGTTTGTAGGAGTTTTCCTTTTGGGATCTTTTTCAAGAGGTGATCAGTGGATTCTTTCAATTTCTGTTTTAGTTCCTGGTTCTAGAATATCAGGGCAGTTTTCTTTGAATATTTCTTGAAAGATGATATCTAGGCTCTTTTTTGATTGTGGCTTTCAGGTAATCCAATAATTTTCAAACTATCTCTCCTGAATCTATTTTCCAGGTCAGTGGTTTTTCCAATGAGATATTTCATATTGTCTTCTATTTTTTTCATTCTTTCAGTTCTGTTTTATAATTTCTTGATTTCTCCTAAAGTCATTAGCTTCTATTTGCTCCATTCTAATTTTTAAAGAATTATTTTCTTCAGTGAGCTCTTGGACCTCCTTTTCCATTTAGCCAATTCTGTTTTTTAAGACATTCTTCTCATTGGCTTTTTTTGGAGCTCTTTTGCCATTTGGATTATTCTATTTTTAAGGTGTTATTTTCTTCAGTATTTTTGTGGGGGTCTCCTTTAGCAAGCTATTGACTTGTTTTTCATGATTTTCTTGCATCCCTCTCATTTTTTTCCAAATTATTTCTCTGCTTCTCTTATTTGATTTTACTTTTTGAGCTCTTCCATAGCCTGCAACCAATTCATATTTTTCTTGGAGGCTTTTGGTATAGGATCTTTGACTTTGTTGTCTTCTTCTAGCTATATGTTTGGATCTTCTTTGTCACCAAAGTAAGATCCTATAGTCTGAGTTTTTTATGCTGCCTGCTCATTTTCCCAGCCAATTCCTTGACTTTTGAGATCTTCGTCAAGGTGTGACTCTGATTCCAGAGTGGAGAGTGCTCTGTCCCAAGCTTCAGAGATTTTGCACCTCTGTTTTCCAAGCTACTTGTAAGGACCTGTAAATTTTCAGTTCTTCTGAGGTGGTATGATCCAAAGAAATGTGTTTACTCCTCTAGTGGACTGTGCTCTGGTCTGTGTGTGACCTCAAGCCTTGGAAGCTTTGACCTTTTCTGCTTTGGAACTGCCAGGAGGACTCCCTCTCCACAACCACCACAAGCTCTGCCACACCAGCACTCTTCCTCACCCCAGGACCGCCAACCATGACTGCAACCCAGATCCAAGCAGGGCAAAGCAAGGGAATCCTGCCTCATCACCAGCAAAGAGATCCCTGCATTCCTCCTCTGATCAGCCACTTGATCCCTGCACTGTCTATGGGCCATGAGCTCAGAAGATGCTGCTGCTGCAGCCACCTCTGCCACCCCAAGACTGGGGCCTGACCATGCCTTTCTCTCACCCGGGTCCAACAGAGTTTTCCCACCGACCTGCTAAATTGTCTTTGGCATTTGTGGGCTGAGAAGTCTGGAAACTGCCAAGCTCAATGATTCAGTGCCTTGAGTCCTGTTCCACCCAGTCTGCTCCAATCTGGTCTTTGCTTGCACAGCCCAAACTGGGCTCTGCTTTGCTGCCATCATGGTGCAATAGACCCTTCCCAGCAACCATCCAGGCCATCTCAGGCTGGAGACTTGTTTCACTCTGTCATTTTGTGGGTTCTGTAGCTCTAGGGTTTGTTTAGAATAATTTTTACAGGTGTTTGGAGGGATTTGGGGGAGAGCTCAAGCAAGTTCCTTCTTTCTCTTGGCCATCTTGGCTCTGCCCCTCTAGAATTTACACATCGTAATTGAATATTTGCTCTGCTATAGATAAAACTTCTTCTATCTCATTGTAATGCAAAAACTCAAAATAAGCAAAACCAAGCCCACTCTAACTGAAATTTATTATGTCAATCTACCTGGTCCTTAACTAGACTGGTTTCATAGTATAATCAGTTACTTTAAAACTAAAGAGGTTTGAATTCTGATCTTAGCTCTATAGCAAATATGTGTGTTTTCTAATGACTTTGTCAGTACACATGCAGCTGCTAGAGACACAGGGTCTTGTTACTCTCTGATTATCAGTTGGAAATGTGAAGAGAAAACATTGCCTTAAGGGATGCTCTTTCTCTCAATGCTCCCTTTACCCTTTGGCATCATCTGCAGGTATCTAAATGAATGTGTTAGCTCCTTATACACAACTGCAATCAGATTAGAAACTTTATGAGTATCATGGACTACAATTTATGGCATATTTGTTATAAGATTTTTGGCTCCCACTTTGGGGCTCTGCATAGACTACCAGTATATGTAGTGTAACAAGTATCCACTCCATATAAATGTATGTATATGTGTATATATACAAATATTAAAATGTAGCTATACATGTGTGCATATGTATATGTACATATGTGTTTATGTACATATGAGTATGTGTCTATATATTTGTGTATGTGTATACATATACATACACATATACATACATATACATATACACTTACACACAGAGATATATGTGTGTGTATCTATATCTATATACATATAGATACACTCACACATATCAACTACTCTTGACTTCCATGTCATGAGACCAAAAGAGTGGCAGATTAAATCCTTTTCCAAATTTGATTAAATTTCAGAAACCCTATAAAAGAGCAATTGAACAGCAGATGTAGAGTGATTACAACTGATTCCACAGGAGAAAAATGAAAAAGCCCAGTGAATTGCTATACTTATGAATGAACCCTTGTCAGTTAACTAACATTAAATAAGTCCCTACATTGTGCTAGCTGCTGTGCTAAGCCCTGACAATTCGAAGAAAGGCTAGAAACAGTCTGTGTTCTTGTAATTGCAAGCTAAGTAGGACTTTTTGCCATTTTTTTCTTTTGGAGTTCTTCTCAGCACTAAGGCAACCAAGTGTCTTTGATTGAGCCTTGCCTTTGATTGAATCAAAAGTCTTTGATGGCCTGCTTAAGTCACAAGAAAGCCTAAGTCACATGAGTTTGAGTGACGTGGTTGTGACACCCTCTGTGGGCTGACCTTGAAGAAGTGTGTGTGCACACATATATATGTATATATGTGTGTATATGTATATATGTATGTATATGTATGTATGCATGTATATGTATGTATATTTGTATATATGTATACATATGTATGTATATATGTGTATTGTGTACATGTGTATGTGTGTGTGTGTGTGTGTGTGTGTGTGTGTATACTCTGAGGTTAGCATTTTGCTTTGGAGGCTCACTCATTGGAAGAGTGTTTATGTGATTTGGACAGATGAGACTCTGAGTGGCCATTTTGAAAACCCAGATGTTGGTGCTTCTCTCTCTGGTAACTATGTATGTATTGCTATGAATAGACAGTTAGAAGCCCTGTCTACTGGTTTGTGTTATTTGCTCTGTTTATATAATTTCTGTTTGTAATTTCTGTTTGTGTTTTCTCCGAAGTTCAGGGTGCTGACTTTTTCTCCTGAACTAAGTGAATGATATATGTCTGTGTAATTAATGTGAGATTACAAACCCCTTAAAGTTGCTTTCCTTAGAAAAGCAGATCAAAGAAGCTGTGCTAGCAGCACTCTTGTGTGCTGGTTTTATTAGCCTTACACCTCCACAGCACAATGCAGGCAGCATTGTTGTTATAGTTCTCAAAGACCTTACATTCTAATCAGGGAGATAACAAGCAACCAACATCTATACAGAATAAATTGGGGATGAGAAAGTCTTAAAGGGAAGGCACTAAAAATAAAGAGAACTGGGAAAGAGCTCTTGAAGAAGTTGGGGCTTTAACTGAGACTTGAAGAAAAAAGGAGGGTGTTATACCAGAGATTTTACATAATATGGAATAAAAAATAACATAAATAAGAATTTAATAATAACTTAAATAACTAGAAAGACATTCAGTATTGATGACTTAGTACTACACAAATCAAAGTACCAAAAGGGTGTTTTCAGAGCTAGACAAAATAATAACAAAATTCACTTGAAAGAACAAAAGAAGTTGAATATCAAGGTTAATTATGAAAAAGTAGAGGAACGATATAGTGCTGTAAGCATTGAAACTATTTGTTACTGGTTTAAAAAGTAGGAAAGTAGGCCCATGGAAGATTATGCTAGAATGAAATGGAAATAATAATAGTATTCAAACTACACCAAATACATACTACATACACATACAATGAACTACACACACATACAATATACTACACATACACACACACATATATGTGTGTATATGTAATATATAATACAAAACACCAATTACCTAGGAAATAGCTCCTTCCATGAGAAAGATATCTGAAAAATGGGAGGCAAAAATTGGATATTAAATGAAATACTACTAATTCAAAATGATTACATGAGATGAATTTTCAGTCATGCTATAAAACGCTAGAAGAGAAAAAAAAGAAGAGGAAAAAAAGTTAGAAGAGAGCAGATCATATACCTTTCCTATCTATGGTTTAGTTATTGAATTCTTTTTCAGAGAGGGGGAGATTTTTAAAGCAGAATTTATCAATCAAGTTATGGGAAGCATAATATGATAAATAAAATATGTGTTCAAGTCTTTATATTTCATTAAACTCCTTTCCAGAGAGGTTGCCTGAATCAAGAATTGAGATTAAGGTACTGTGAGGGTGGGCTGAGAATAAGTTTGGAGAAAATATTCCCTTGACTGAGGATCAAAGACTTGGAGCCTAAAGGAACCTTAGAGGTCACAGAGTCTAACACCTCCTCTTTGAGGATAAGGCAACTGAAATGTCAAGACATTTAATCCAGCTCTAAGACACACTTCCCAAACTGCTGACAGGAGTAGTTTAAGAAGGAAACAAAATAAAGTACAAATTAGATAGTAACAAGAGTTGGCTTAGAAGACCCTCTGACATAATTGAAATTTTGTAGACTGGGAAAAGTGGTAAAGTTTGGATAAATGCTGAGTCAATATCATCCATCAAATCTTCTCTGCCTCATCACAGACTCTGAGATGGGAGGAGGTAGAAGAGTCTTGGCATCAGCAGGTTTCTTCCATCAAGCACCAAAGAGGCACTACATGTGTGCTTGGTGAAGAGGACAGGTCACCTGAAAGGGCTAAGCCCTAGGGTAATATATTCAAGGTCTCAACCTCTTGCAAGCTACCAACAAGTTAACAGAAGCACACCTGGAGAAGATGGTGGGACAAAGAGGAGACTGGGGAATAACAGGAGTACCACACTCCTCACGGCAGTGGCACACTCACTTCTCCCTCCTTCAGGAGACTTTCATGTCATCTCCTACCTCAAGCCGTATGTTAAATTGATACACAGAAAGATAATGTTCCCTACTCCAATTCTCCTATGTGCAACAGCTGAAGCAGAATGTTGAATTTTTGGAAGATCAGAATGTAAACAGAGACACAGACCACCAGATTCACTTATACTTGCTCCACCATGATATGGTTGGGCATTGAATTCTTAACTAAACAAAGGCTAAAGAGAATTGCAAAAGATAAAACAGGCAATTTTGATTGTATGACATGAAAAAATTTTAATTTCATAAACAAAATTAATGCCACTAAAGTAAGAAGGGAAATGGTTGACTGGGGGTAAATCATTGTGTGTCTAATAAGAGACTAATATAAAATAGATATACATATTATATGTGTGTATGCATATATATGTATATATAGGCATGTGTATGTGTATATGTATGCGTATATGTACATGTACAGGTACGTGTATATGTACATGTATATATCGCTTCCACTTGAATTGTCTTAGGAAGATTTTGAAGATCACCTGGCAGGGTAAGGTACACTGAGGTCCTTATTCAACTAAACTGCCAACCATTCAAACTCTGCTTCAGAGAGTGCAACTCTGATGGGCTGGCCACATTGTTCAAATGCAAAACATATGCTTGCCAAAAAGACTATTTTATGGAGAACTCACACAGGGCAAAAGTTCACATGGTGGTCAGAAGAAGCAATACAAAGACACTCTCAAGGTCTCTCTTAAGAACTTTGGAATTGATTGCATGATATGGGAGATGCTGGCACAGGACAGCTCAGCATGGCATGCCCACATCAGAGAAGGTGCTGTACTCTATAAGCAAAGCAGAATTGAAACAGCTCAAAGGAAACACAGGATGTGTAAATTTGGAATATCCACCCCAAATGTTCACATGGACTATCTGTGCCTGACCTGTGGTAGAGCATTCCATGCTTGTGTTGGTCTGATCAGCCACAGTCAGACACATTGAAACTTGACTCTAGCATAGTGATGTCATTTTGGTCCTCTTCGAGAACAAAGGACAAGAACCAACCATTCTATACACACACATACACACACACACACACACACACACACATATATACATACACATGTACACATATACATACATACACACACATATGTATGTGTGTATACATATATATGGAGTCTATATCTATGCATATGTATACACATGTGTGTGCACACATATATGGAGTCTATATATATATATATTTGTGTATGTGTGTGTGTGTGCGTGAGAGAGAGAAAGAGAAAGAGAGAGAGAGAGAGAGAGAGAGAGAGAGAGAGAGAGAATCCATACAAACTTGATGGGGGTGTCTTTGTCCCAATTCAAAATAACAGACAAAATATATCTCCAGAGGGTAGCTATATCTCCTCAGGCTTATAAGGGCAACCCTGAGGGATTAGAGGTATTTCTTCTAATACTATCAGCTAGAACATGCATTTTAGTGTGCTTTTCCTAATATCATTTGTCAAAAACAGTTCATACCTCCTCAATATAATCAGTACCAATGATCAGTATCCTACTATAAATTTAACCCTGGGCAGCTAGATGGCACAGTGGATAGAGCACCAGAACTGAAGTCAGGAAGACACCTTCCTGAGTTCCAATCTGGCCTCCAACACTTATAAGCTTTATCATCCTGTGGATATGTCACTTAACCCTGTTTACCTTAGTTTCTTCATCTATAAAACTAGCTAGAGAAGGAAACGGCAAACCCTTCCAATATCTTTGCCAACAAAACCCCAAATGGGGTCATAAAAGTTAGACACAACTGAAAAACAACTAAATAACATCAATTTGATTCTGAATCAATTGATTTCTTCTCAGTTAACTCAACCAATTAACATCACCTAGCTTTTACAAAGAGATATCTGCTGTAAAGTTATAGCAGGAACCAAAATACAAAAACATTCTCCTAAAATGGAATCAAATGGACTGGTTAGTGCCTTTTTAATATACTCTCCCAATTGAGAAATTATTGTCTCTGGAATTAATAATTAATGATTGAATTAGGACCAAGATTTTTCTCCTTTTCTACTTCCTCATCCCGAAACCAGCCAATGTGGGAAATCTTAGGCAGAGGTTTACTCAGACCAAGATCTAATCAGACAGTAAAAGAAATTCTAATTTTAGGCTAATGTATGAATTCCTGTGAATTGTGTTTGCTCAGACAGGTCTGGAAATTGTTGATCCTCCTTTTCTTCAGGCAGGTGCTATGAAAATTAATATCTCTTTCACCAAGATTTTGGTTATCCAAATCACATCCCCAAAGCCTTCATTGTAATATAACTCAGCCTCTTGCTGTAATATTCATTTTCTCTTTGATTGTTGACCAATCAGAGTTGATTGACACCTTAGGAACATCTACTTTTTAAAGGGCACATAAACTGTGAGCCCACTCTCACGAGGGGACTTTGGTCTAGGAGAGATGGCCATATGACCATCTTTTATTAATAAACATGCTAGCAGAGCCAGAGTTCTTCATTCAGCATCATCATCCACTTCTAGAAGCAGGCTGACCACATCCCTTGAGTCCTTACTGGCCTCCCATCATATAGACAATTAAGAGAAATATGTGACTAAAAGTCATCCCCCAATAGATAACTGGTAAGAGACTATTAATAGTTTTCAAGAAAATTGCACACTATTAACAACCATATAAAAGAATGCTCCAAATCATCAATAGTAAGAGAAATGCACATTGAGTATGTAAAAAAAAAAATAGACGGTGATTTAGGCAGTATGAGATTTTACAAGTACCTTTGAAAATGGTGCAAGATTATAAAGGCATTATAAAAAAAGTTGTTACTATTACTATTATATTTGTGCAATGCTGAGTTCATTCACAATAATACCACAGAGACTTTTCAAATAGTGTCATTTCTTTAATTTTGTATGTTATTTTATCTTTCGTTTGATTCATATTTTTAGTCTTTTTCTAATTTAAATAGTTTTGTGTCATATTGACTATTTTACTGATGGATTTTCCTGGAGAAAGTCTGAATTCAAGGAACCTATAAACCACTGACTGATAATAACAGTTATACTTTGCTTTTATAAGACATTTTTATCTCAAGATATCAAAGCACTTTTCAAACTATAGCTATAATTATCTCCATTATGCAAAAGGATAACTACAGAGCTATGAGACTGAGTGACTTATAGCAAGTGATTGACAAAGCTAGAAATAGAATTCCTGACTCCCATTCCTCTGCCCTGACTCCTAGACCATAACAGTGTTAGGAAATAAAACCATCAAAAATAGATTCTCAGGAGGTTCAAAATTGAGCATAACAAATTGAAACAGCTCTGAGATATTACCTCCTACCCCCTCAAAGTAGCAAAGATAATTAAAGAGAGAAGTAGTAAATGTTGGAAAGACTGTAGGATGACAAATATACTAATACAATTTTAGTGGAACTGTAAATTAAACTGTTTTGGGAGAAACAATTTGGAATTATGGGAGAAAATTCACTCAACTGTTCGTTCCTTCAGCCTAGCCATCCCATTACTGGGCACATATCCCTAAGAGGTCAAAGACAGAAAAGGGGAAAAAAGAGGCCCATATAAACTAACTGTTCTTAGAAATACTTTTTAAGGTAGCAAAAAACTAAAAGCAAAGTGGGTCTGCATTAAGAGAAACTGCTAAACAAGTAGTGATATTTGAACATAACGGACTACAAGGAATTGTACCATAAGGAAAAATGGATTCAGACACATATCAAGTTGTATGTGCATCATCACTGCAAATTAAGCAGAATCAGGAAAATATGCAAAATAATTACAATAATTTAAATTAAAATGATGCTACTTGGCATTAAGCTTTCATTATATGTAATTACCCATCATTGCTAGGAACTATAGAAGTGGAATGAAGTATACACTAACAAAAGTTATTGGTTACTCCATAAATAGGTTTTGCTTCAATGTTCTTCGTTTCAAAGAATGCTTCAATAATGTAGAGACTCTGTTTGAGGAGGAAATGATTGTTCTACAAAAACCAAAGGTGACAAAAAACTTTTTATTAAAAAAGAATTATTCGTAAGTAATGTGCTAGTCACTATACCAAATGGGAACAGACCACTCCCTTCACTGAATATATCCATCTGGCAGGAGACGGGTGAAGATGCTATTGCTTGCAGCTTTCCATCCAACATTTTAGTTAAGACTGACCTTTACAGGATATCGTTTTCTTCAAAAATTTCCTTTGGAAATGACATTATCTAAAACTAATATTGTAGCTATTATAAGCTTTTCCTACAGAATGTACATTTAGCTTTAACTGACTCTCTCTAATGTGCATCCACCCCTTTTTTTCCTCCTATGGCATTAAATTGCAACAGAGCAAATTTTAGTAGTCAAGAATAATTCATATTGGTGTTTAGTAATATCATAGCAAAGTGAGTGCTTATATCAAAATTTTAAAAATCTTTTATTTAATAAAGTGAATATCTGAATAGAATATGCCGACTTCAAAAGTAGGGTTAGCATTGTTGAAATGATTTTTAGCCAAGTCTCTGGCAGTACAATGAATCCTACCATAGGATGAGATAATCTAATATTCTATTGATGAAAGCTATATCCTTCTAATATACACTTTTTAATACAGTATTTCTGGTTAGGAGTACCTAGTTATGCTTAGACAGCAGTGACTCTCAATAGATGGTCACACATTCCAGATACTGTCCCCTAGCCCCACCCAACTCCTAGAGTGCACCAGCTGTATTTAATTCCTCCCTGAAAACTCCCTCATGAACCAGAGCCAGCTCAGCTTTTAGTCACACCATTTCCCAGAAACCAGACTTGCCAAGATCTCCAGTAACACCTTCACTGCCAAAACGAAAATGGTATTTCTCCATCTTGATGCTCTTTGACCTGTCTATTGAACTTGATGCTGCTAAAACCAGCTTCCAATGAGTATTCTCATTGACCTCGTTTTACAATGCCCTTCCCTTATTCAATGCAACTATCTTCAGTCCAGCCTTGTGCCTTTGTTACTTGCTCTCCTCCTTTATACCTGAATCATTGATTTCCAATATTTTGTATATCATTTGTACGTGAATAATACTCAAATAAATTTCTGTGTTCCCTGCTTCTGGCATCTCTCCATCATTCCTCTGCCCTCTATCTACAGGCCTCCGACTCCAAAGCAAGTGTTATCAACAATTCAAACTCATCTGAGTTTCCCATCTATTTTTAAGGTTCCCTGTTCAGCATCCTCATGCTAATACATTAACTTATAACTCATCTCTCAAGGAGAAGGAAAAATCAAACATCCATATTATCTTTAACTTTTCCTTGTTTATACATTTTAAGTCTTTGAATCTGCAATTAATTGCATGTCATGTACCAAATCTGATTTCTTATTTCTATATACACTATGTTTGGCCATGACAGTGCAGTACTTCTGAATCAAATAGGCAAAGTTATTCAAATGGTCATGTCAAATTTAATGCATTAAGAATTATAAGTCACAATTCCTATCTAGCATAGTGCCTAGCACATAGTATACATTTCAGACATATTATTTGGCACTTAGCTGGTTTTACATGATCCAGTTTTGTAGTTAAGATGGCCAAAATTGGATCAAATGGGTCATGATCAGCTTATTTCATCCATGATCAAATCAGATTGGCTAATTAGTAATTATGTAGTTATCATTATGCCTGAATAAAATCAAATTAATTTTCTGAACAGTTGATTAGGTCAAGTATTAGTTCAACATGCAATCCTAAATTTTTGTCAGACCAAAAGGATTAGCCATTTATCCCTTATATCCCTGTCTATAAAAATATCACCCTATATTCAGTCTTTACATTTTTCTACAGTTGTTTCTACCACTCTGTCATTTTACATGGCACCCTCTTCTTAAATGTCTTTTTCTTGGCCTATGTATCTTGCCCTCTTTCTCCAACGTAAGACACTTTGTCTGCCTTTCTCAGACTTTTTAGTTCTGTTTGTCACCTCCTCAGACATCCATGAAACTACAATAGTTCAATTTAGGCGTATTTGTTCACTGCACATTTAATCTGATAATAATGTCTCATCCCTTATGTTTTGTATGCCAAACCTTCCATCTCAGCAAGCTGCCCTCATACAGTTGTTGAAAAGATTCATGAAATTATATTTGGCAATGAGATAATGACCACCTCCTCTAATCCACCTCATATTAACCACCCCCAAAGCTCAGTCTCCCCTCCCACTTTCTACTTACCTTGGAGATAGATCTAAGTTCCAAGTTGCAGAAGTTTGTTGGGCCTTCCATGGTCAGTTTCATGGTAGCATTCTGTGCTATAAAAGATCTTTGCAGGAGAACAAAGGAGCAGAAAGAAAGGGGAAGGACGCATGTCTGGCCTGGAAATAAACCTCAAACCCATACCTTCACCAGTCTTCCCAGATAATAATACAAAACTACAGAAATGAATTGTCACTGCAGTAGCACCAGCATGGTCATGCACTGCATTGTTGGGCTAGAGAACTGAGGATAAGAGAGAGTGGGACAGAATGCTGTAAAGGGGTGGGGTTTGGGTGTAGAATTTTTTCCTGAAGGAAAAAGCCCAGAACCCAGCTGTGGCCATTTTTTTTCTTTACAAAAGTCATTTGGGGCAGAGATCTAGGCTGTTGAACAATGAATTGCCCAATGTAAGAGGAGACTGAGATACTTTGATATCCAGTGCCCAGGAAACCCACCATCAGAGGAAAGAAGTCAGAAGTAAGCAACAGGGGGAAATAAGGGAAGAAATTAAAACTACCAAGGATCTCAGGAGGAAGGAAACTCAAAGATCTTGATGACATACAAATAAATTATCAGGGAAAACACTGACAGCAGAATATTGTAGGTCTAGTAAATGAGTTCAGATATCTCTGAATAAATACTGCAAATCAAAGGAAAATGGCTCAACACTTGATTAGACAGCAGACCCTGAAGAATTTGAGGAGAATGTAGAACATTGCTGAGTGGATTAAAAAAGTAATGAGAATTATCAAAGTAGATTTTTAGGCAGATTTTTATATAGTAGTAATAATTGCTAGAAGAGAAAAACTTGAATCTGCAATGATGCCTTACCATAAAACAAAAGAGAGGACAACTAATTGGAAATTCAAATACACAGAAGTGAAGGACAATCTAGAAGAAAAGCAAAAAGCAATAAGATTAAAAGAAAATATTTTCTCAAATGAAGCAAAGCATAGTCATCTTAAAGACAGGACAAGAACAACTTAAGGATTATAAGTCTTCCAGAAGAACACAAGTCAAAAAACCTGAACACCATGATAGAAGAAATACTACAAGAAAAATGTCCAGAACTTCTGAACACGAAATGAAATTCTAATTGAAATAATGCATAGATTGCCTCCAGGAAAAAAACAAAGGCTGAAAAATCCAAAACACATAGTGGTTAACTTTATAAATTCAATTTTTAAAAAAATTCTGCAAACAACCAGAAGATTTTCAAATACAAAAGACATGAAAATCAAATAACACAAGATTATTCTGCATTCACCAGAAAATGCAAGGGGGGGATCGAATTACATGTTATAAAGTACAATGCAAATCTGAGCTTAACCACAAATGAAAAAAAGAAAGAATCCCAATAATAAAGAGGCATTCAAAATATTCTTAGAAAGAAAACTAGGCTTGAAGAGATTATTTGCTTCTTGAAAACATAAGACAACAGAAATGCAAGGGAGGTAAACAAGTACAGCAGCCAAGGTCAGAGTAAGAACAGAGAGACCCGTAATATACTTTTTTTTTTCTAAATGTACACAAAGTGACATAGGTGAAGGCAGAAATAAGGTAGAAGAAGAGAGGCAGGACTGGAGCATTCTGAATAGAACCTTGTGATACCTTACCTATGGATGAATCATTGTGTTTTGTGGGACTGCATTACAAAAAAAATGAGAGCGTACATTGAAGAGGGGAATGTGTGATAAGCTTGAGTAAAATTGATGGCTAGAAATAAAACAGTAATTCCTTTGGTCTCTCAATAAGAGAAGAGCCTGCATGGAAGTGGATGAGGAGAAGCAAGGAGGATTAAAAGTGGAGAGAGGGAAGCTGGGTTTTGGTGGTAGGAGAAGGTTCTACTGATGAGTGTTCCTATGGGTGAAGATGTTTTGTGAAGGGAAATAGGAAATCTGTGCTGGGTTTTGTCTGCAGAGATTTGGTACTTGAAAAGACCACTTGTCCTATCTCAAGGAGCAAAGAAGACAACTGGGGCTAACTGGTGCTTAGGGGAGTCAGAGATCATGGACCCAGGGGTCCATGGGACCAGGGAAGTGGTATATATGACAGATGGACCACAAAATCAGGTATGTGGGCAGGTGAAGGAGAGTGTCCTGCGATAGGGTAGTGTACAATCTGTCTTCCATAGAAACTGGTACTTTTCTGGGAATAAGGTACAATGGAAAAGGGAAAATGGAAAGCCCTAGAAGACAATGTCAAAATACTTTAGAGGGGAGAGCCTAGAATAGACATTGAAAAGATAGATAAGTTTCAAAACAATGAGTAATTAAAGTAACTAAAGAGACTTAGTATTATGTTTTAAGTGGAAGTTCAAAAAATCACAAATTACAAAAGGAGAAATTTAAATGTGAATATATTAAATAGTCCAATAAATTTTTTAAAAGATTGGATCAAAAACTTACAATCTATTGCTTATGAGTAACACATTTAAAAAAACAAAGATGTAAACAGAGTGAAAATGAGGGGCTGAAAAATGTTTTACTATGCATCGAATGACTCCAAAAAAGCTTGAGTTTCAGTCATGCTGTATTACAAAGCAAAACAAACATTCAACAAATACAAAGAGATAAACAAGGAAATTTATGGATATTGCAGAAATAAGTTTTTCATGACTTCATATGTATAATAGGCATTGTATTTCTTGTCTTCCCAACCACTGGGGAAAGGACAGAGAAGAAGAAAGAATTTGGAAATGAAAATAAAAATAAAAAGTCAATTTAAAAAAATAAACTATATTATGCTGAAAGGAACTATAGACAAAAAAAAATATCTGTATATACATGTATATGTTCCAAATGCATTAGCATCCAAATTCTTAAAGGAAACATTAACTGAGATACAGGAAAATATAGTGAAAAGAAACTTCAATATTCCTCACTCAGTTTGGGATAAATGTAACAGAAAGACAAATGGGAAAATATGCAACTGTAAAATATGCTAGAGAAATGATCTTCCAAGCAGAACTGCAAATATATACATGTATATATTTCTAACTACTGCATAGCACTTTTACAAAAATTAGGAACATATTTAATGTCACAGAGGTATTGCAAACAAGTATAAAAAGGAACTAATTATAAATACATCCTTTATAGACTATAATTCAATAAAAATAGTCATTGGTTCAGATACTGGAAAAAAAAAGACATACCTAATGAAAACTTAACAATGAAATCCTAAGTAATGAGGGAGTCAAGGAAAATATCACAGAAACAATTTTAAACTTATGTGAAATAAAATGATAACGATGAAACAAAAAGCAGTCCTCAAAGGAAAATCATATCCCTGAAAAAGTTACATTGACAAAATAATAAAAGAAAGGATTAATGAATTGAATATGCATTTTTAAAAATTAGGAAGTCAGAGGGGCAGAGCCAAGATGGTGGCTGGGAAGCAGTGGCTGGCGTGAGCTCCCCACCAAGTCCCTCCAAAAACCTATAAAAAAATGGCTCTGAACCAATTCTAGAGCTGCAGAACCCACAAAGTGGCAGAGGGAAGCAGGGCTCCAGGCCAGAACAGCCTGGATGGTCTTGGGGTAAGGTCTGTCCCACATGGAGCTCACAGCTGATGGGAGTTGAGCTGAGCCAAGCAGAGCTCAGCTTGCGCAGCGCGACCAAGGACCGACCAGCCCAGCAGCCCAGCAGAGAGTGCCCTGCAGGCATGAATTACTGAGCTGTGACATCTACCAGACCTCTCAACACACAAAGAGCAAAGACAACAGAGAAGGTTAGTGGGAAAAGCTGTGGGACTGCCACCGCCCCTGGGGCATCAGAGGTGGGGCAGCTTTAGAACTACAGCTGCAGTTGCTTCTGGCCCCAGGCCTACCTGGTG
>CM053622.1:503591976-503613803 GCA_028646595.1 Phalanger gymnotis | reverse complement strand
GGCAGATGGGGATGAAGATAATCAAAAACAAACACTTTCGAAAAGGGACAGGGTCAAGGGAGAAAATTCAATTAAGGGGGATAGGTTAGGAAGAAGCAAAATATAGTTAGTCTTTCACAACATGAGTATTGTGGAAGGGTTATACATAATGATACACATGTGGCCCATGTTGAATTGCTTGACTTCTTAGGGAGGGTGGAGGGGAAGGGAAGAGGGGAGAGAATTTGGAACTCAAGGTTTTAAAAAAATAGATGTTCAAAAGTAAAAAAGTTTTTTTTCATGCAACTAGAAAATAAGATGCACAGGCAATGGGGCATAGAGATTTATCTTGCCCTACAAGAAAGTAAGGGAAAGGGGGATGGGAGGGAATGGGGTGACGGAGGGGAGGGCAAACTAGGGAACAGAGCAACCAGAGTGTACGCCATCTTGGAGTGGGGCGGGGGAGGAAATGGGGAGAAAATTTGTAATTCAAACGCCTGTGAAAATCAATGCTGAAAACCAAACATATTAAAAATAAATTTAAAAAATTAAGAAGTCAACAAATAAATAAACTTAAAATAAGTACAAAAGAGGAGATATTAAAAGCACAGGAGAAACAGATAAATTGCAAATAAAAAATAAAAATAAATGAAACCAAAAGTTGGTTCTTTGAAAAAACTAATAGAGTTGATCATTTTTTTTAAGCTATTTAAAAAGAAGAGGGCAGAATACCAAATCAATAAAACTGCAAATGGGCCAGGTGAAATGACAACAAAAACCAAAGAAACAAAATGAATAATCAGAATATACTATGCAGTTATATGTTAACAAAACTTAGAACACAAAAGAAATAGAACAATTCCTTCAAAACTGCCCAGACTATCAAAAGAAAATATTGAGTCTCTTCTCCTCAGGAACTTTGTGTGTAAGTGTCAAAAGGAGGGATGAATGCCCAAGTGTGCTAGTTTTTGTAACTATTTACTATTCTTGCTATACTGCCTCAGTAATTACTCCTTTCTAAAAGGTAGCTGATGCCTTCTGGCTGATTGCTTTGGGAGAATACACAAGATGGGGGCTCATGGGTAACAGTACTAGAAACCATGACCCTTCTGGTTATCTCTGGTACACTGAAGGGAGTGGTAGTGTTATCCCACTGGAAACTTAAACTTACAGTACTTGGGACTTGGGAGAACAAACCAAAGAGCATTCTATAACGGTTTACTAGGACATGTCTAAAATTAAGGGAAAATGTTTTTTTCTTTTGATGAGAATATATTTATTCTGCCTCAGTAAGAGGGCAGGTGTTGTGAAGGTTATGAATTCTATCATGTAATGAACACTTGAAAGAATAAAATCATCTTCCACTTAGTCATAATACGTTCTTTTCCGTGCTATTTTATCCCCAAATTTAGAATTGAAAAAATTGTTCTAATCCTAGAGAAACATAAATCCATTTGAAGCATTATAAAGCCATCAAGGGAAATGTGGGATAATATTTTTACCTCTGAAGACACCACCACCAACATTGTCACCATGTGACTAGACAAAATATGTCTTTTATACAAAATTAAAGAAGCATTTTTCCAGTTAGAGTTAGTTCTTACCACTCCTGCCCCAGTTTAACTTGTTCTAATTACAAACCATCTATCTATAAAACTCCTTCCTCTGAACAGTTTTCTTCTTCTTTTTGCCTGATATTTAAAATCTGCAATAAAATATAAATGAGTAACAGCTTCCTGATAACCAGAAATTTCCATTTATAGTTAACTTTATTTCAGTGTTCTTTTTGATTTCTCAAAGGATTTTCTCTTCTCATTTGGCATAATCCTAAATTGGTTTGAATCATATTCATCTTACATCTATTGGACCTGAAATTTGCTACCAGTGATAATTTGTGTTCTTTCATTACAGTAAAGTACATAGGATGACTTTAGTTCAGTAAGGCTGTTTTAGGGACAGGAATATTAATTTGGTTCAATATTTGTTTTCATTCCTATACATATTCACCAACAAAACCAGTCATTTCAAGTGATCTTCTTACCCATATTGACAGGGGTGGGGGGTGGGAGGGGGTGGTAAGGAAGACAGAATTTTTTCTTTGTTTAAGTCCAAACAAAACAATGCATTTTTACTGGTGTTACCAATGCTTTAGCACCTATTTGGACTTTTCTATTTTAACAGTACAACACAAAAGTATCAGCCAAAACCCTTGTAGTTATTTATTGTATGTTTTTTTAATGTCTTACACTAAAATTAAGTCATTCTATTTCAACATTGAGGAACCACTTCTAGGCTAACAGGGGCAATGGCACTGTACCCCCACTTTGTATTCTATACCAAGGCATGTGTTTAGTAAAGACAAGAGTTAAGCTTCCTTTATTACTTAAATTATGGTTCTTATCTAGGGTTTCCTGAAAAGTACAAGAAGGAAGTAAAAGGCATTCATTTGGTGAGATTGGTAATTTATTTTCTCATGTAAAAGAAATGATAAACATAAAAGACTCACAGTGTACATTAACAGAACAACTTAAAACAATTCAGTAACAATTTATAATTATTGTTGTAAATGGGCATTTATATCCATGTGTAACTCACAAATTGAGTTATAAATAGATTGGGTTATAAATTGGGTTAAATTTATAACCTCAGATTGGGAGGGATCCTTGCTAATATCTAAACCTCATCAGAACATAAAACAATTTGCAGGATTTCTAATTAGGACTTTTAAATTCTACCTCAGCTCTGAACTGTCCAAACAACTGCTGGTACATATCTGATGGTAAAATTTCCAGACTTGGACCAACCCTCTTGTCAGTGGATGGCTTCTCCAAGAACACTGTGGTAGATGTCATGAACTATTATAATTCATCTCTGAGTAGATGGCACTAGGCCCTTTTCGCCTTGACTTATAACCACTGTTTTTGCTATTTCATCTCAGTAAATATCATTTTCTAAAAGATGATTGACGCTTTCTTGTTGATTAACTTGGAGGAGTACAGAAGATGGGGGCCCATGAGTGACACTACCAGAAAGCTTCCAAGCCTGGTCATATCCTTCTCAGGATAAATATTGAGAGCCAGAAAGAGCAAACATACAAAAAGAGAAAAGGTATCCAGGGGGTAGGCAAAAACTAAACCAAATAAGTCTCTTTGCACTAGCTTTGACTATGATGCTGCACTGAAAAGGGCCAGCCCTTCCTTAGCACTCACTGGAAGAGTTAGAGTTAAATAATGCCAACCGGTGTATGTGAGGAAGAGAGCCCATATTGGAAAATGTCTCTTTGTTTAACTGATTCAGCTTCCTCCCCTGCCCTCTACCCTCACTACCACTTCCACCACCACCACTGGCACAGGTTGGAGAAGACCAACAGACCACACAGAGTACTCTACCTCATACCAAAATGCAAAGTTCTTTCAGAGGTATGTCACCACATGGCCAGATGCAATCCCCAAAGCTACTATATAGTTAGCCAGTACCAGGAAGAGCAACTTGGAGAATGCCAGTGGGATGGTCCTGGTTATAACAAGTATAAATTGGAATAAATATGCAGACATTGCTGCATTGATTTCTCATTCTTGCCTTTATCTTCTGCAGATCAAATTACTATAATGCTTGGCTTATTGGTCTGACAGGAAAATAAAATATAAAGTTTCATCTTGTGCAAAAATTTTGTTGCTAACACATTATTTTTTAAAAAGCACAATCATATTTCACATATCTCGACATTCCTATACCTATTATTTATGAAAAAGCAACTCCAAGAAATTATAACTGACCTCTTTATACTTCCTGGTTAGATCATAATCAGATAAAGAAATGTCAGTGTTCTTGAACAAGGAAGTTAATGGAATTAATAGCGATTGCAAAATCGAAGATGTCGCAGTCTCTGTGTGACTGAGGCAGAGCACAGGTACTCATGGGAATTGAGGAGATTAAAATATCCCTGAGTATGAGGTCAAAAGATGATCATGATGCCACCTGATACATATGAGAGAGAGAGCCCATGCTGGTAGATCATGAGGTCAGAAAGGAGAGAAAAACTGCTGAACTCATTAAGGAAGGACAGAGAATGTCCTTGGGTTCTACACATAACAGCCATCAAGCTCTGGATTAAATTGACTAGCATGAACTGCAAAGGAAGAAGTTTTCTTAGTGAAAATGATTGAAGGAGGATCCTGAAGTGGCAATGGGGAGTGAAAAGTATTCTGATTTTTCCCACTACAACCAGTGAGTCCAAGAGTATGAGGTGAAATGTAACCAAGATTGGAGAAGTGGCTATCATTTGAAAGACATCATGTCTCAGTAAGAGCCAAACAAAGAAAAGAGTGAGAAAAAAACAAATTTATGATGAAGAAAAGTTTGTTCATTATGGAGCAGTATCTCCAAGGAGCACAGGGGAAAGAACAGTCAAATCTTCTGGAAGACTGGGGCAAGGGATGGTGGCAAAAAGTGGGGTTGAGGTAGATAAATGAGCAGAAGATGTGAAAAAGGTTATTATAAAATAGTTAGGAACTCAGAATAACTGTGGTGAATGAGTATAACAGGAAGAGGGTACATTAACGAATATGTAGAGCATGTAGATATAATATCAGTTGTTGGAGAGAAGTTTGTACTTTTCAAAGCCAATCTTCCCTTGAGATTCAGCCTTCTGGCAGATGATGATAGGAGGAAAATGTACCTTGCACATCCTAAGGAAGGCCTTGGGGAACAAGAAATGGAAGAGATCTTTTCTGGAGAGGACAACTATGTGGTAGAGATGTTCCTGGCACAGGGAACCATTGTGGACAATACCCCCCTAAGTGTGGTACAGGAAATGGCTTGAGAAAATAGCCCAGGCATGCCAGGTGTTAGGGATATTTCCACCATCACCACCATCACAACCATGTGGCCCAGTGCTAGAGAGAGCACTGGCTCAGGTCTTCATGGGAAGAAATCTCATGGACCGTAGGGGTCCACCTGCTCTAGTATTCAGCCTGGCCCTGGTAACAGCCTTGATTGTTTACAAAATTTTAATTTTATGCAATCAAAATTGTCTATTTTGTCTTCTGTGATCCTCTCTATCCGCTGTTTGGCAATGAACTCTTTCCCTATCTGTATGTTTTGAAAGGCAATTTCTTCTTTGCTCTCATCATTTGTTTATGATGTAACTTTTTATCTAAATCATGGATCGATTTGGGACTTAATTTGTCATATGATATGAGGTATTAGCCAAAACTTAATTTCTTCCAGAGTGCTTTCTAGTTTTAACAGGTTTTATCAAATGGTAAATCCTTATTCTAGTAGATGAGTTCTTTTACTTTATGAAACATTAGGCTACTTGACTCTTTCTCTTCATGAATCCAGCCTTCGTTCTAAGGGAATGCAAGTATATATACATACATATGTATATGTGTATATATATATATATATATGTGTGTGTGTATATATATACACATATACATATGTATGTATATATACATGTATAAATATGTACATATGTAAAATTCCCTCAACAATCCTAACATCCCAATTCCTCAATTTACTAATTTCCCATGACCTACTCTTTCACCACACCTGAGCTATTCAGAAAGATAATCATACCCTTGATCTTGCCATCACTCAAAAGTATTCCACATCCATACTCCTGAACTCTGAAATTACTTTATCTGATCATAATCTATTGTATTTCCACATCTCCCTCTGTCTTGAAACCCAGTTCTTTGTCCTCACCATGACCTTCAATTGCTTCGCTCTTCAGTTCTTTCCCAGATCACCTTTGCACTGGCTATACTCTCTTCCCTTTCCCATCTTGACCTCTGGGTGACCAATTCAATTCAGCTCTGTCCTCTTCTCTTCAATCCCTTGACCCTTTATTGCATTGAACATTTTGCATACCACTCAGATGTCTTCTGTAATGATCTCATCCTTCACCTGTTTGATATGATGAGAGGCCCTTCTTTGCAAGGCAAAAACCCCTACATGCATGAGTGATTCTATTCCATCTCCTCTTTTCAAGCAGAATGCCCCCTTGATCATCTCCATCTTCTTACCATAAATCACTCCCATTCTACTGATTTCCCTACTGCCTATAAACATGCCCATGTTTCTCTCATTCTCAAAAAACAAAAACCTCACTTAATCTATCCATCCTCACTAGTTCTATATTTCTATATTTCTCCTTCCATCTGTGGCAAAACTTCTTGGAAAAGTCATCTACAATAGTTATATCTCTACTTTCTTTTCTTATACTCTTCTGATCTCATCATTTAACAGAGAATGCTCTCTCCAAAGTTTCCAAGGACATATTAATTATAATTAATCGATTTATTAATAAATTAATTGAAATGTGATGTCATTTTCTCTTTCTTGACCTCTTCAGTCTTTGACAGTTTTGGCCACCTTCTCCTTAATAGGCTCTTCCCTCTAGATTTTTGTGACATTGCTCTATCCTGGTTCTTCTCCTACCTGTCTTAGCACTTCTCTGTCTCCTTTGCTGGATCTAGGTCACCTGGGTGTTGCCCAAAACTCCATTTTTGCCCCTTTTCTCTTCTTCATCTATATTTTACTTGCTGATCTCATCAGATCATATGGTTTAACCAGAAAATTCTCAGAACTACTTGTGTAGTCCTAACCTCTTTCCAGTCTCATATCTCCGACTTCCTCTTAAACATATAGAATTGGATGTCTCAGATATCTTAGAATCAACATGTCCAAAACTGAACTCATTGTCTTTTTCCCCAAACCCTCCCCTCTTCCTAACTTCCCTACTACCGTCTAGGGTGTCACCATCCTCCACATCACCCAGGCTCATAACCTCAGTGTTATCCTCAGCTCCTCACCCTATCTCACCTCCCATATAGCATCAGTTGTCAAGTCCTACAAATTCTATTTTTGCAACATCTTTCACATTACCACCTTTTCTCTTCTGACACTGTCACTATCCTGCTGCACACCCTGATCATTTCACACCTGAATTACATAATAGCTTTTCTGGCTCATCTACCTGCTTCAAGCCTCTCCCCATTCCAGTCCATCACCAGCTCATTAATCAAGTTGATCTTCCTAAAATACATGTCTGACTCCATCACCCCTTACTGAATAAACTCCAGTGGCCGTTTGTTATCACCAAGATAAAAAATAAAATCCTCTGCTTTTAAAGCCCTTCATAACATGGCCCCTTTCTACCTTTCCACTTTTCTTATTATGCCTTACTCCCCTCCATGTACTCTGTGATCCAGTGACATTGGCCTCCTCCCTGTTCCTCACACAAGAGGTTCCCCCTCCCAACTCTGAGCATTTTCACTGACTGTCCCTTAACACAGAACCCTTTTCTGCCTCATATCTACCTCCCAGCTTCCCTGAAAGTCTCAACTAAATCTCACCTTCTACAAGAACCCTTTCCCAGTATGCCTTCCTTCTGAGGTTACCCCCCAAATATCCCATATATATCATTTACGTGTTGTCTCCTTCACTAGACTTTGAGGTCTTTAAAACAAGGGACCATTTTTGCCTTTCTTTGTATTCCCATTGCTTAGCACTCTGTGTGGCACATATTAGATACTTAACAAATGCTAGTTAAGACTGACTTTTCCTTCAGTTCCATTATCAGACTATCTAGTTGACAGCTGCTTTATAGCGTATTAGTGCCGATCTGGTACTGATAGGCTCCCTTCCTTCCCAGTTATTTTCATTATTAAAATACTTTACCTTTTGTTCTTCAAGATTAATTTTGTTATAATTTTTTCTAGCTTTAAATAATCCTTTGGTAGTTTGGTTGATGTGGCATTGAATAAGTAAATTAATTTAGGTAGATTATCATTTTTGTTATATTGGCTCAACCTGATCATGAGTCATTAAAATTTCTTCAATTGCTTAAATTTGTGTTTCAGTAAAGAGTACTTTGTAGAGACAAGATGGTGGAGTAAAGGGAGGGCCTCACCTAACCTCTCCCAAATTTCCTTCTAAATGACATTAAAACAATGCTTCAAAATAAATTCTGAAGAGACAAAACGAACAAAAGGAGAGGAGAAAAAGATTTTTCAGCATAAGAAAACTTAGAAAGTCAGCAAGAAAAGTCTGTCTCACTGGGATGAAAGTGGAGAGCAGTTCAGCACAGGCTGCGTCTCAACAAGACAACAGCAGGCCTTAGGGGTATATGCATTGGTGGCAGTGGCTATTTCTGGAGCACTCAGCCCACAGATAATAAGGAAGTCAGACAACTGGTCAGAAGGAGATTACAGAGGATCATTTGCTAGCACAGGAAGGAAGACTCTGTTGAAATGTCCATAAGCTTTTCTGAGTTTCATTCTCAGGGTAAGGAAGAGCACTAGCAAAAGCAGGAACCTTGGTCACAGGTACAGGATAGAAAATAGTGCATTTGATCACTCACAGACCAGAGGACAGGCTGGGAGAGCAGTGACCACACCTCTCTTTAGATCATACCATCTTGGAAGAACTAAAAGCTTACAGACCCACAGAACTAGCTCTAAAAACAGCAACACAAAAAAACGTGAATATTGGGACAGATTTTCTCTTCTAAGGAATTTGTTATCACATTGTAGATCTTGCTCCTTTTCTCTCCCTTTATTCTGTTGCACATCATTGATAGAGAGGTAGTAATTTTTCTGTTTCTGATTGTGTAACTCATTATTGATCATTGCTCTCCTTTTGTTATTTTTTACTCTTTTACCTCAAAATCTCTTCCCTGGTCCATACCCTCGCAGTCTGCATATTACCAACAAAAACCAGCGGCAGGAGATAGAAAGAGAAATTCCATTTAAAATAACTGTAGATAATATACAATATTTGGGATTCTACCCACCAAGACAAATCCAGGAACTATATGAATACCATTACAAAACACTTTTCACACAAATAAAGTCAGATCTAAACAATTGGAAAAATATCAATTGCTCATGGGTAGGCTGAGCTAATATAATAAAAATGACAATTCTACCCAAATCAATTTACTCATTAAGTGCCATACCAATCAAACTACCAAATATTATTTTATAGAGCTAGAAAAAATAATAACAATTCATCTGGAAGAACAAAAGTTCAACAATATCAAGAGAATTAACAAAAAATGCAAAGGAAGGTGGCCTAACCATACCAGATCTAAAACTATATTATAAAGTCACAATCCTCAAAACTGTTTGGTACTGGCTAAGAAATAGAGTGTTGGATCAGTGGAATAGTTTAGGTACACAAGACACAGTAGTAAACGACTATAGTAATCTACTGTTTGATAAACTGGAAGACTAGCTTCTGGGAGATGAACTCACTATTTGACAAAAACTTCTAGGAAAACTGGAAAATAGTATGGTAGAACTAATCATAGGACAACATCTTACACCATATACCAAAATAAGTTTGAAATGGGTACATGATTTACACATAAGGGATGATACAGTAAGCAAATTAGAAGAGCAAGGAATAGTTTACCTGTCAGATCTATGGAGAAGGGAAAAATTTATGACCAAACAAGAGATAGAGAGCATTAAGAAATTCAAAATGAATAACTCTGGTTATATTAAATTTAAAAGGTTTTGCACAAACAAAACAATTGCAACCAAGATTAGAAGGAAAGCAAAAAGCTGGGAAACAAATTTTACAGCCAGTGTTTCTGATAAAGGCCTCATTTCTCAAACATATAGAGAACTGAGTCAAATTTATAAGAATACAAGTTATTCCCCAATTGATAAATGGTAAAAGGGTATGAACTGGCAGTTTTCAGATAAAGAAATTAAAGCTCTAAATAGTGCTCTAAATCACTACCTGTTAGAGAAATGCAAATTAAAATAAATCTGAGGTACTGCCTCATACCTATCAGATTGGCTAATATGATAGGAAAGGAAAATGATAAATGTTGGAGGCAATGTGGGAAAACTGTGACACTAATGCATTGTTGGTGGAGTTGTGAACTGATCCAACCATTCTGAAGAGCAATTTGGAACTATGCCCAAAGGGCAACCAAAATGTGCATACCCTTTAGTCCAGCAATACCACTACCGGGTCTATATCCCAAAAAGATCACATAAAGGGAAAAGGACTGACATGTACGAAAATGTTTATAGTAGCCCTTTGTGTGGTGGCAAAAAATTAGAAATTGAGGGAATGTCTATCAATTGGGGAATGGGTGAACAAGTTATGGTATATGAATATGATGGAATACTATTGTGTTATAAGAAATGATGAGCAGGTGGATTTCAGAAAAACCTCAAAAGACTTATATGAACTCATGCTGAGTGAATTGAGAAGAACCAAGAGAACATTGCACACAATAATAGCAACATTGTGTGATGACCAGCTTTGATAGACTTAGCTCTTCTCAGCAACACAATGATCTCAAACAATTCCAAAAAGTTCGTTATAGAAAATGCTAACCACATCCAGAGAAAGAACTATGGAGTCTAAATGCAGATCAAAGCATACAATTTTCACTGTTTTTTGTTTTTTTCTTTCTCATGTTTTTTCCCTTTTGTTCTGATTCTCCTTTCACAACATGAGTAATGTGGAAACATGCTTAACATGATTGCACATGTATAACTTATATCAGATCACTTGCTGTCTTGGGGAGAAAAATTTGAAACTCAAAATTTTACAGAAATGAATGCTAAAACTATTTTTACATGTAATTGGAAAAAATAAAATACTATTAAGGGAAAAAACTGGCCCCAGAGCAGGCTGGATTCTTTCCTTCAAGTTTAATGTTGTGTCACACATCCCACACACCCATGTTCTACCCCAGTTCCCTCTGTTCCTCTATTCCCTGGCTGACCTCTGCTGCAGCGGAAAGTACTGCCTTCCTTATTGCTGTTGTATTCTTCACTACTGTTGCAACCTGAGCAAATTTCTGTACTTTGGATCTCTGTAGAACTGAGAGTGAGAGGGGAGTCTAGAGTTAATTTCTGTTGCAAGAATGTGAGTCAACTTGTAGATCTCTGCTGCCGAGAGTATACTGAGTGACAGTAGAAAGAGTGTTGACTGAGTGTGTTGCCAAATTTTTTGCCTTCTTTGAGGTCTTAGTTCTCTAGACCATGGAGAAAGTTGAAATCTCTGGAGAATAATTCCTGTTTTGAAAAGGCTTAAGAAGTTATGACAATCGGAGAAAATATCTAGTCATGCATCTTGTTGTTCACTACTGCATTAGGCTTATACCCCAAACAGATCAAGGAAAGAAGAGAAGGACGTATATACAAAATACTTCTAGCAGCTCTTTTCGTAGTATCAAAGAAATGGAAACTACCTGGCAGTCTGTCAATTAGAGAATGGATGGATTATGGTATATCAATATAATAGAATATCGTCTTAGCACAAGAAATGAAGAAAAGGACAGTTTCAGAAAAAACTGGGAATACTTTTGTGAAATGGTACACAGTAAAGTGAATAAAATCAAAAGAACATTCTGTAAATATCAACAAGATTATAAAGACAAACAACTTTGAAAGACATGACCAATGCAGTAACTGACCATGTACAATTACATACTTGGAAACTCTCACTCTGAAGACAGAGAACATGGGGTAGAATATTGGTTGTGATGTTTACTACCTATAGTATATAGGTATAGCATGTATGCTATAGGCAAGTCTATTAGTCAGCCCAGGACTTGGTTTCCTCATCTATAAAATGAGAGGTTTTGATTTTATACTCTGGCTGGCCATATCTATATTCAAAAGGCTGCTATGGGCATAGAGAAAATAATGACTTTTCTCCTGTGGCTCAGCTCTTTCTCAGTGCCTTTTCCCCACTTACTTATCTACATGAGAGAATGGAAGAAATTTGGCTTGGGAAACCTTGGTACCTAAACCCCAGAGCAGCTATTTAGTAGTTATTATTTATTTAGTCCTTGTATGGTTTGTAGTCTAGCCTTCAGAAATTAAAAATCAGGAGGTTAGGAATATCCTACATGAGCTAATGAGGTTGTCCACAGGGACCTCAAGCCTAGCCACTAGAAAGTTTAGTACAAGTAAACCATAAGCCTGAAGCACAAGCTGCTTGGCTAACAGTGACTCTGCTTATTATTCTAAAGAGCTTGGCAACTGGGGTTCTGAATCTCCTTGTATCCAAGGCTCAGAAGGGAGCAAGGCAGTTCAATTCATGTAAGCAAAAATGCTGAGCAGATCTTTTTCCATAGTGAAGACTTTTTACTGCTCCGTAGCTAGGGCAATCACTTTTCTAAAAGAGCTATAAAAAGCTCCAGACTTTGAACTAAAAGATCATGGTAGAAATAGCCTTACAGTTAAAAGAGTTCAACTGAAGCCAGAAACCAGAACCAAAGCAGAGAGAAGCTCCGCAAACATTTATTCGGTAGGTCCATGCCTAGAAATATCCAGCAGAGGTTATTAATTAAATGGAGTAGCATTGAGTGAAGCCACATTTGAAAGAGACTATGCATCTAGGAGAAATTAGGCATACAGCAGAGATCATTCATTGAGCTTGGCAGATTAAGTATCCAGAGCAGCATCAGACAGAATTAATGTTGCTCAGTTGTTTTCAGTCATGTCCAACTCTTTGTGACCCCCTTTGGGGTTTTCCTGAGTAAAGATACTAGAGTGGTTTGCCATTTCTTTCTCCAGCTCATTTTACAGATGAGGAAACTGAAGTAAACAGGGTTAACTGACTTGCCAGGGTCGCACAGTTAGTAAGTGTCTGAAATCAGATTTGAACTCAGGGAAGTGAGACTTTCTACTCCAGGCCTGTCACTCTAGCCACTGGACCACTTAGTTGGCCCTATTGGACAAAATACTGTATAGCAGAGTTCAGCACAGCCCAGGTTCAGCCAGTATAGTACAAGAACCTTACCAGAAAACAATATAAGCATGAATTGACCTTTGATACATGTTGGTCAAGTAGGTGGCACAATGAAGAGGGTGCTGGGCTTGGAATCAGGAAAACGAGTTCAGATCTAGCCTCAGACACTTACTAGCTGTATGACCCTTGGCAAGTCATTTATCTTCTGGTTGCTTCAGTTTTCTCATCTGTAAAATGAAAATAATAATAATAATAGAACCCACCTCCTGAGGTTGTTATGAGAATCAAATGAGATAATAATTGTAAAGCACATAGTAAGTGCTACATAAATGTTAGTTATTATTTTGTTCCCTACATTTGTCCATTTCACATAGGTGGTCTCTTACATATCCACCTTGGCCACAATTGTTTCTTATGTCTATGGGTGTCTCTCCATATGTATTCCCTATATTTATCCATTCCTCTTCCAATGATGTATGTATCTGTGGGAAAGTATGCTCTAGGTTTGTAATGAGAATGATTTCTTTTTTCTTAAAATATTTCATTAAACAAAATCTTTTGAATTATTTGTACCCTCCTGCTGACCATTAAAAATTTTTCAAAAAAGGGTGGAGCCAAGATGGCTGTTAGAGGCAGCAACCTAACCAAACTCTCCAAATATTCCCCTCCAAACAACTTTAAAATAATGCCTCAGGTTGAATTTTGGGGCAGCAGAGCCAACCGAAGATCTGAGTGAGAAATTTTTTCAACCTAATGCAACTTAGGAAGATAGTAAAAGAAGTTTTTGACACTGGGACAGGGCTGGCCTGCTGTGCACTCAGTGGCAGCAGCAGCGGACCTTGGAGGCAGCCACAATAGTGCAACAGGAGTTTCAGGAACTCTCAGCTCAGAGACTATAGAGGTGTTGAACAACTGATCAAAAAGAGATTACAGGGGATCCTTTGCTAGCACTGGGTACAGCTGGCACTGATTGGCACTTCTATCACTCATATGCAGTTCTGGGTCACAGTTCCAGGGAGAGGAGCACTTGTGGTCAGCCACAAGGGAGCAGGGGCCCTGGTCACAGTTCCAGAGCCAAAAGGAACTCTAGTACTTATGGCTGCAGGACAGCATGGAATCTAGTCAGAATCCCAGGGCTGAGAAGAATACTAGCACTTGTGGCTTCAGGAAAGCAGGGGCCCTTTCAGAGCACAAACCAAGAGAGCAGAGCCATACCTCTCTTCAGATCACACCACTTTGGAAGCACCAAAAACTCACAGACCCCTAGAACTAGCTCTGAAAAGAGCAACAAGAGAAAATCCGATGCTTAGGTTAGGGCATCCCCTTCCCAAGTCAGCAGAGCCCAACTTTAACATAGAGTTCAAATCACAGGTGAGAGAATTGGAAATTGAGGGGATTCCCATCAATTGGTGAATGGATGAATGAGTACTAGCATATGATTGTGATGGAGTACTATTGTACTATAAGAAATGATGAGGGAGGTAGTTTCAGAAAAACGTGAGAAGACCTATATGAACTGATACAAAGTAAAATGAGCAAAACCAGGATATCATTGAACATAGTAATAGCAATATGGTAATAATGATCAACTGTGAAAGACTTAGTTACTGTGATCAATACAATGATCCAAGGCAATTCCAAAGGACTAATGATGAAGAATACTATCCACTTCCAGAGAGAGAACTGATGAACTCTGAGTGTAAATTGAAATACGTTTTTCTCACTTTATTTTTCTTGGGGTTTTTTGTGACGTAGCTAATATGGAAATATATTTTACATGATTTCACATGTATAATTGATATATATATATATATATATCTTGCCTTCTTAGTGGGAGGATAAGTGCTGGGAAGGAGGGGGAGAATTTAGAAATAAAAAATTTAATATTCAAAATAAATTTTGAAATATAAATGTAAATACAGCATAAGGGCTCATTTGCTATGGCTTTGAGTAGATGCAAAACTACAGGCTAGTTTGAACCTAGAATAACTATCTCAGGGGGATTTGCCCTACAAGTCACAGGGAAGATGGTGTCAGATAGGGTTGCTATGGATGCATATGAGAAATCAGGGATTTGGGTTTAAGGCATGGTCCTTAAGAAAGAATTCTAGGCCATGAACCCCAAGACATCTTACAAAGTTTTAGCAATCAAAATTTACATTCATTTGGGCAGAGCACCAGTAAGTAAGGGTATGATACCCTATTGGACAGAGGTAGAGGAAGGAGGAGAGGAAAGGAGATGAGAGGAGACAAGGAGGAAGGAGCTACTTCACCTTCATAGGAAGATGATACTTGTAACTCTTAAAAACTTTCTCATTATTAGGGCAGTTGGGAGTATATATAGACAGAGGGCATAGGTGTGAGTTGAATAAGAAGGGATGATATCTGAAAAATAAAAGTAAGGAGTGAGAAAGAGGGATGTACTGGGAGAAAGAGAAAAGGAGAGGTATGATGGGGTAAATTATTTCACATAAAAGAAGCAAGAAAAAGCTTTTAAAGTGAAAGGGAAGAAGGGAGAGGTAGAGGGGGGTAGTGAGTGAAACTTTTCTCATCAGAATTGGCTCAAAGAGGGAATAACATACATACTCAATTGGGTATAGAAATCTATCTTAACCTACAGGAAAGTAGGAGGAGAAAGGCGTAAGGTAAGGAGGGATGCATGATAGAAGAGAGGGCAGATTGAGGGAGGCAGTAGTCAGAAGCAAAACACTTTTGAGGAGGGATAGGGTGAAAGAAGAGAGAAAAGAATAAACAGGGGTGGGAAATAGAATAGAGGGAAATACATTTAGCAATTGTAATTGTGAAAAAAATTGAAGCAGGTTTCTCTAATAAAGGTCTCATTTCTCAAATATAAAGAGAACTGAGTCAAATTTATAAAAATAGAAGTTATTCCCCAAATGATAAATGATCAAGAGATAGGAACAGCTTTCAGATGACATGATCAATTCTATCTATAGTCATATGAGAAGGCACTCTAAATCACTATTAACTGGAGGAATGCAAATTGAATCATTTCTGAGGTACTACCTCATAACTATTAGATTGGCTAATAGGACAGAAAAAGAGAATGATGCTGGAGGGAATATGGGGGGAAAATGAGACATTGGTGGAGTTGCAAAATGCTTCAATCATTCTTTAGAGCAATTTTGAACTATGCCCCAAAGGCTATAAAACCATGCATACCCTTTGACCTAGCAGTGCCACTACTAGGTCTGTATCCACAAAGATTTTTTTTAAAAAGGGGTGGCAAGGACCTATGTGTATGGAAATATTTATAGCAGCTCTTTTCTGGTGGCGAGGATTTGGAAATTGGGTAGGTGCCCAGAAGTTGAGGAATGGCTAAACAAATTCTGCCATGTAGTTGTGATGGAATGCTATTTGCTATAAGAAATGATGAGCAGGATGCTCTCAGAAAAACCTGAAAAGACTTACATGGGCTGATGCAAAATGAAATGTACTGTGTACAAAGTAACAGCAATATCATAAAATGATCATCTATGAATGACAGCTATTCTCAGCCATACAATGATCCAAGAGAATTCCAAAAGGCTTATGATGAAAAATCCAATCCATCTCCAGAGAAAGAAGTGATGATATTTGAATACAGATTGAAGCACATTTGTTTAACTTTCTATATTTTCCTTGAGGGTTTTTTTTTGGTCTATGCATTCTTTCACAGCTTGACTAATGTGGAAATACGTTTTGCATGACCACATATATAACCTGTATCAAATTGCCTTCTCAATGAGGGGAGTGGGGAGGGAGGGAGGGAAAGAATTTGGAGCTCAAAGTTTTAAAAATGAATGTTTAAAATTGTTTTTGCATGTAATTTGGGAAAAATAAAATACTAAATTCAAAAAATAAAAATATTAAAATAAAAAAAGGGAAAGGGACATCCAGATGCTGCATAGTTTGAATACTGGACTCAAAGGACTATAGAGGTGTTTCATGTTTCATGACATGAATCATGTTTAAATCATGTTTCAAATGTTTACTAGCTGTGTGACCCTGGGCAAGCCACTTTACCTCCCTCAGCCTCAGTTTCCTCATCTGTAAAGTTGGGATAATAATAGCAACTACCTCCCAGAGTTTTTGTAAGGATCAGCTAAGATAAAACTTAAATTGTTTTACAAATCTTGGAGTACTACATGAATGTTAGCTATTGTTATTCTTTTGAATAAATCTCATTTAATTAAAATAAAATATATTTACAATGATGGTTAAATTAATGCACAAATATGCTAATACTGTGCTTTTAAACAATGAGAAAATCTAAATCTCATAGTTTAAAAAAGGACACTTATATTACCAACTTATCAGGCTGTTATAAGAAATATTAGTTGAAAAGCTTAAAACACAATATTGTTACTGTGTCATTGCTATCTCCATTATTATAAATCTTGCCCCTAAAAGAATCTATTATGAAGGTTTAATACTATTTTCTTGTGTCATCAATGGGGAAAAGGATAAGATTAGAACACATTGAGCCTAAAATAAATCTATCTCAAAAATAAACTGGTAATGTATTTAAAATAAAAAATATTACCTAGGGGCAGCTAGGGTGGCACAGTGAGTAGAACACTGGCCCTGGAGTCAGGAGGACCGAGTTCAAATCCAGCCTCAGACACTTGACACATGTACTAGCTGTGTGACCTTGGACAAGTCACTTAACCCCAATTGCCCTGCCAAAAAACAAAAAATAAAAAGATATTACCTAGAAAGCCACCTAAAGTAAAATAAAATATTCATTTTGGGACTTAATAAGAGTAACATGTATATGTGTATACATACATACGTATCTAAACACTATCTTCAGAGACTAATATATATGTACACATATACATACACGAATACACACACACTGTGTCTTCAGAGACTATTATATCTCACGACTCAACCAAACAATAGCAATAAGGTTTTATTTTGAAAATATGCCTTTGTATTTGGGAGAAGTTTGGAGTCATTAAAGGAACTTTACAATTTCCTAAGGGCAATTCTGTCTCTACTATTTGTTTAATGTGAGGACCAATTCATCATCCACGTGTGCTGCCAGTTCTGATGGATATGTGTGTGCATGTGTGTGTTTAGCAATAGACAAGTTCTAGAAGTTGCCCATCTAAATGCAGGTTATTATCTGGAAAACAGATACTCTTTTGGGTGATCAGGGGTCTGTTCTTTTATAGAATTAAAAATGAGCATCTTCTTCCTGTCAATCTCAAGGTGTAAGAACTACTCTCTGAACTCCAGAGGGTTAGTGGGGCATTGCATTTCCCCACACTGGGCCATGAGCCATGAGGCCTTGGTCTCCTAGGCAACTCCATGCTTGGAATGGGGTCATCTCCTGTTTGTGTCTTCTTTATTGCTTTTTTATTTTACTTCTTTACTTTTGGTACAGGGCCTTGTGAGATCTCAAAGGGAGCTGGCAACTTCATTTCACTCTTGAGAATCCAAATATCAGGGTGACTGCCAGAGTAGTTGGGGCAGAAACATCAGCAGAGGCAGACTGGCTAAGTGAGAAAGAGAAAAACTACCAGAATCTAGTGTGGGGGTGGAATTGGAGCATGAAGCATCCTAATTCTCCTATTTAAGAGACAGGTAACCCCAGAGCAATGAATCTGGTACAAATATCAAGGGAAGGTAAAGGACAAGAACTTGTGAAATTCACCAGCCCATGATGCCTTTTCAGTCATCCTGCTAGATAAGGGGGAGCCTTGTCTGGTTTTTGTGAGGGGCTGATTTCAGTTAACCCTGAGGGCTAAATTCCTTTTGAAAGCTCCATATGTGGTCAGGGCTAATCTAATTCTTTTTTAATGCCTCTTTTTCTGTTTAACATCAGGAACCAGTATGATTTTTATCAGTGGAAACGACATCAAAGAAGACACATTACCATCTGCTTTGTCTCTGCACCCTAAGGATTATAGGACCTTTCCATCTGACTTGCAGTTGAAATTTCTCTGTTTGTCTTCCCTATTTCAGTGTGAGTTCCTAGAGGGCAGAGACTGTATTACTTTTCTATCTTTATCCCTAGTGCTTAGCACGGTGCTTTGCACATAGTAAGCACCTAATAAATGATTTTTTATTAATTCTTTCTTCTTTCCTTCTGTCTTCCTTTCTTTTTGACCTGAGCACGTTAGCACTATTGTTTGGTGAATTTAGAATTTTATTAGGATTTCCCTTGTTGTGGCAGAGATCCATTGGGGAAATTTCAGATTCTCATTAATATAGAGACCCAAAAGAAATTTGCCTGGACCTCTCAGAATATTCATGTTACAGTAACTACCTGGAGTAATTTTGGTGTGCTCTATATGGAAAGGGACACAAAGAAAGTTTTGTCTGGATAAAAATAAGTTTAAGGAGGGATAGAAAGGTCAGGAAGAGCTTCTTCAGAGGGTGGGAAAGTGAATTGCTAAAGGAGGTATAGTAAGATTGCCTAGCAGTGGTAAGGGCCCAGTTGAGGTTATATAACATAAATCTGTAGTGGATCCAGTCAGAACAGTTGCCTGATTTTCTCTACCGTTGTTCAGCAGCACAGGTATAGGCACAAAGGTGACAGGTGGTGGGAGTGATCTAACGTTTGATATGATAATGATATAAGAGAACTAGGCATTCAAAAAAGGAGGATAGTACATAGTTGAATTGCTTCACCAAGCAGTCAAGATGGTGAAAAGAAGAGAGAGGGGCTATACAGGGGAGATGACCTGGGAGAGAATTGAGGAGTCAAAGGATTGGAAGCAGATAAAGAGTAGGGTTATATAAGGGAAGGCAGAAAAAAGTTGAATAAATAAATAGATTATGGTCAGATAAAGGGATTTCAGGGTTCTTAAACATGAAAGCGGTACATTCTTGAACATGAAAATGGGTGATGGCAAGATCAAAGGTATGGCCAGTTTTATTGGCAGCTGAAGTGGGCTAAAAGAGAAGCTCAGGGGAAGTGAGTACTATATTTCACCACATAATCATGGCAGACTTTATGCCAAATTTTTTAGCAAAAAAGTGTGATGTGACCATTACGTGAATCTTTAAAAATTGTGCCAGTGTACTTAAAAATCATTTATTACTAAACTGTATCATTGGCATATGAACTGTACAGTTTAGCTAGCATAGAAAGATGCAAGTCTTACCATATCATGTGACTTATTTATGGCAGCTTTGCCTGCCCGCCTGCTTACCTTGTGCCTACTGCTCTTCATTGGGGGTTGAGTGACAATACCATTAGTACTGCAGCACTCTAAATGAACCATCCAAGTCAGTTTTTAGAAATATACTGATAACACATGTGCACTGAGAATACTAGGCTCATGGCTCACAATGTGTGAGAAATAAATGTGCGTCAATATGCCACTGGTGCATACATTGCTGCTCTGATTACCTTTCAGGTAGTGTGACAAACAGAATTATACCAAGTGACAATTATGTGATGAAAGGTTACAAACCAATTTTTGGATTGAAAAAACAAGGTGCAACTATTATGCAGTGGCAATGGTTGTGCAGTAAAATATGGTAAATTGAGGAACTGAATGGTTAAGCTACTTGAGGGAGAATCAATATGTATGTTGAAGTCCCCTGGTACAAGGCCAGGAGTTGGGGAAGAAAGAAAAATTGTAATCTATGTATCAAATTAATTTAGCAAGGAAAAGGACTGACCTGAGGGGTCTATAAACAATAGCTACCAAGATTTTGATTGGTTGGTGGATATTAATAGCAATGAACCTCAGAGGAAGAAAGATTGCTGAGGAAGGAAGAGAATTTGGAAGTGGCAATGGGGAGCAAAGAGTATTCCTACTCCTCTGCCTTAATCAGTGAGCCAAGGAGAATGAATAAAGATACAGCCAGTACTGGAAAATGTGATGAGAAGGTGCAACTCCAGCAATATCAGGGCCTCTGCACAGATACTTCTGTCAACAATTCTTCATCTTGCATCAGGGTCATCTGTTTAAAAGTGGTTAAGAGGTCAGAAGCCTCTTGCATGCAAACTGTCTCAGCATTTAAGTTGATACCAAGGCTGTCACTGTACCACCAGTAATCCCTGGCCTACCTGATAAAACATCTTCCCTGAATACTTTGCCATGATCTCCACCCCTACTCCCGCCAGAAGCCTCTGTGGAATGACTGCCCCCTTTTCCCACAGTGGCTAAATGAGGATATCATCTTCATCCAGTGATGCAGAATTAACACCAAATCAACTAAGAGATCTCTTTCTTCCAGGTAAATATACACCCATCATAATAATATAGCAACAATGTCACCTTCCCCATCCTATTAGAAAGTAAGATGTAGGGGCAGTTAGGTGGCACAGTGAGTAGAGCACTGGCCCTGGAGTCAGGAGGACCTGAGTTCAAATCCATCCTCAGACACTTGACACACTAGCTGTGTGACCTGGGGCAAGTCACTTAACCCCAATTGCCCTGCCTCCCTCTCCCTCCAAAAAACAACAACAGAAATCAAGATGCCTTCCAACAATGCAGAAACCAAGATGCCTCCCAACAATACAGAAAGCAAGACTCCTCTTAACAACATCACTCCTTGGTCCCCCAAGCCTTTTCTGGGAAGGAGTTCTTTAAACCATCCGAAAGAAAAGGAAGTCTACCAATTGAGGGGAACCTGAGCTACTTTTCTAGAATGTGCCGCCCTCTGAGAGGGAAAGAACCTTGAGGCTAAGGAAAAGTTGATGAGGATCAGCCAGAAATATGTTCAAAAACAGTCCATTCTTATTCAGGTAAGTCATCCTAGAGAACGGATCCAAGAACCCACAAGGGACAGAGGAGTCTTTCCCCTTCCAAGGCAGCATCAATTTGTCATGGACGTGGCTTCTGGGAGATCGGACATCTGATGTGGGCATAATGACGCCACTGTTTGTCAATAAGGGCAATGCTTTAACTCTGAAATTTTTCCAGTTGACAGATTATCACTTGGGTTAGGAAGAGCTGTCTTGTCATTAGTAAAAGGGATCATAGGGTCTTGTACCCAGCACAGCATGGTATCACCTCAAATATCCAAATTGATACTGGATCCACTCCCTGTGTTGGTAAACAAAATGGGCTCCTTAGTTCAACAAGTGCCTGAGAAGAGTTTGGCTTTTGTTTGCTTTGAGTAATTCAGTGTATTTCATTAAG
>CM053622.1:503572868-503591476 GCA_028646595.1 Phalanger gymnotis | reverse complement strand
CTATGTGGATGTGAACCTCCCAGGGTCCTAAGGGGAGAGGCTAACTCAAGAGCCAATCATAGCAGCCTAAGTTCTGGTCATTCAGATGACATTTGATGATGTCTGAAGGCCTATAAGAAGGGAGGATAGAGCCATTTGTGCAGGGCTCTCGAGATGGTGTTGATGAGGAGTCTCCAGGCAGCTGTAGCTAAGGAGCCCTCCAGCTTGTAAACCCAGATGCTGAGACTTTGTTAAACTCTGGTAACTATGTATTGGGATTTGAATCAGATAAGGTCTGTCTGTTGATGTTTGTACTTCGTATTTGGTTCTGAAGTTCAGGGTGCTGGCTTTTCCCTCTGAATTAAGTGAATGATATTTGTATGCTGAATTAAAGTAAGCTTGTCAACCCCTTAACCTTGCTTTCCTCAGTTAAGCAGATCAAAAGAACCTGTGCTGTCAGCAGCTTTCTGGGTGCTGGCTATGGGTGGACCTTACACCCCCACAGAAGCTGCTAGCCGGATTGTGGAAACACTCCCCAACTTCTACTCTTGCAAGTGCTCCAACCTGGTTTTTTAGTATGTGTCTCTGAGTGTTGACATGCCCCACAAACAACTGTATGCAGTGGGAGGCAACTGCAAAGTTTGTCCACTGGTCTCGATTCCAAAGGGGAAAGTCTTTAATTGTCTAATCCTTTGTTTTCCAGGCCCCAGACCAGTTGGCCAGACCATAGTAAATGCCCAGGAACTAGTATAGATGAAGATCATCTCTGCTCCATCCCTCAAGGCTTTCTCATATGCCAGCCATACAATCTGGAGCTCGGCCAACTCAAAAAATTTGCTAGTACCCCTATCCACTAGAGTGTCTTCTCTTACCAGACTGGTGGTTGTTGAAGTCCATTTGCTCTTCTCTTGTAGCAGATGGAATGATCAGACAAGAAGACGGAATGGCATTTCTCAGGAGGCGGGTCCATAAAGACTGGAGCCAACTGGGCCAGCAGAGGAGGCAGGGTTTCAGAATCTGGACTGAAGGCCTCAGTCCCTGGCATAGTCACCAACTATTTGTGAAGACCATTATCACCAGAGGGACCTGGGGAAGCATGATTTCTAATGCAAAATTTTCATTTAGCAATAGAAGTCTCTTATGCTCTACACAAGATGGACCATCTTGTATTACTCAGCCAATAGTAGGCAGCTCTGACCAAAACATGATTGTAAACCCTGTGTCATCTGTTCAGTAGCAATTAGGGCTTAACAAAAGGCAAGCAACTGCTTTTCAAAAGCCGCTCTTGGGAACTTGGAGCTCCAGAGCCAAACCGTGCATATTGTAGCCACCCCTTGGTACCTGCCAAAGGCTTCAACCAGCCTGGTCTTTACTGATGAACAGCCTGCTTTACACTTTCCAGGACTGTAGTCTTCTAAACTTCATTTGAAAGACACTGACTTGTGGGTGACTCAGTAAATGGGGGCCATCAGGACAGGCAGGTAGCGAATGACAATTTTTCAAAATCTAAAGAGTCCAATAAGTCTCTGAGCTTACTTCTTAGATCATGGGGACTTAAGCGTCAGTAGCTTATTCTAGACTTTGCCTGGAATCCTCTTGCCTTTTCCCTTCTATTGTATTTCCCTAAAATTTGACTGAGTAGGCTGAATTCTGGGATTTTCACCCACTTCTTCTGTCTCCCCATCTGATCTAGGGACTCATCTGATCCAGTCAATACTACATCATCAGAATAGTGGGGTATACCCATGCCCTCAGAAAGGGAGGCCTCTTTTAGGTCTCTGCCCATCATAACGTGGCAGTATGAAAGAGAGTGCAGTTAGCTCTAAGAAAGGACCAAGAAGGTGAATTGGACTCCTTCCTAGGGGAAAGCAAACTGTTCCTGACTAGTGTCAGTTATAGAAATAGAAGGAAAAGTGTTGACAAGGTTGATAGCCCCATACCGCTTACCCAGGGCTTGGGCTATGTGATCTACAATATTGATGAGATCAGAAACAGTTGTAGAGATAGGCATGATAACTCTGTTCGGCTCCCTGTAGTCCACTGTGAAGCTGCCAAGTACCAAATGCCTTTCTCATAAGTAATACGGTGTTGCTGTAAGGGGATATGGTATAAGGAAGTTCTCCAGCTTCTTTGATCTCTATTACTAAAGAAGAAATATTTGTCATCCATTGGGAATCAAGTATTATATGGCATTAAATACATGGAATAATTTGTGTAACTCTAAGGGTTTCCATTTGGCCCTAGCCACAGCAATATGTCTAGAGGTTGCTGAAAGAGTGTGCCCAAATACTGAGCCTGTAGTACCCCTTACCTCCATGGATTGCCCTCTGGAGCTTCCCTTGAGCCTCAGGCTTAGAGTGAGACTAAAGGACCCCTAATGCCCAGTGCGTAATTTTCCAGTACAGTTTTAAAAGCACTCTATGGTCTGGCCATCAGTTGAAATCAATCCCATATTTCAGGAGCCACAACCAGAGCTCTCTTCTGGAAATAGTGTCCTCAACTTCTGCCCACCTAGCAAGGCTATGGGTTCTGTGACTGCTCCTCCCATTCCCAGAGTGACTGTACTGTACTTGCATTTGGGCAAGACACTACTGTCCCAATGTTCTTCTTAAATGTTACAGCTTGTTCAGCCAACGCTTGCATGGTTGAATGGTGGGAAAGACCATAGCTAAAGCATAGTTAACATTCTACTGCAAAGAGATCTTACCTGGCTCTCTTCCTGTTTTCAAAGAGTGACAGCTCTTCAATAATAATATAATGGGAAAATCTTTAAACACTAGCAAAAAGCCCTGCTTCTATCAGTTTTAGGTGCCTGTTTCAGACAGCACTAGTGTGAAAATGAAGCCAATGCCCTCATCATGCACGGCATTGTTGTCATTAATCTTTGAGAAATCGTGGAGTAAAGGTGCCAGAAGAGCAAATATTGGCAAAGGGCTTGATTTTCAAAAAGACAGATACTGAAAACTTCAAGCCAGTAAATGATGTTGATTGATAGCAAAATATAAAGAATTTATCAAATAAACGATTTGTAAAAAACAAACAAAAAAGCCCCTTTACTTGATTTTTATCTGGCTCTTTGTCGCTAAATTCCTTGAGAAGGCCATCCACAATAGGTATCTTCACTTTTTCTCCTCTTGCTCTCTTCTTAACCTCTTACAATCCATCTTCCAACTTTATCATTCCACCAAAATTGCTCTCTCCAAAGTTATTAATGATCTCTCACTTGCCAAATCTAATGGCCTTTTCTCAGTTCTCATCCTTCTTGATCTCTATGCAGCCTTTGATCCCCCTCTTTTCCTTGATACTAACCTTGGGCAACCCACAGGGCTCTGTCCTAGGCCCTTTTCTTCCTCTATACTATTTCACTGGTGATCTCATCCACTTCCACGAATTTTGTTATCATCTCACTGCTCGTGAATCTCCAATATATTTATCTAGCCCTAACCTCTCTGCTGATGTTCAGTCTCATATCTCCAATTGCTTATTAGACATCTCAAACTGGATATCCTATAGAATCTTGAACTCAGCATGTCGAAGGTTTAGCTCATTATTCTCTCCTCTCCTCCAATTTTCCCCTTCTAAATGTGCCTATTACTGTCAAGTTCCCCAGGTTTGCAACCCTGGTTTCATCCTTGACTCGTCACTCTCTTTCACCTCTCTACCTCCCATATGCAATCTATTGTCAAGACCTATTGATTTCACCTTTGAAACATATCTCAAATACATCCCCTTCTGTAATGTTAATGGAATAGAAAGATCTTTGCCATCCATTAATAAGCTTGTGTGACCACATGTGTTTCAATCACGGATGTCTTCCTGCTTTGAGCTCTGGCCCAGCTCACAGCTGTGATATATCCTGAGTCACACAGAGCCCATTGGGGCAGAAACTTGTCTAAGAGGAACTTGCCTAAGGGAAAGCTTGCTTAGGGGAGGCTTGCTTGTAGGAAGGCTTTCCCATTTTTTGATACTAAGCTAATTAGACCCTGGGTCATAAGAGTTGCCTTCTGGCTCTGAGCCTATTAGCCAAAAGTGTATATATATATTCCAAGGTTGGTATTTCGCTTTGGGGGCTTGCTCACGAGAAGGACCTTTTGATTCCCTGGACAAGACTCTAAATAGCTGTTTGTTAAAAGCTCCCCTGACTACTCTGATGTTGGTGCTATCCTGAGTTGGTGGTATATCTAGGTGGATGTATTACTTTGTTCAGACACTTGGAGCCCTGTCTGTTAAATCTTTGTGCTAATTTCTCTGCTCATTTTTTTTACTTAATTAAAGGTTGTTGACCCCTTTAAAAGTTGCCTTTCCCTTAGAAAAGCAGATCAAAGAACCTGTGCTAGCAGGCCATCCTGGCTGTGCTAGAGTGTTTGCTATTATACCTTCTCTCCTCTGATACTAGAGAGAGAGAGAGAGAATGAGAGGGAAAAGAGAGAGTTTTCCTAATGTGACTATGTATGGATTGTACCTGTCCCTGCTAAAATGTTATGTTCCAGGTCATGCTGCCAAGCATACAAAGATATTGAGCACAGAAAACAATGAAGGTTTTGGCAAAGATGAACCTGTGTGACAAGATCAGCAATACCTGTATTCTTAACACCTTTAGAATCACTCCCTATATTCTTAGAAATTTCCATGTCTGAGGTTGTGAGATGCTAATTATATGGAAGAGAAGAGGTGTGAAAATGAATTTTATTGATACCTTTTTTTTTTACATCACACATCTTTTCTCCAGCTTCCTCTTCCTCCTGACCTCTCCCATAGAGCCATCCAATACGCTACATGATATTTTTAAAGTACAAAAGAAGAAAAAAAATCAGGAAAACTAATCGAAACATCAAAAAAGTCTTCAATGTACCACAATTATGGACCTCCCACTTCTGCAAAGAGTGAGGTAGGCTTGTTTTCTCATCCCTCTTCTTTGAAATTGCTTATTCTTTGTGATTTTATGACATTTGCTTTTAATAGCTAGCATTTATATACTAAGAGTTGCAAAATTCTTTACAAATAATAGCTCACCTTATCCTCACAACAACCCTGTGAGGTAGGTGTTATTCTTACCCCCATATGGAGAAACTGAGACAGAGAGGGGCTAAGTGACTAGTCCAGGGTTACACAGCAAGTGAATATCTGTGGCTAGATTTCAATTCTTTCCATTTACGTTGTAGTAGTCATTGTGTCTATTATTTTCTTAATTCTGCATATTTTACTCTGCATCAATTTATGAAAATCTTTCCACACTTGTCTATATCCTTCATATTTGCTGTTTCTTACAACACAGTACTATTCCAATAGGTTCATGTATCACGACTTATTTAGCCGTTTCCCAACTGATGTGAATCTATTATTTTCTATCACAAAAAAGTTTATATATCTATATATATGTATATACATATCATATATATACATCTTTACACATATATGCTTATCAATAACTTTCTTGGATATAAGGCTAATAGTATAATCTGTGCATCAAAGAGTATGGATATTTTAGTCACGTTAGTTGCATGATTCCAAATTGCTTTCCAAAGTGATTGTACTTATTCATAGCTCCAGCTCCAGAAACAATATATTAGTGTGTCTATTTTTGAGGCTATGCCTTTTAGACTTCAAATTTTTTATCTTCTTTTCCATTTTCAGAGTATGAAGAATTAGACAATATACCCAAATATCCGAGATACAGCTAAATTAGAAAGTGATGTATTAGTGCATTCTTTCATGTGGTTGTTAATAGTTTTCAATTTTAATTTTGAAAACTGTTAATATCCCTTGACTTCTTATCTATTAGAGAAAGGCTTGTCTGTGTGTATGCATGTATGCATGTGGGCAACTAGGTGGCACAGTGGATTGGGTGCCAGACCTGAAGCCAAGAAGATTCATCTTCCTGAATTCAAATCTGGCCTCAGATACTTACTAAGCTGTGTGACCCTGGGAAAGTCACTTAACCAAGGTTAAGTTTGCATCAGTTTCCTCATCTGTAAAATGAGCCGAAGAAGGAAATGACAAACCACTCCAGTATTTTTTCCAAGAAAACCCAAAATAGGGTCACAAAGAGTTGGACACCAGTGGAAAAAAAAGATGATATATGCATACACTCACAAACACACATGTATGTATATATTTATACGCACACCTGTTATTTGTTTATATCTCTTGGATACCCAACACTTATCACAGAAATAGGATACCAAACTTTTTCCCCATTCAACCACTTCCCTACTTTTATCTTTGGTACATTATTTTTTTGTGCTCAGAAGCTTTTGGATTTCATACAATTAAAGTTACCTATTTTCTCTTTTTTAATTGCCACTCTTCCTTGTTTATGTATGTATCTCCTAGCATAACTACAAGAAATACTATAATTGACTTCTCTTCTTTTTATGATATAAGCTTTAATGTTGAGCTCATATTTCCACTTAGAATATATTGTAGAATATTTTTTGTTTTTAATTTATTTTAAGTGAGGGGGTAGAGAGGTGGGGGGGAGAAGACAAGGTAACAAGGAAAGGGTAAAAAGGCTGAAAGAAAATAGTGAGTAAAAATAAGATGGGGGGAAATTCACAAATAGCAATTATAATTTTGAATGTGAATGGGATGTTTATGGCAGCTCTCTTTGTGGTGGCAAAGAACTAGAAATTAGAGGGATCTCCATCCCCATATTATAAATACATGAATTAAAAATAAAGGACATACGTAGAATTTTGTGTAAAGTGTTTGTCTAGGCCTAATTTCTGCCAGACTCTTCTCTAGTTTAATCAAATATGGAATTTTATCTTAAGTAATTTATATTTTCTGATTCATCAAACACTGAGTTTTTGAGTTCCATGGTTTATGATTCTCCCTTGTTTAGTCTGTTCTATTAATCTACCTCTTTTTAACCAATACCAGATGGTTCTGTTGACTACTGCTTTTTAATATAGCTTGAAGTCTAAAAGTGCTATTCCTCCTTCATCTCTACTTCTTTTCATTATCTCCCTTGATCTAAATCTTTTGTTTTCCAAATAAATTTTATTTTTATTTTATGGAGTTTTATAAAGTATCTCTTTGACAATTGGATTGGTATATCATTAAAACTGTAGATTATCTTTGGTAGTATTGTGATCTTTATTATATTAGCATAGCCCAGCCATGATCACTAAATAATCCTCCAACTATTTAAATTGTTCTTTATTTCTGTAAGGAGTATTTTGTAATTGAATCCATTGAAAAATTTTGTGTGCTGTGGTGGATTAACCACCAATACTTTGTGCATTTTTAAATTATTTGGATTGGGATTTCCCATTCTATTACTGTAGAGTTGTTATTACTATAATAACTATGGAGTTGTTATTGCTATAGAGAAATGCAGTTGACATTTGAGGGGTTATTTCGTAACCTCCAACTTTCTTAAAGCTACTAATTCCCTCAATTAGTCTCTTTTCAGATTCACTAGGATTTTCTAAATAAATCATCATTTCATCAGTAGGTAAGGGTGATTTTCTTTCTTTTTTATGTAGCTTTGTGCTTTTAATTTCTTTTTATTCTTTTATATTAGCATTTCTAGCATTTCCTGAGTTACATCAAATAATAGTGGGGAAAGTGAGTATCCTGGCTTACCTAGTTCTATACCTGTTGGAAATGATTTTAATGTATTCCTTTTGAATATGAAGCTTGCTTTCAGCTTTAGACAAACGCTTTTGTATTTTAAAAAATGCTTCTATATATATAATTTGTAGGATTTTAATATAAATAAATGCTGTTCAAAGTGTTTTTCTATACCTATTAAGATAATCATATAATTTTAGATATTTTATTTTTAATGATTATCTTATTGATTATTTTCTTAACATTGAACCATCATTGTGTCCTTCATCTAAATATAACTTGGTCATAACAAATGATTTCTTGGATAAATTACAGCAGTCTGATAGAATTTTTCTTCTAATTTTGAATCAGTATTTATTAATGATATTCATTTATAGTTCTCTATTTCATCCTTCCTTGATTCTATTTATCTCATAAAAAGCATGTTAGAATGTCTTTTTTCCTCAATATTTGAAGATAATTTGCTTAGAATCAGCAATATTTGCTTTTTAAAAGTTTAGTAGAATTCTCCTGAAAATCCACCAGAACCAGAAGTATTTTCCTTTGATGGTTCCTTTACAACTTGTTCTATTCCTTTTTCTTAGATTGGATGATTTATGATTGCTTTTTTGGTCTTCTCTTAGTCTGAGTATTTTATATTTTTGAAGCTATTCTATTCTATTCATGTTCTCAATTTTGTTAGTACATACATCACTGTATATATAATAGTTCTGATTATTCTCTTTGTGTCTTCTAACATTATTTTGATTTCACCTTGTTTATTTACTATTTCCTTGATCTTGTTTTCAGTCTCTTTCTTTTTAATCAGATGAGGTAAAGGACTATCAATTTTGCTAGTCTTTTCAAAGAAGTAGTGTTTAAATTTATTTTTCATTTCTTTGAGGGATCAGAGTCCCAGTCTATCTATTTCTTGCTAATTTTTCGTATCTCCTCTTTCATGCTTACTTTAGGTTTCTTTATTTGCTGACCTATTTTTTTAAATACATATATTCAGTTCACTTGCCATTTTAGCATTTTGCCATTCAGTCTCTTTAGCCATTTTGTAATGAATCTTTTTAGAGATATGCCTTTTCTCTTGAGGATCAATTTAGCTGTATCTTGGATATTTGGGTATATTCATTCATCATTATTATTTTCTTTCCCATAATTATTAATAGTCTCCATGATTTATTATTTTACCTACTTACTATTTAGGATGTCATTGTTTAGGTCTCCACATGTGCCCATGTCTTATGTTTGTGCTCTTGAACTTATTACTATTTTTACTGTGTTATTTTCCGTAAAGGATGTGTTTATTATTTCTGTCCTTTAACTTTACTTGCAATTATCTCTGTGCCCTAACACCTGGTTAATTTTTATAAAATATCCCTTTGTTTCTAAGAATATGTATATTTCTTGGCATTCCCATTTAGAAGATGCTTCAAGCCTAGTACGTATAGTTTCTCCAATAATTTATTAGATTCTGTGTTTTTCCTTTTGTTTATCTTTCTGTAATCTTATCCAAAACTGAAAGAGGACCACTAAACTCTCCTGCAACAATTATATTACTGCCTATGTCTTCCTACTATTCAGTTGATTTTCCTTTATAAAGTTAGATGCCAAGTCATTTGGATCATCTAAGCTTAATATTGATATGGGGGGGGGGGGTGTCCATTTCCTTCTAGTATGATGTAGTTTCCTTGTTTATCTTTTTTAACTGTTATTTTGCTTTGTTAGATAGTATGATTGCAACTTCTGCTCTTTGGCATTCACATGATGCATAATAAAATTTGTTCTGACCCCTCATTTTTATTTTGTTTCTTTGGATATTTTAAAGGTGTGTTTCTTATAAGCAAGAGACTGAGGGGGAGGGGGGGTGCTTTCCCATCTGTTATTTTTTACTTTATTAGAGTTTTTAACCCATTCATATTTTAAGGTTATAAGAATTAGGTTTATATCTTTCTATATTTGTCTTTGTTATTTCTGAATTTTGAAATTTTTTCCTCTTTCATGGTTAAGGATAGTACTTTGTCTTCCTGGTTATTTTTGCTTAATTTAGTTTAAGGCAAACCTATTCCCATAGCTTTCTTCTCTTCACCTTCAAGCTTCCTCCTCTTCACCTTCAAGCTTCCTCCTCCCATTTAATATCTCTTTCCATAGCTTTGGAACTCAATTTATTAATTCCTCTTCTGCTTTCCTTTTGTCTAGTTATCTAATTTTTCTACCTCTTTTACTCTGTGGCCAAGCAAATACCCTCTTCTCCCATTCAACTTGCTTTGCTGTTTGGATTTTTACTCCATTTTCTGAACATCTTTTAAAAAAAAACAGATTTATTCCTCTCACTCTCTTCCTTTTCTGCCTATTCTGGACTTTTATTCTCTAATTAATGGCCTCTGTGCTCATTCCTTCTTCATTCCCTGTATTCCCCCGGGAATTAGAGATTCTGAAGTACTATTTTGAATTCCCTCTTTTAAACAGTTCCTATATTATTACCTTTGTAGGTTTTGTTCCCGCTCCTTTTTTCCATTATTATTATTACTATGATCATCATCAACAATAGCTAAAATTTATACATGGTTACTATGTGCCAGATGCTATGTTAATAACTTTACAATGTTATTTATTCCTCACAACCCTGAGAGGCTTTTTATTTTATTTTATTTTATTATCCCTATTTTATAGATGAGGAAACAAAGGTAAACAGAGGTGAGGTGGCTTGCCCAAAGTCAGATAGCATTATCTGAGACTGGATTTGAACTCAGATCTTTCTCACTCCAGGCCTGCTGCTCTATCCACTTAGCTATTCCCAGTTATGCCCCTCTCTTAGAAAAATAAACTCCTTCAGGAGATAGAAGGGATAGAAGTATTTTCCCATGATAGAAATTTTTCTGTGTCCCTGACTGCGTAGTTCATTACTATCTTCTGTCTTCCACATGACCATTTTACCTGTTTTCCATGAAATCTCTTCTCTGAGTCCATACCCTTTTAGTCTTCTGCATATCAGTTGTCCCTAAGAACTCTGATTTCCCTTCTCCTGAGATAAGATATTGCCATGAAGGCACAACACCCTCTTGGAGAGGATAACATCTCTAAGTACCAAATCCCTAAAGATTATATCCATTGTAAGGTCTCCATTTCCTCTTATAGAATGAATATGCCTTTCCCCTAATATGAATGTTCCTCAGTGGGACCCCTTCCCATCACTGAATAGAGATTTCTCCCTTTCCTCTTCTATTTCAGTCCTTTCCTTTACTCTCTCATCTATTTTTCTGTAGGCTTTCTTCTTCCTGAGAGACTGCAAGTGTTATTTTCCTTCCATTATTTACCATTGACTTATTTAGATATATCATACTATTCTCTACTGTCTTCTTCTGTTTTCCCCTTTAATGCACCCTCCAATTTTGCATTCTAGTCTCATGCACACACACACACACACACACACACACACACAAACGCCTGATTCACCTGTAGATAGGTTATTGTGAAGTTTGGTCCATGGGGCTTCAGGCCTGTTCCTCCATCATCACTTTTATTTGTTTTTCCTTTTCTTATAAAGAAAATTTTGTTATCTCCTTGTCTTCTTATGGGATTTTAGAGAAAAATGTCTTAATGGTCATTTTGCTGTTATACTATCATTGCTAAGCTTATAGGTGCCGTTAGGTTTCTATTTTTTTTTTCCTTTTTTTTCTGCTGGGGCAATTTATTCATTACGTATGCCTTTCTTGGTTGCTCTGTTTGCTTACCTTTTTTTGGCATCTCTATTGTCTGAAGTGTATGCAAAACAATTAATCTTCTTGCATCTAGTATTTTTTGTTGGAATGTTTTATTTCATCTTTTTTTGTGGAATGCTTATTTTTTTTCATTAAAGATTAGGCTCAGGTTATCAAGACATGTTACTTAAGGTTTTATTTTGATCTCCTTTGCTCTTGAGAACACATTAATCTATTCCTTCCTGTAGTTTCTGGTGGGTACAGAATCTTGTGTTCTTGTGTTATTCTAATTTCTTTTCCTTCATATTTTAAGGACTTTTGCCCAATCACTTGCAGAATTTATTGTTTGTCATTGGAATAATTAAATTTAACCACTATGTGTCTTAGAATTTTCAATACCTCCCTTCCCCATCCCCCCATGGAGGCAATCTGTACACTCTTTCAATGGACACTATTTTATATGTACAGAAGTTTTGAATAGTTTTCTTGCATTATTTCTTTCGTTATATTGTTCAGCTGCTTTTTTCCTTTTCTTTCTTTTTTTATTTTTACTCATACTCTTCTGGGAGACTTGTAATCCTTAATTTTCTCTGTACATCTTGTTTAGAGATGAATCTATTTTGCTTCTATAGAGATCATGGTTTCTGTTAACTTTATTACTTTTTGCCTCTCTTCTTTCAGACTGTGCTTTACTTTTTTGCATTTGTATTACCGATTAGTTGTTCTCTTTTTGTTTCCTTGGTGATATTTGCTACTGTGTATCACAAATTTTCTATTCTGCTGATTATTTCTTCTTGGCAGGCCATAAATTCTGTTTTCATTATTCCTATTTCTCTTTTAAACATTCAGGAACATCCTATGTGGTTCCACACTCTCCTGAAAACACATGGGCCCTCTGCCTCATTAAGTGTTGATTCAGTTTCTTTTGTTTTGCAATATCAATTCAGGGATGTTTTTATTCAGTTAATTGATCTGGAGGCCATATTCCTTCTTGTTATTAATGATGTTGGGTTGGGGGTTTTTGGCTTGTATCCAAGCTCCTTCTTCCAGAGATCTTTGATAATTTCAGTCTTTTTTTAATTCTTACAATCCTTTATTGCTCACTTCCTGGCTCCTCTTTTAATAGTGGCTTCCTGGATGCTATACCTTAGAGTAGTCTTAGTGATATCCCACACTGTGGAATTCACTTTTATCAGCCACAGTTTCTGTTTCACATGACTTCTAAAGGGCAGAATTGGCCTCAGTTTAACACCAGTCTCCTTTCCTTCAGGCTTGGTGTCCCCTCAGCTCCAGCTGGCATCTTATCCCAGCTCCCTTTGTGATTCACTTCTCTCTCTGAGTACTTCTGCAATATACAACTCTGCCCCATTTTGGTCCTAGGAAAGGCATGCTTTCTACTTTTCTTCATGGTAAGTAGGGGACCAAGAGTGGGGAGAGTAGTAGAGTTGAGTTCTGTTTCCAGCTTTTTGGCCAGCTGATGCAATCAGTTGTGGAAGTAGGCTTGCCAATAGAGATTATGTGTTATTCGCCTTCTTTGCTTTTAGTACATCTAGTTGTCACCCCATTATGATTATTGGGATCTTAGACCATAAAGACCAATGAAGTTGCTTTATCTCTTATATATAATTCCAATTTTAGAGAGGCTTGAAAAGTTGTGAGGCTCAGAGAAAAATATCTAGTCATACCTTTATCCCTAATTATATTTTAATATACCTTGAGCTACAGTTCTCTCCTAATAGTGTTTCTTTTATCCTTTCAATCCAAAGTACATTCTGCTTGATAGAGGAAGAAGAAGGAAACTAGAAATTGCATTGTTTTATTTTTTATTAGCATCTGTTAACATTATATCATCTGTCTCAAGGACTAAGCCCACCTATTCTTTGTTCACTTATGGCTTTAAACATAGGTAAAAGAGAAATTTTTGTTGTCCTTAGTATTTTTCATGAACTTAGTCTTATAAGGGTTTTTAGTTTTCCTTACACTATACTTATAGGTTAATTCCATCTGTTATAGATATTACTTATTTTGTTCAGGCCATGAACCTGAAGAGATTGTCTATGTTTCATGGTATGTAGCTTGCTTGAACCATTTTTGGAGCTGAGAAAATTCCTGGAGAAAGCTTATCCTGCCTCCTAGCCTGGCACATACCCTGAACTAACACATGACCCCCCTTATATCCCAGTCTCTTGTGATAAGGATGGGCAGCAGGCAGAGAGGCTGTCAAGTGATAAAGCTCCACAGTGCAAAGGCATCATAACGGGAAGGGAGGCACAGGTCATGCCATATCCTAGAGAAAACACCTGGCAGTAGAGCGAGCCTGCAGACTTGGACTCATCTTCTAATACATCTTCTAATGGCCATATGGCCCTGGATGAGAAAACTGAGATCTGGAGGTATACAGTGATCTGCTAGTATTATCTGACAGTATATAATGGAAAAAACACCAAACTTGGAATCAGGAGAACCCTGGCCTGTGTCATTCGTTGGCTCTAAGAACTTGGATACAGGGCAAATCACAGGCACTTGGTAAGCCCACATTCCATGAACTACAAGCTTCAGTATTGTAGCATGTAAGCATTGCAGTATTGTATTCAGTGAATTATAAGCTTCAGTATTTAGCAATCACCGTATGGGTTAAAAATGATTAAGACTTACCATCTTTCTAGTTAAGATGACCACTATATGAACATTCCAAGAGCCAGAGAAACTACTGCTGACCTTATCAAATATGATCTAAAATAAACAACACTGAATTTAGCACAAAGTCAGGCCTGATTAAGGTGCAAAGCTACAACATGATATTTCTGAAAGCAGAAGGATTTCCAACAACCATTGTTAATTGTTGTTTCAGTGTGTCTCATTCTTCCTGACCCCTTTTGGAGTTTCTTGGCAGAAATACTGGAGTGGTTTGCCACTTCCTTCTCCAGCTCATTTTACAGATGAGGAAACTGTGGCAAACAGGGTTAAATGACTAGCCCAGGGTCACACAGGTAGTAAGTGTCTGAGGCCACATTTGAACTCACGAAGATAAGTCTTCCTGACTAAACCTGGCACTCTATCCACTGCCTCATATAGTTGCCCTAATGCCATTGTACATACTACTAACGAAGTAATATAACCTCTCTTATAACAATAGACAATGGTTCTGAAATGAAAAGTTATTTGTCAAGATTGTTAATGTATCTGCCAGGAAGACTCATATATCTGGTTCCTGTCACTGTAAAGCTTTTACATGAATTTGGAAAAATAGCACCCAAAATAGATGAAACTCTTGAGAAGTTCCATCATCAAAAGATAAGTAGTCTACATTGGAGATACTTCATCTGGAACCTGAGAAACATCTTCTTCTAGGGAAATAGATTTATACTCTGGGCTAAAACAGAAATGCATATTCTAAGAATCAGCATAAATAAAAATCACATCTGCCCCATCCTTCACAGCTCTCTCACATGTCAACCACACATCCTGCAGCTTAGCTTACTAGAAGTTCTTGTCAGTACCCCCATCCTTCACAGTATTGCCTATTGCCAGATTAAGGGCTACTGAAATCCAGTTTCATATACCTCTTTCAAAATGGGCAGAGCCATCAGTAAACCAAGCAAAATGGTACCCCTCAGGAATTAGATCCTCATTGGTAGTGGCCTGTTGAGCTACAGGAGGAGGAAGAACGTCAGAGTTTGGACTGGAGGCCTTAGTTCTAGTAGAGTTGTAATCTGTTCATAAAAGACAGTAACACTCAAGGGGCCCAAGGGGGCTCAACCTTGAGTGTAACATTTCTATTTAATAATAGAGACCCCTAGTACCACTTTCATCTTGTTATTTTTTGTATCACCCAATTCATAATAGGCAACTCTCAATGAAGGCTGACGGTATAATATAATTGCAAAGTAGAAACTAGGGACCAGTAGCAAAAAAGTAACTTCTTTCCAAAAGTGGAATAGTGACTAAATCACTATTGATTAGAGAGATGCAAATCAAAACAACTTTGAGGTACCACATCACACACCTATCAGACTGACTAACATGACAAAATAGGAAAATGATAAATGTTGGAGAGGATGTGGAAAAGTTGGAACACTAATTCATTGTTGGTGGAGCTGTGTGCTGATCCAACCATTGTGGAGAGCAATTTGGAACTATGCGCAAAGGGATACAAAAATGTGCATACCTTTTGAGCCAGCAATAGCACTTCTAGGGCTGTATCCCAAAGAGATCATAAAAACGGGAAAAGGAGCCATGTGTACAAAAATATTTATAGTAGCTTTCTTTGTGGTTGCCAAGAACTGGAAATTGAGGGGATGCCCATCAACTGGGGAATGGCTGAACAAGTTGTGATATATGAATGCAATGGAATACTATTGTGCTATAAGAAATGATGAACAGGTGGACTTCAGAAAAACCTGGAAAGATTTGTATGATGCTGAATGAAGGGAGCAGAACCAGGAGAACATCGTACACAGTAACAGCCATAGTGTGCAATGACTGATTTTGCAGGACCTAAAATAATTCCAAAGGACTCATGATGGAAAATGCCATCCATGTCCAGAGAAAGAACTATGGAGTCTGAATGCAAAGTGAAGCAGACTGTTTTCCTTTTTTTGTTCTATTTTGTTTCTCTTTCTAATGGTTTCTCCCATTCATTACAATTCTTCTATACAACATGACTAATGTGAAAATATGTTTAATAGGAATGTATATGTAGAGCCAAAATCCAATTGCACACCGTCTTGGGGAGGGAGAGGGAGAAAATTTGAAATATATGGAAGTGAATGTTGAAAACTGAAAATAAATTAACTAATAAGAAGGTAGCATAGTAAATGGCTGCTCCAGGAAGCTTTCCACTCCAGAAATACAAATGAAATTTCATCTGGCCACCCCCCACCTCTCAGTGCCTGCCAAATTTGGCAGGCCTGATTCAGCCTGATCTTTGTGGACAGAGACCTCCAAAACTGTGGGTCTCACAAGGCCCACAGGGAGAGCCTACTGTACAGCCTATTTTAGGTCTTGTAGGTCTGTAACCTGTTATGGGCACCATTCAAGAAAGGCAGACTCACTGGTGATCTGGTCAATTGGGGCCATTAAGACACCCATGCAAGGAATGTGAGTTTTCTAGAACACAAGTAGTCAAATAAAAGTCTCTACCCTTTTTCTTTAAGATTATGAGTGTGTGGGGTGAGACCACCTGCCAGAAATTAATTTAAAAAAAATCAGAGGTCTCTCAAATTTAGAAACAGAAAAACTTCTTTATTACGATCCCGCGAGAAAGGGACGTCTCTGAACCAATAGACAATCAGTAGGGAGAGACAGGGCCCAGAGGGCAGAACTTAGCTTTGTACTCTAATGTAAACAACCCTCCTCCCCAATACCCCTCCACTGGCCTTTTACTCTCATTGGTGGAGTTCTAGCTTACAATCTAAACACGGAAATCTACTACGCCATGTACAATTTAGCCAATGCCAAACTCTTTTTTTTGTTGTTGTTGGTTTTTTTTTTCAGTGCCAAACTCTTAAAAACACTTTTTTCTTTATTTGGCGAGGACACAGTTCAGGTGAATTTAATAACTTGAAACTTAGGCATAGCTGTCAATCAGAAGCCCTGAGCCATGCAGAAAGGTCCCCACCCCCATTCATTCCACTCAACTCACAGAAAGGTCGAGATCCAGATTCCATGAGAGGGCTTCACCATCCCACTCACAGGAAAAGCAATGCGAGTAAGTAATTCCAAAATCACCTAGGTTCTTCCCATCCACTTCATTCCCCCAAAATTGACCAAACAGGCTGGATCCTATATTTTCTTGGGGTTAATTTCCTATTCCTTATCCCTCATATGGACGACCAACCAATCCAGGGCCTTGGCCACTATGATTTCATCTTGCGTAGCCAATATTATGTCATCAATGTAATGACGTATTTCATTGTCCTTTGCCAGTCTATAACCCTCTAACACCTATGTTGAACCTGAACTACTTGATTCACCACATTGACAAGGTCAGTAACAGCTGTAGCAATGGACCTGACAACTTTGTGCAATTCCTCATCATCCACTGTAAAATACCAGATGCCATATAATGTGTTTACATTTACTAAGCCAATCAAAAAGCACATATTAGTTCAAAATTTAAAAAAAAAATTAAACAGAATAGCACACTCTTCCATCAGTCACCATAATACCAGCTGGGAAGTACACACATGCTAAGAACAGATATAGTATGAGTGAAGAGGCTTACGCACATTGCCAGGGCAATTTATACCTCTTGTAATGTCATTGTGCTTTTCTCTTCAGGGTTTTACAACTCTATTTTAAACTATATATCAAGTCTTCTCTGCTGATCTCTGGTTTGGGTTTTCTAAACTGCTCTCCGCTACTGTCTTTAGACTATGGGGGGCCATGTTTTGCTCTCTGTAAGATCTGCTAGGACGAAGTGACTAGAGTCTCTTAGCAAAAGACGACTAACATTTTTAAAGCAAATAGAGTCGTGACAGCTACCTTCTGCCAAGAAACCAGCAAAAACAACCATAAGCCCTTGGGCTGGGTTTGAATCTATTCTTTTGACCACCTTTTATTACTTTCACTATAAAATATCTATCCCCAGTCAACTATAAGAGATGGTGGTAGAAAATTCCTTTTCATCTCTGGAAAATCTCTGATGTTAAGTCTGTGTCCTTTCAAAGTATTTCAGAGACTACACCCAAAACTTCAAAGCAAACTCTCTTGGGCTGGGGCAATAAAGTTCCCTTCAGTCTAATTGGCATGTAGATTAAACTAGGAGAAAAACAAAAGGGCTCAGTGAAACCAGCAGGTTTATCTGCTTTTGCCCTAGATCTTTTGTGCTGTACAACTTGTTTTATTACATATACCTGTCACCAACTAAATCGCTTCTCTTTGTATAACATTATGGCCAGCTGCAAATATTGTTGGTCTCCCTACAAATCCAAAAGTAGCTGAATATTAGCACTAATAGTACTATCTAAGTTCCAAGTTCTGGGAGCAGAAAATCATGATTCACGATTCAGGAGTTAGAAGGAGGAGTGTTTACTGCCTTTTTCCTTGTTGCAAGAAGAAAGGAAAATTTCAAAATAAGTGAGGTTTGCATTTGGCACTGTCTTGTATGTCCTTCTCCATTATCCTTCCAACTACTACTATCTCCTTTTCTAGTTTTTCATGTTACACTAAACCCCTTGTTTCAGTATCCCACCTAGACCTGCCCTACCTATCTTACAAAATATTCTATCATTCAAAATCATCTCCCTTCCCATTCCCCTAAATAAAACTCAGTACTATGTTAGAGGATTTCAGCTACATAAAAAGCAGTACAATTGAACTAATTCATATTAATGTGTGAATGGTTGCCCATCAATAAAA
>CM053622.1:503530317-503572368 GCA_028646595.1 Phalanger gymnotis | reverse complement strand
GAGTCTCCTCATCAACACCATCTCAAGAGCCCTTAAACAAATTACAAACACATAGACCCAATATAATTCATAGTTACCAACATCTAGGTTCAGCCCAGGAGCTCAGAGCAAGGGCTGACCCAGAGTCACGCGCACCACCACTGCTTCAGCAAAGAGCTCCAAGGAAGCTGAGGCCAACCCCTGATTTTATATATTTTTCAGGGTCAAGGGTGAGTCACACATGTGACTCACCCACGTGACCTAGAATCACCACAAAGAGCCACTTAAATCCACTTGGTCTAAAAGCCTCTGCTGTCCCAGACATGTAAACTAGGCCCTTCCTGGAGTTAGCCCCACCTTAGTTGCCAATCCACACTCACATAGGTTTTACACCTAATAGGGTTTTGGGCCTGGGGCTTAGCACTTAGTAATATTCAATGAAATAGCTGAATTACTAAAAGCAAACAAAAGCCAAACTGCTCAAGGGCACCTGTTGAACTAAGTGCTAAGGAGCCCATTTTGCTGGAGCCCTGGAGTCAGGAGGACCTGAGTTCAAATCCTGCCTTAGATGCTAGACACACTTCTAGCTGTGTGACCTTGGGCAAGTCACTTACCCCCAATTGCCCTGCCTTCCCCTGTCCAAAAAAAAAGAAGTAATTCAAACTCAAGTCTTTCTAATTCGGTGAAAACGGACGAGTTAGATTCAAAATTGTCTTTGGGAAATTGCAAAGTTCTTTAGTGACCCCAAACTTCTCTCTGAAACAAAAGTCCATCTTTTTAAATTCCAATATTCTGCTAGTTTGATTGTATGACTGTGAGTCTTGAGGTACTACAGTCTTTCAAATCTAATCTAGAGCCTTGAGATAACTGCTGGGAGGACTCATGACGGTTCTATAACCTAGCCATGTTGTTATGTCCCATATTCACTGCTAGGGGAGCTTTATCTGTCCTCAAGACATCCCACTCTCATGTTCACTGATTCATCCCCTGATCCCAGCTACTCTTGAACAATATTTTTGGGTTCTATACTACCATTTCCCCAAAAAGGGGGAGGGGGTATAAATTTTTAAAAGGTACCTAATGTGCAAATGTGAATCAAGTATGGAATAGATCTTTTATTCCCACAGATAAAAAGGAATGCTTAGAATGATTAGAATAGAATTCAGTAATTAGTGTATTACCACTGGCACAGTCAGTTAAAGTAGCCAGTAATCCTTACTGGAATCTTAAACACTTACTACAAGGCTGTTAATTAGCTACTTCTCATTTTATCTCTTCACAGCTTTGATGTTTCTGGTGGCTTTTCTCTGATGCTGACTCCTCCCTTAGCACTAGCCTACCATCTCCCTCAGGAATCCCAACCTCCAAAAAGTAGAAATTAGCCCAGTCTGTAATAGCACCAGTATGGCCATACTTTGTACCATAAGGCCAGATAATTGAAGAATATGTGATAGGACACCATTCATGGGGCTCTGCAGGGTTTTATGGTGCTCCACTAAACCTGAGGGAAAGAGCAGCCAGCTGAGGCTAGTTCTCTCTTCCTAAAAGTCACTTGGGACAGAGACCTAGACTGGTGAACTGTGAATTGCTTAAATGTTTTGAGAACTAGTCCCCAAGAAAACCACTATCAGAGGGGAAAGAACCAAAAGTGATCAACGGGAGAAAATAAGCGTCGGGGGGAGAGACTGAAATTACCAAAGATCTCAGAAGAAAAAGACCTTAAAGACCCTAAGCATAAGCAGACAAATCAACAGGGAAAATGTTAGTAGCAGAAGGAAATAATGACCTCCAGATCTAGTATCCAAGTTCAGAATCTATGTATGAATAATGGAAAACAAATGAAAATAATTCAAAACTTGATAAGACAGAGTGGTATTTAAGGAGAATATGAAACCACAATACATAGATTCTGAGTATTTTAAAAGAGAAATGAGAGTTGTGTGAGAATTTATGTTCTATACTGCAAAAATAATTGGGAGAATTAAAAAAAAACTTGAACATGCCTGGCATAGGCATAAAAAATGGTAAAAATATTTCAGAAATATATGTCAACACAAGACTATTTCTTTAAATTAAATGTGAATGAGAATTATATCAGCTAATAAGCTATCTTGCTCAATTATGGAAGTATACTTTAGAAAGAAAAAAAATCTAATCAGATACTAATATGTCCTTCCTCAAAGACATGAAAATGGACAAAACTAGTTAATACTGATTTATTTTACTTATGAATGATTGGCAACTTTAAAGTATTTGGCCTGACAGGCTGAAACCCAGAAGTATGTTCCATACCCAGACTTTCTAATACTCAGAGAATTTCATAGATGTTCCTTTTTCTCCCTTGTTGTCACTTCCATTTTCCCCCCATCTTAGTCAACATAAGACATAATACCTTCTTCAGCCTTCAAATCCTATGGTGGATCCTTCATATTAGTGAGGTTGTGTAGGAAAAGCCCTGAAGTATTTGTAAGAAGATTGTGTGTCGGTTTGACTACAAATTTTTTTCACTGTAGGGTTTAACCTCACTGGCCCTCCCCCTTCAAAATAGGGATGATACAGGGTATTCCTAAAGTCTGGACACATAGGCAAAAATGAATATTTTTAAGAAATGAAATGATTGAAATTTTCAACAACATTTTATTTAATTGGAATATTAACAAATAACATTTTCAATAGGATTTCCATCATTTTTGATGCAAAGGTTGATGCTCTTTGTAAAATTCACATGAACTCAATGCAATAACTCAGTAACTCCACATTGCCATCAATTTTAACACATTCACTCTTGGAATATGAATATGAAATCATATGAGGTTATTTGAAGTTGAAGATGTCATTTGTTAATATTCCAATTAAATAAAATGTTGTTGAAAATTTAAATAATTTCATTTCTTGAAAATATTCATTTTTGCCTATGTGTCCAGACTTTAGGAACACCCTGTATGTTCTCTATCTACCTCATAAGGCATAAATGCAAGATACAGAGTCTGACTTTAAAAATTTGACAAATAATTCATACTTAAAAACTTGTCATTGATGCTGCTCCACTCCTTGATCGATCTCCCCTCCTCCTGTCTTTTACCCACAAACTCCTGTGGCTGTCATGGGAGCCATCATGAAAAACTTTAAAATTTTTTTCCAAAGTTAATAGTTATCATTATGATTCCTCCTTCCTGTTTACCTTTTTGTGCTTCTTTTACATCTTGTATTTGAAAGTCAAATTTTCTATTCAACTCTGGTCTTTCATTCATCAGGAATGCTTGAAAGACATCTATTTCGTTGAATATCTATTTTTCCCCTGAAGGATTATGCTCAGTTTTGTTTGGTAGGTGGTTCTTGGTTGTAATCTAGTTCTTTTGACCTCTGGAATACCATATTTCAAGTACTCTGATCTTTTAGTGTAGAAGCTGCTAAATCTTGTGTTATCCTGACTGTGGCTCCACAATATTTGAATTGTTTCCTTTTGGCTGTTTGCAGTATTTCCTCCTTGACCTGGGAGTTCTGGAATTTGGCTATAATATTCCCAGGAGCTTTCATTTTGGGATCTCTTTCAGGAAGTGATTGGTGGATTCTTTCAATTTCTATTTTACCCTCTGGTTCTAGAATATCAAGGCAGTTTCCCTTGATAATTTCATGAAATATCTAGGCTTGCATTCTTCCCTTCATTGGATTTTTTGGGCCTCTTTTACCATTTGGCCTATTCTGGTTTTTTAGGTGTTATTTCCTTCAGTATTTTTTGTGCCTCCTTTATCATGCTCTTGACTTTTTTTCATGATTTCATTGTATCTCTCTCATTTCTCTTCCTAGTTTTTCCTCTTTGTCTCTTACTTGATTTTTAAAATCCTTTTTGAGCTCTTTCATGGTCTCTTCCATGGCATGAGACCAATTCATTTGGATGCAGGAACTCTGATTTTGCTGTCTTCTTCTGAATGTGTGTTTTGATCTTCCTTGTCACATAGTAACTTTCTGTGGTCAAATTTTTTTCTGTTGTTTGCTCATTTTCCAGCCTATTTCTTGACTTATAACTCTATGCTAAAGTGGGGCTCTGCTTCCCAAGTTGAGGGGCCACTGTCCCAAGTGTCAGGTTTTTTTATGCAGCTGTTTTCAGAGATAATTCCGGGGACCTGTAAGTTTTTGGCTCTTTTAAGACGGTATGATCTAGGAAGAGATGTGTTTATTACTCTCCTAAGCTGTGCAACCGGTTTGTGAGTGACAAGCACTCTTTTCAACCCTGAAACTGTGACTAGCATCCCTGCTCTCCTACGCCTACAAGTTCTGCTGTGCTAGTGCTCCTCCTTGCACTGGGATAAAGACTCAGTACTGGGACCCAAATCCAAATATAGGTAGTGCAACAAAGTCCTACCCCTAATGCCAGCAAAAGGGCCCCTGTAAATCTCCTTCTGACCCATTGTCTGATCTCCTTGTCATCCATGGGCTGAGAGGTCTGGAAACCACCTCTGTTGCCACTGATTCAATTGCCCTAAGACCTGCTCCTGGTTTGCTGGGGCCCTGTCTGTGCTGGACTGTGCTCCTCTCTCATCCTGGTGCAACAGACCTTTCCTGCCAACCTTCTAAGTTGTCTTGGGCTGAAAAATTGTTTCACTTGGTATTTTTGTGGGTTCTATTGATCTAGAATTTGTTTAGAGTCATTATCTGCCTCACAGCTCCTTATTCTAACCACCTCTTGGTGCCTACTAAAAGCTCCATTCAACCTGATATTTATGTAAACCTTCAGAAGATGGGCCTTAAAGGTTCAGAAGGACACAAGAGAAGAGAATGTTGGATAGGATGCTTACATCTTCTAGAACTGTACACCACTACATTGATGCTGTTCTGGGCTCCACCTAGAAGAGGAAGATTCATGGATAACTTGGTAAATGGGGTTTATCAAGATACCCAAATGAAGAATGTGAGTTCTTTAAAACCTAGAGAGTACAGTAAGTCTCTCAACTCTCTTATTAGATTGTGGGAAAACAAGTGTCAAGAGCTTATTTGGACTGCTTGGAATCCTCTGGATTTTCCAAGTATTCCCCAAAACTTCTAAGCAAGCTGGATCCTGGATCCAGGAAAGATCCTGGATCTTTCAAGATTCATTTCTCATACCTTGTTCCTTATCGGAGCCACCATCTGATCTATGTCCTGTGCCACTATAACCTCGTCTGTCTCAATTAGCATTATGTCATCAATGTAGTGGTGTACCACAATGTGCTCAGGAAGGGGGGCCTCTTTTAGGTCTCTGCCATCTATGATGTGGCAGTGTGAAGGAGAGTTAAGGTAGCCTGAGGGGAAAAAACAGTGAAGGTACATTGAATTGCTTCCCAGGTGAGAGCTAACTCATCATAACTAGTCTCAGCCTCAAGGATAGAGAAAAAAGCTTTGATAAAGTTGATAACAGCATACCACTCACCCTGGACCTGAGCTATCTCTTCTATAATATTGAAATCAGAAGTAACTGTATTGACAAGAATGATGACTTTGTTCAGATCCTTGTAGTCCACCACAAGCTAGTGCCATCAGGTAACATAGAATATAACAAAATAATACTTCATAACAAAGTACAACTGGTATAATAAAGTAATCCAGCCTTCTTCATCTAGATCACTAGAAAAGAAATATCTCACCCTCCTAGGGATCCAATATTATATGCTATTAACTATATGGGATGGTTCGGATAACTCTAAAGGTTCCATTTAGCCCTATCAGTAATATGCCTCAGGTTTGCTGAAAGTGCCTGTTCAAAGACTGAACCCATAATACTCATTTTCTCCATGGTCTGCCTTTTATAGCTTCCCTTGAATAACCCAAATGGGGGAAGGGCTTAGCTCTGGCTTGGGTGAGGCTAAAGGGCCCCTAGTATCGTGGGTGAATTTTGCTTTGTCAGTTTTATTGGCATCCCCCATGGGCTGGCCATCAATTGCTTTATTATCATCACCATGTTTCAGGAACCAAAGCTCCCTCAGAAAGATGGACTTATTTCCCTTGGCCCACCTAGCATGCCAGTGAGCTCTGTGACTCTCCCTCTACCCCCAATCCCAGAGTGCTTAGTGGCACTGATTGCAATATTTGCCCAGACTACAATTGTCTCATCCTCCTGTTTAAATTTCTCCCATTTTAATTAATCAGCCCACACGTATGTGGTTACATGGCGGGGGAGACTCATAGTAAAGCGTGAATCCATTCAGTTAGGGCTCCAATCTTATAGCAAACTCTATTTGCCTCTGACACAGGCTGAGCATTGGGTGTGTGGCAGGTGTGTGTGTTGGTAGGGCATATGATCAATCAAAGCTATTTCCTTTAGGAACTTTACCTCCTCCTCTCCAGATCTCCATCCAGGAGCTTGCTAAGAGGGCAATTCATCTTTGCAAAGACAGGTGTGAACAATTCCCCATCCTAAAAAGAGACAAACAGAATTCCCTTCTGTATACTCTAATAAGTTCAATTGCCCCTGCAAAAGTACATTTTCACAGAGCTCCCGCATCCTCTGGAAGTCAGATGTGGAAAGTAGCTCAACACTGACTCCATTAAACTATGCCTCAGGAGCCATTGCTCTAACGACTTTCAGGTTCCTGTTTGAACCTCTCCTGCAACTACTCCAGCTCCTTGGTGGAAATCCACTGACCAACTGCTCAGGTGTCATTATTCCCACTCTACCCCACCAGTAGCGATTTCTACCTACCTGTGGGAGTTTCCAAATTTCTGCCTCGTACCTGCAATCCTCTTTTCTCATAACTCCAATCTCAAAATCCCTGGGTCAGAGACTATAAGGCAGTTTCTTGGCTGGCTTCTGTCAGTCTTTGTATCCATCAAGAGAGATCCCTTCATTTTCACAGCCACCAGCTCTATTAGCTGTACCCCAGCTTTCATTGCACAGTCCTTGAAAGCCAAAAGCTCAATTTCTAGCTGAGAACTGTGCCAGCCCAGTTTACTCTTAGCTTTATTATGTTGGCAGTCCAATTTGTGCAGAACATTTAATAGTAAATGGGAAATGCTGGTCTTGGTGCTTTTTTCTCTCCACCCCCACCCCACCCCCATCCTTCTCCAGCACCTACTGAGCTAATCCCTCTGCCATACCAAGGGATTAATCACTCTAAAATCCAGCAACACTGGACTTCTTGATGTTCCTTGCATGAGACAATCCATCTCCTGACTCCATTCCTTGTCATTTGCTGCCCTTTATGCCTAGAATGCTTTCTCCCTTTAACTATGCCTCCTGACTTCTTTAGCTTCTTTTAACACTCCTAGTCTCCCCTGATCCCTGTGTCTTCTAAGATTTCCTTTCATTTATGCAATATATCTTGTTTGTAAAATTATTTGTGTGCTGTCTCCCCTGTTAGGATATGAGTTCCCTGAGGATAGGGTGTGTTTTAGCTTTTCTTTGCATCCCCAGAACTCAGCATAGTGTCCAGAACATAGTAAGTGCTTAATAAGCATTTGCATCTGACTCTCTGGGTCAAGGTTGATTATATAAAATAAAAATTGCCATATCTGCTTCATTTGATTTTGTGTAGTTATGGCCAATTTGGGGGAAGTCACAGAAAAATCCAGACATATGAGTAGAATTAAAATTCTTAATGTGACAAAATTTCAATTAACAAGAATGTTAAAGAAACATTTTTTTTAGTTCAACACTTGTTCAATGTCTTTGTAAGTGTATTAATTCAATTTCTACAAACAAAGAAAATGGTTAAGTAAATTTTCTTGACTCTTTAGTTGTTGAGTGTCTCGAAGAACTTAAGGGTCTTTTTCCTCATCTGCAAAAGAAAAGGGTTGAACTAGATGATACTCAAAACCCCTCTAGCTATGAAATGAAAAATGAGCTCTGTGAGCATCTGTTTTAATTGTAAATTACAGTAAATGTCAAAAGTTATAAGGGATTGAACTAAATGTATACTGATCCCATGATATCTTCTGTAGAATATCTTGGGGAGTTGGTATGTATGTTTTCCTTGTCATCTGCCTATTGCCTCTAAAAATTGAGGTGGGAAAAGTATTATATTAGCTAAGTGTTTCCTGAAGCAGCATTTTTGTATCCTCTTCTATTTCCAGAGATTTTTATGGTGTTGCCATGTGGTTAGATACACTGCCTGTACCTCATGGTGCTGTGATTTTGTCATTGTAGTAACTATTTCCAAGGACATAGATCATAACGCATTCATTTCTTAGTTTTAGAAGTCTGCTTAAGGTTCAAAGAAGTTATTATATGCCTGTGGTCACACAGATAGTAAATATTAGAGACAGGATTTGAACCCAGCTCTTCCTCACTCAAAGTCCAGCACCCTCTGCCATTCTGTCTGTTGTACAGGTAAACTGAGGGATTTAGTTTCTGCTGGATTTCTCACTGGATTTTTTAAAATCAAAGGTTTAAAAATTAATGGCATATTTCTTTGAAATAATTAGAAAAATAAATAGAACTTTAAAAACAAGCAAAAAGTGTTGAGTAGGGCCATAAAATTAGGGGGTTGGAAAACTAAACTAAAATAAAAATATTAAAGCCTTGAATTGGTTTGAAGCCCTGAATATTATGGCAAGTGATTGATCTTTCACTGTATCACTATTGAGATCAATACAATCTGTCAATTTATGAATATAACTAGAGATTTGATATTAGAAGTAAAGCAGTCAATCAAAGTAATGGTTTTTGTAAAGAAAAGACTTTTGAGTTGTCTTTGTTCGGGAAATTCTTTACTGTTTCACAGTGAAAGAAACATACTATTTTCTTTTGAGAAATATCTAAGCCTCCTTCTTTGAAAACTTGGGACACCAATGTGTTATATTAGAACAAATATGCTAGTGAAGACAACATTGCTAAATAAAATATAAATGGCTTCTCTGAATTCACAAATTCCACACTAACACTGGGAAAGTAGGGGGCAGCTAGGTGGCACAGTGAGTAGAACACTGGCCCTGGATTCAGGAGGACCTGAGTTCAAATTTGGCCTCAGACACTTGACATGCTTACTAGCTGTGTGACCTTGGGCAAGTCGCTTAACCCCAATTGCCCTGCCTTCTCTTCTGCAAAAAAAAAAAAAAAAAAAAAATGGAAAAGTAGCCTGATTTACTGCATAATGCTGCCTTTAATTTGACTTACCAATTTTTTTTACTTCTGTGCTGTGAACTTTGATTCTTAAATAAGTTAAAAGAAAAGCAAAAGAAACAGTTTTTAAATATTCAAGGAATTTGCTAAACTTTTCTAATTGTATTGTTTCAGCTGGGAATGCTTTCCACTCTCAGGCTGACTTCCACAAACTTTGTATATATCCTGTATGTCCCTAGCTATTTACATATGTTTACATATTGTCTCTCCCAAAGAATAAAAGTTCCTTGAGGGCAGGAATTGTTTCTTTGTTTCTCCAGCATTAATTCCAGTGCTGTGCATTTATGAAACAGTTACTAATTGTTGACTCATTGACTGGATGACTGAATGGCTGGGACAGTAGATAGTAGAGTAAAAGATTTACTTTAGAAGACTGATTATAAGGTCACAAAGAATTGTGCATGACTAAAAAATGATTAAACAACAAAAACATTATTCTCTTTGTAATCTGTTTGTGTAAATACACAAAAGTAAATCAATCTTAGTACATGTTAGTTAGTACTTAACACACAGAGCTCATAGATTACTACACCTATAATTCAGTGCTAGTTATCGCAAGATTTTAGATGGATGATGGGGTAGGTCATGGAGGATTAATTAGGACAAATTTTTAACTTTGCATGGGATGGCTCATTTTGAACAAGGAAAAAAAATGTCCCACAGACTATACCATAAATCCGAATCATAAGACTTGCAAATGAATTCTTATGATTACAAGGTAATCTCATTAAGAGTGCATAATGGAGAGGCACTTCTGGGGGTAGAGCCAAGGTGGCAGAGTAGAGGAAGCAGCCAAGCTCTCCCAACATTCTGCTTCAAACAAATTTAAAATAACACCTCAAACTGAATTCTGGAGTTGCAGAGCCAACAATAGGTCAGAGTGAGATGTTATTGTAGTGAGAGACAACCTCAAACTTCAGAAAGAAAAGTCTGTGACAATAGGGTAGAGGCCGGTCTGGAGCCCATGTGGTGACAACACCAGCTGTGGGCCTTGGAATCAGCAACAATCAGGATCAGAAGCTTCAGCAGCTCTCAAACCAGAGATGGTAAGGAGAATGGGCAACTGGTCAGAAAGAGATTACAGGAGACCCCTATGCTTGCATTGGGCACAGATAGGAGGCTGTTGGGCAACTCCATTGCCCATACCCATTGCTGAGTCACATCCAAGGCAGAAAAAAGTCAAAAGGGACCACGAGAGATCAGGGGCTATGAGGACCAGTACCACTTTTGGTCTCAAGGAAACATGGGCCCTAAGCAGCAGTATCATTCCACCCTGTATGAGAGAAGGGGAACTTTCTGGGTAAGGACTAGAGTAGTGACCAGGGTGTAGTGACCACATCTCTACCCAGATCACACCACTTTGGGGGAGGGGTGGGGCAGAGCCAAGATGGCAGCTATAAAGCAGGGACTTACGTGAACTCTCCCCCAGGTCCCTCCAAAAAACTATAGAAAATGGCTCTGAACAAATTCTAGAGCTGCAGAACCTATGAAATAGCAGAGGGAAGCAGGGCTCCAGCCCAGGACAGCCTGGATCATCACTGGGTAAGGTCTATCGCATGGAGCTGGGAGTGGAAAAGAAGAGCAGAGCCTAGCATGGGCTGCGCCCAGACCAACCAGACAGGGAGCCAGGTAGAACAGGCCCTAGCACCCTGAATCAGTGAGCTGTTACAGTTACCAGACTTCTCAACCCACAAACACCAAAGACAGTAGAGAAGGTTAGTGGGAAAAAAAAAACTGCAGGGACAGAGTGAAAGGAGTTCGCAATTCAGCCCCCACCCCAGGGCAGCTGAGGTGGTACAGTTCTGAGGACAGAACTACAGCTTCAGTTGCTTCTGGCCCCAGGCCCACCTGGTGGGAGGAATTAAGTGGCAGATCTGAGCGGGAATGCAGAGCCTGCTTAAGATCTGAGTCACTGTCCCAGGTTGGCAGTTCTTGGGGAAGGAGGAGCACTGGTGTGGCAGAGCTTGCTGTGTAGAAATAGCTCTGAAAACAACAGTGTAACAACTCAAGCTTGGGACAAAGTACTCTACTCTACGAGCAGTCATACCCCCATGAAAAACTCCAGGGTCAAGTAGTTGGCTGGGAACATGACCAGGCAATGAAAACAGACTCAGATTCAGACTCAGACTTTGGAATCTTTCTGTGATGACAAAGAAGACCAAAACATACAGCCAGAAGAAGTCAACAAAGTCAAACAGCCTTCATCAAAAACCCCCAAGAAAAACATGAACTGGTCCCAGGCCATGGAAGAGCTCAAAAAGGATGGAAAAGCAAGTAAAAGAAGTAGAGGAAAAATTAGGAAAAGAAATGAGAGTGATGTGAGAAAACCATGAAAAACAAATCAATGACTTGCTAGAGGATACCCAAAAAAATACTAAAGAAAATAACACCTTAAAAAATAGACTAACTCAAATGGCAAAAGAGCTCCCAAAAGCCAATGAGGAGAAGAATGTCTTGAAAGGCAGAATTAGCCAAATGGAAAAGGAGGTCCAAAAAACCACTGAAGAAAATACTACCTTAAAAATTGAATTGGAGCAAGTGGAAGCTAGTGACTTGATGAGAAATCAAGATATTATAAAATGGAACCAAAGGAATGAACAAATGGAAGACAGTGTCAAATATCTCCTTGGAAAAACCACTGACCTGGAAAATAGATCCAGGAGAGATCATTTAAAAGTTATTGGACTACCTGAAATCCATGATCTAAAAAAGAATCTAGATATCATCTTTCAAGAAATTATCAAGGAGAACTGCCCTGATATTCTAGGATAACATAAGATCTAGCAGCTTCTACATTAAGGGATCAAAGGGCTTGGAATATGATATTCTGGAGATCAATGGAGCTAGGATTAAAACCAAGAATCACCTACCCAGTAAAATATGGACTTTCAATAAAATAGGGGACTTTCAAGCTTTCTCAGTGAAAAGACCAGTGCTAAATAGAAAATATGACTTTCAAACACAAGAATCAAGAGAAGCATGAAAAGGTAAACAAGAAAGAGAAATCCCAAGGGACTTACTAAAGTTGAACTGTTTTGTTTACATTCCAACATGGAAAGATGATGTGTATGATTCATGAGACCTCAGTATTAGGGTAACTGAAGGTAACATGCATATGTGTGTGTGTATATATATATGTGTATATATATATATATATACATATACATATACATATATAGGTGCATGTATATATATAGGTGCATGTATATATATGTATATATACATATGCATATATATGTGTGTGTGTGTATGTATATATGTGTGTGTGTGTGTGTGTGTGTATACATATATATATATATATATAGAGAGAGAGAGAGAGAGAGAGAGAGAGGTCACAGGGTGAGTTGAATATGAAAGGATGATATCTAAAAAAAAATCAAAATAAGAGATAAGAGAGGAATATCCTGAGAGAGGGAGAAAGGGAGAGATAGAATGGGGTAAATTATCTCGCATAAAAGTGGCAAGAAAAAGCAGTTCTGTAGGAAGGGAAGAGGGGGCAGGTGACAGGGAATGAGTGAATCTTGCTCTCATTGGATTTGACTCAATTGGGTATCTTACTCCACAGAAAAGAAGGAGGAAGAAGATAAAAATACATCATATTTCAAGAAATCATAAAAGGAAAGGACCTCAATATCCAGGAATGAGAGGGTAAAATAGAAATTAAATGAATTTCTCAATCACGTCCCAAAAGAGATACCACAATGAGAACTGCCAGGAATATTATAGCCAATTTCCAGAGCTCCCAGGTTAAGAAGAAAATACTGCAAGCAGCCAGAAAGAAAGTATTGAAATAATGTAGAGTCACATTCAGGCTAACACAAGATTTAGCAGCTACCATGTTAAAGAAATGGAGGTCTTGGAATATGATATTATGGAAGGCAAAGGAGCTAGAATTTCAACCAAGAATAACCTATCCAGCAAAACTAGGTACAGTCTTTGAGGGGTGAAATGGATATTTAATGAAATAGAGGACTTTCAAGCATTCCTGATGAAGAGACCAGAGCTGAATAAAAAATTTGACTTTCAAATACAAGACTCAAGAGAAGCTTGAAAAGATAAACATAAAAGAAGGGTCTTAAGGGGCTCAATAAGGTTAAATTGTCTGCATTTCTATATGGGAAGATGATACGTGTAACTCCTAAGAATTTCATCATAATTGGAGCAATTAGGAGAAGTCAACATGGGCAGAGGGCATGGGTGTGAGTTAATTATGTTGGGACAATCAAAAAAATAATGGATGGGTGAGAAAGAAGGATGCCCTGGAAGAAGGTAGAAGGGTTCAGAAGAAGAATGAGTAAAATTACCTCAGATAAAAGAGGCATAGAAAGAAATTTTACAATAGAGGATAAAATGGTGAGGTGTGGGCAATGCTTGAACTTCACTTTCATCTAAGTTAGTTCAAAAAGGGAAGAATATATATATATGTATATATATATATGTATATATATAGTGTATATATATATACACACACACACACATGCTCACACATACACAAATACATACACACATATGTTTACATATGTATATACATACACATATATGTATATATATATGTATGTGTGTGTGTGTATACACACACACACACTCAGTTGGGTACACAAATCTATCTTACCCAACAAAGAAGTAGGTGGGGAAGGAACAAAGAAAAGGGGGGGCGGATTGATAAAAGGAAAGGCAAGATTAAGGGAGGCAGTGGTCAGAAGCAAAATAGACTTTTGAGGAGGGACTTGATAAAGAGAGAAAGAGAAGGATAAAAAACAGGATGGAGAGAAATGCAGTTACTAATTATAACTGTGAATGTGAATGGGATTAGTTCATCCATAAATGGAAGCAGATAACAAAATGGACTAGAAACTAGAATCCAACAACATTTTATTTAGAAGAAACATATTTGAAACAGAGAAACACACAGTTAAAATATGGGGCTAGAATAGAATCTGTTATGCTTCAGTTGAGGTAAAAAAAAGAAAAAGAAAAGGCAGGGGTAGCAAAGCAAAAGCAAAAGAAAACTAGATCTAATTTTTTAAAAGGTAAGCAAGAAAACTACACTGCTAAAAGGCACCATAGACAATGAGGTAACATCAATATTAAACATATACACACCAAATGGCATAGTATCCAGCTTTTTAAAAGAAAAGTTAAATGAGTTGCAGGAGGAAATAGCACAAACAAAACAAAACAGAAACAAAAACTTATACTAGTAGGGAACCTCAACTCATCCTTCTCTGAGCTAAATAAATCTACTCCTAAAATAGATGAGAAAGAAGTTAAAAAAATGAATAGAATTTTAGAAAACTTAGAGACAAGAGGCCTCTAGAAAAAACTGAATGGGAATAAAAAAGAGTATACTTATTTCTCAGTTGTATATGGAACCTTCACAAAATTTAGCTATGTATTAAGGCACTAAATAGCTCACAAACAATTGTAGAAAAGAAGAAATATTAAATGCCCCCTTTTCAGACCCTAATGCAATAAAAATACATTCAGTAAAAGACTGTGGAAAGTTACATTATGAATTAATTGGAACTAAATAGCCTGATCCTGAAGAATGAGTTGAATTAAAGAACCAATCATAGATACAATAATTTTATTAAAGAGAATGAAAATAATGATACAGCATGCTAACATTTGTGGGATGCAGCTAAAGCAGTATTTAAGGGAAAAATATATGTCTCTAAACACATCAATAAAAAGAGAGAAAAAGAGCAAATCAATAAATTGGGCATGCAACTAAAAAGAAAACTAGAAAAAAAAACAAATTAAAATTCCCAAATTAAGTGCCAAAATGAAAATCCTGAAAATAAAAAAAGAGATTGATAAAATTAATTTTTTAAAAAATTGAACTAATAAATTAAACTACTACCTGCTTTTATGAAAATAAAATGGTTGATTAACTATTAGTTACTTTGATTTTTAAAAAGAAGAAAACCAAATTATCAATATCAAAAATGAAATAGGTAAATGCACTACCAATGAAGATAAATTTACAGCAATTACCAGAAGTTATTTTGCCCAATTACATGTTAGTAAAATAGATAATCTAAGTGAAATAGATGAATTTTTACAAAAATATAAATTTCCTAGATAAAGGGAAGAGGAAGTAGAATATTTAAATCACTCTTTTTTAGAAAAATAAATTGAAAAAGCCATCAATAAACTTCCCAAGAAAAAATCCCCAGGACCAAATGGATTTACAGGTAAAGTCTACCAAACATTTAAGGAACAATTAATCCCAATACTATATAATTTATTTGGAAAAAGAAGTAAAAAAAGAAGTCCTGCCAAATTCCTTTCATGACACAAATATGGTATCCTACACCAGGAGAAGGAAAAAAAAACAGAGAAAGAAAGTTACAGACCAGTTTCCTTGATGAATATTGACACAAACATTTTAAATAAAATACTGGCAAGGACATCACATCAATATAACACAAAGATCAAATACTATAACCAAGTGGGATTTATACCAGGAATGCAGGGCTGGTTCAATATTAGTAAAAGTGCAAGCATAATTGATCAGAAAAATAACAAAAACAACAAAAATCATACGATTATATCAAGACATAGAAAAAGTTTTTGAAAAAATACAACACTCATTCCTATTTAAAAAAAAAAACACTAGAAAGCATAGGGATAAATGGAACTTTCCTTAAAATGATAAGCAGTGGTTTTTGTAATAGCAAGCACTCTGGCACACCAAGGATGGCCTGCTAATACAGGGTCCTTAATCTGCATTTCTAAAAGAAAGCAATTTTAAAAGGGTCAACAATCTTACTTTAATTACATTCACTAGTTCAAGGGAAAGGTCAGCACCCTGAATATGGAGAAAATACTAGCAGAGAAATTAGCACAACAACCAACAGACGGGGCTCCAGCTGTCTGAACAAGGTAATACAACAAACTACATACACCACCAGATCAGGGGAGCATAGATACATCTGAGTAGTCAGGGGGCTCTGAACAAATGGCTACTCAGAGTCCCATCAAGGGAATCAAAAGGTCCTTCTGATAAGCAAACTTCCAAAGCAAAATTCCAATCTCAGAATATATATATACACTTCTCAGAGCCCGAAGGCATCACAATTCTTGTGACTCAGTGCCTAAGTAGCTTAGTACCAAAAGATGTGAAAGCCTTCCTACAAGCAAACCTCCCCCTAAGCAAGCTTTCCCTTTAAGCAAGTTCCTCCCACAATGGGCTCTATGTGACTGAGGATGTATCACAACTGTGATTGAACACATGTGGTCACATAGGCCTATTAATGAACAGAGAAGATCTTCATATAACATTAACATTACCTCTATCTAAAAGCAAGAGCAAGAATTATCTGTAACGGGAATATACTTAAAGCCTTTCCAATAAGATTACAGGTGAAGCAAGGATGTCTATTGTTACCATTATTGTTTTATATTGTATTAGAAATGCAAGTTACAGTAATAAGACAAGAAAAAGCAACTGAAGGATTAAAAATAGACAATGAGGAAATAAAACTATAATTCTTTGCTGATGATATGATGGTACACTAAGAGAATCCAAGAGAATCAACTAAAAACTAGTTGAAACAATTAACAACTTTAGCAAAATTTCAAGATATAAAATAAATCCACATCAATCATCAGCATTTCTATATATTACCAACAAAATCTAGCAGGAAGAGATAAATTCCATTTAAAGTGACTGCAGACATGATAAAATACTTGAGAGTCTACCTGCCAAGACAAACCCAGAGAGTCTATGAGCATAATTAAAAAAACAGGTTTCACCCAAATAAAGATCTAAACAATTTGAAAAATATTAATTGTTCATGGATAGGCCAAGCCAATATGACAAAATAACAATTCTCCTTAACTTAATTTACTTATTTGGTGTCATATCAATCAAACTGCCAAAGAATTATTTTATAGAAGTAGAAAAACATAATCACAGAATTCATCTGAAAAAATAAAAGGTCAAGAATACCAAGGGAATCAATTTTAAAAAGTGAAAGAAAGTGGCCTGGTATTATCAGAGTTCAAACTATATAACAAAGCAGTAATCATGAAAACAATCTAGTTCTGGCTAAGAAATACTAATGGATCAGTGGAATAGAAAAGGTACACAGTATACAGTAATAAATAACCATAGTAATCTAGTGTTTGATAACCCAAGATCCAAGCTTTGGGGCAAGAACTAACCATCTGACAAAAATTCCTGGGGAAACTGGAAAGCAGTTAGGCAGAAACTAGGTATAGACCAACATCTCACACCATATACCAAAATAAAGCCAAAATGGATAAGTGATTTAAACATGAAGAATGATATCATAAGTTAGGGAGCATCACTTGCCAAATCTATTGGTAAGAGAAGAGGTTTTTGTCAAGCAAAAGATAAAGTATATCACAGGAAGTAAAATGGATAATTTTGGTTACATGAAATTAAAGTTTTTGTGCAAACAAAACCAGTGCAATCAAAATTAGAAGGAAAATTGGAAACTTGGTGGGGGCAGGGGAATTAAAGCAAGCTTTTTCTCATAAAGATCTCATTCCTCAAATATACAGGGAACTGAGCCAAATTAAAAAATACAAGCCATTGCCCAATTGAAAAATGGTCAAAGGATATGAATAGGCAGTTTTCAGAAAATGAAGCCAAAGCCATCAATAGTCACATAAAAATGTTTTAAATCACCTTCGATTAAAGAAATGTAAATTAAAATAACTCTCAGCTACCACTCATGCCTATTAGATTTCCTAACATGACAGAGAAGGAAAATAATAAATGTTGAAATGAATATGAGAAAAAAATAAGTACACTAATGCACTATTGGTGGAGCTGTGAACTGGTCCAACAATTCTGGAAAATAATTCAGAATTTTACCCAAAAGGGTGTGTATACCCTATCAGCCAGCAATAATATTACTAAGTCTGTATCCCAAAGAGATAGAAGAAATAGGAAATGGACCTACATGTACAAAAATATTTGTAGTAGCTCTTTCTGTGGTGGCAAAGAATCAGAAATTGAGGGGATGCCCATCAACTGGGGAATAGCTGAACAAGTTGTGGCACATGATTGTGATGGAATACTATTGTACTATAAGAAATGATGAACAGGATGGTTCCAGAAAAACCTCATGCAAAGTGAAGTGAACAAAACCAGGAGAACATTGTACACCATAACAATATATTACAATAATAATCAATTGTGAAAGACTTAGATACTCTGATCAAGACAATTCCAAAGGACCCATGATGGGAAATGTTACCTACCTCCAGAGAGAGAGAACTGATGAACACTGAGTACAAGTTGAAGCATACATTTTTTAACATTCTCCATATTTCCTGCTTTTTTTCTAACATGGCTAATATGGAAATATCTTTTGAATGATTTCCTTTATAATTGATATAGTGTTTGCTTTCTCAATGGGTGAGGGAGGGGCAGAAGGAAGGGAGAGAATTTGGCACTTAAAATTTAAAAAACAAATATGAAAGTGAAATAGATCTCCCAAAAATAAAAGGGAAAAAGTGTATAATGGTCTAGCACAATCAAATTTTTTCTAGAAAAACAAAGTGCAATTTAAATAGCATCTTTACATACAAAATTCAGAATACTTATTAGTTGAAAAAATGATTCATATACTACCAATAAGATAGTTATTCTTTTTGTTCATTTTCTTTTTTTAAATTTTTTTTAAAATTTATTTTTAGTTTTCAACATTCAATTCCACAAGCTGTTGAGCTTTAAATTTTCTCTCCCTCCCTCCTTTTCTCCCTCCACAAGATGGCATGCAATCTGATATAGGGTCTACATATGCATTCATATTAAACATTTTCACATTAGTCATGCTGTAAAGAAGAATTACAACCAGTGGAATGAACCATGAAAAAGAAAAACAAAACAAAAGATATAGAGAGAGCGAGTAGTATGCTTCGATCTGCATTCAAACTCCATAGTTCTTTCTCTACATGTTGATAACATTTTCCATCATAAGCCTTTTGAAGTTTGAAAGTTTGAAGAACTTTGCATTGCTAAGAAGAGCTAAGTCTATCAAAGTCAGCCATCACACAATGTGGATGTAATTGTGTACAATAGTCTCCTGGTTCTGCTCACTTCACTCAGCATCAGTTCATATATGTCTTTCCAGGTTTTTCTGAGGTCTGCCTATTCGTCATTTCTTATGGAACAATAGAGTTCCATTACATTCATGTATCACAACTTGTTCAGCCATTCCCCAATTAATTGGCATCCCATCAATTTCCAATTCTTGGCCACCACAAAAAGAGCTGCTACAAATATTTTTGTACACGTGGGTCCTTTCCCCATTTTTAAGATCTCTTTGGGATATGGCCCTACGAGTACTATCACTGGGTCAAAGGGTATGTGCATTTTTATAGCTCTTTGGCCATAGTTCCAAATTGCTCTCCAAAATGACTGGATCAGGTCACAACTTCACAAACAATTTGTTAGTGTTTCAATTTTCCTACATCTTCTCCAGAATAGTTATTCTTTATTTTCTTTTGAATCACAAGAAAAGTTAATAATATAACAAATTATTATGAATAAGAATTCTAATTGTTATGTACTATGTGTACACTGTGCATCAGATAAAGGTACTGTTTGAGAATCAGTGATGATTGAGAAATTGCCTGGAAATAGCTGAAATCCTGCAGAGGAATTGTTCTAATAATGCTTAGGAGGGATTCTACCAAAGCATACTTTGCTTAAATGTGAAATTTCATTTGAGATATGTACCCAATAGTTAAGTATGTATTTTTAGTTTTAGCACCTGTGATTTTTTTCTTTACAGCATTTAGAAGAGCTCAATGAAAGATGATAAGATAGATATGCAATCATCATTAATCCACCAAGAAACAGTAAGACTTTTTTTTAAGGGCAGAGACACCATTTACCAGATAGATGTAATGGCAGGAGGCAACCCCTGTAGTATTAATGTGATTGAAGATCTTCCTCACCATTCAATAGGCCTCAGGTGGGGCTAGGTGAGAAAGCCTTATTATATCTTTGTTTGTAAGTAGGCCCAAAGCCCCTCCTTACTAGGTGCTAAGCAAATGTGAGTATGAAGCCCTCAGGGCCCTAAGGGGAGTTGCTAAGACCGGAGCCAATGGTATGTGCGCTGAGTTCTACTGAATCATGAATTCAGCCAATCAGATAGAGTTCTAGCCAATCAGATGGTGGTGGCTAGGACTATATAAAAAGAGAGCCCAGAACTGGGAGCAGAGGAACTGAGAGGGGTGGGATTCAGAAGCAGACAACAAGGAGACATTGATGCAACAGACACTGAGGGAGAGCCAGTACTGAGAGAGACCACAGAGCAGAGAGTGCAGAACAAGGGAGAGTTGCAGAGATCAAGAAACTCGGAGTCAGCAGAGATGCAGGAGAGAGTGCTGAGCAGAGAATTAGAATTTGTGAGTGATTGTTTACAGGAAGGCCCTAGCAGGGGGAGGACGTTACAGTATGGCTTGGCTCTTTGCTATAATAGTTTGTTATACTTTCCTTGTTGCTACATTAAGATGGCCTTACTGCTTTTGCAATATAATTGCTACTATATGGAATTGGAATTATTGGTCCTGGGATTGGATTCTCTCATATCTAAATAAAGGTTATATTTCCTCTGCCTTCTATATAGAGAATTTCTTATACTTTGCGATTCCGAACCATTCAGGCATATTCATGGTCATTTTCAAGGTCATGAATCTTGCCTTACTGCTATAACCCCGTACAAAATAGACATATTGTGTTTATTCTTGCTTCTTCAATCGAAATTAAAAATCATAAAATACTTATTTTGCTTATACTAGTCACATATATTAAAACATGTTCATGAAATACAATGATGTTGAGAGTAGCACCTGCCTTGTTCTTGCACAAAAATACGTCTTGTACTGTTACCTCTGAGTATAAAATATTAGAGTGATTTAAAGATTGAAAGTATTTGTGCATTTAATGCTGGTATTTTAAATGTTAAACGTAGAGTACATCTGCTTCTTAGTTTTGCAGGGACTGATCTTGTTTATAGTCATATGCAGGCCATATGTCTTTACCCTCATCTCTTATATCTTGCCTTTTAGGAATTTAGTTGATTAACAATGCCCCCTCCAGAATTTTGGGAAAAATAGAAAGGAGAAATATATAGACATTCAGACACACAAAAACAATGTTTTATGGGAAAGGGGACTAAAATATGACCAAAATGAAATTTTGCAATCTACATAGGTTTATGTACACATATAATCTCTATACTTCATTAACAAAGGTATCCAAAATGGACCACACCTTTGAAACATTATAATATACTTAGCCTTAAATAAAATACTTTATTTTAGTGTTGCTTCAGAAGATATTTAGCATCTCTAGATAAGATGATGTTTGGTCACAAACAAAGTGACTAACTAATTTGGTAAATTGCTGCTTAGCCTTTTTTTAGTTGAACTTTTGCTGAGGAAAGAAAGAATAAACAGGGGAGCAGGGAATATACTCTATGCATCACTGAAATTTATTGTTTATCTTTATTTGCATTTGCGTAAGTGCTTTTTTTTCCCTGTTGCCAAGTAAGTCATCATATTTTAGTTCTGCACTGAATCCTTTAGCAGAAGCTGAGATGTAAATAAATCCAAATGCAGGGAATAAAAAGAATGTACACTTTGATTAAATCTGCTTCCCTCTAAGTTTTATCTTCCCTTTGTTGGTAGTCCTTATAGTTTGTAGTTATCTATGGGAGACATAATTCATATAAAGAATATTGGTGTTTCAATATACATTTTAAATGTCTCTTAGTGATTATTATAAGCCCCCAGAAAAGACTTAGTAGGTTTTCCTTTATCTCTTTCTACTTTCCTGATGATTGTTTGGTATTCACATCTCCCTTTACCTCTGGAATAGTCCTGAATCTCAAATACTCAAGACTGTTGCCTGAATCATAAAATGCTTTCCTAGATCACTCATAAATCTTAGTTTTCTTGAAGCTACTCTCTCCCTCAAAGGGAGATCCTAATTACTCCTTTTTTTGTGCTAATGGAACAATCAAACTACAAACCAATAAAAGCAGCAGAGACAGCCCTGCCTCCATTGTTGTGTCGCTGCACCACCATATTTCACTCCTTAGTTGGTTGCCTATGAAACTAGTTTCTATCATCGACTTCTAAAAGAAATACAGCCCTGATTGGAGGGCAGAGCTTTAGAAGAACACAGCTTCTTGGCTATATGAAACAAAATTTAAAAAAATAAAATTTCATGTAAGTTTGTGTCCCATTTAGATCAGCAAAGTTTTAGATAGGAAGAACATAGCATGGAAACATGAATGGGAAGTACTTTCAGGTACAAAAGAAATGATGTATACATTGAAAGGGATCTGAACTTTGAAGAACAAGACTGCTAAAAAGACTACAAAGTATAGGTATAGAGGAAGCTTTTGAAAAATACCATAAATAGCAGATAAGAAACTAAGACTCAAAGAGGTTAGGTGACTTATCCAGTGTTGTGTATCACAATTTATTTAGCCATTCCTAATAGATTGACATCTATTTGTTTCCAAATTTTTTATCACAAAAAATACAGCTAAAAATATTTTACTGTCTGAGACTTCTTATTATTGGCTTTCTTAAGATATAAGTCCAGTAATGGAGTCTTTCATTCAAATGGTATGGATGTTTTAGTTATTTTATTTCCATAATTTTAAATTGTTGCCAAAAATGGCTGTACCAACAAAGTTCTTCCAATAATGTAAGAATGTGTCTATCATCTCACAACCCATCCAACATTGACTATTGTCATCTTTGGTCAACTTTGCCAATTGTTAGATTGTGAGGGAGAGAAAACTTCAGTGTTACTATGACATTATTAGTGATTTGGAATATCATTTCATGTGGTTGTTAATATTTTATAATTTTTATATTTATATTATATTATAATTATATTATTTATTATTATAATATTTATTGCATTATTATATTTTATAATTTTTTATTTTTATAATTTTTATTTTGATAACCTTTTGTTCATGTCCTTTGACCATTTATCTACTGGGGAATGGTAATTGGTCTTATTTATATTTGTTAATTGTTTGCATATCTTGGATATCAAATTCTTATTATAGAAATTTGATACAAAGATTTTTTATCCTGTTCAGCTGCTTCCCTTCTTATTCAAGGTGTATTGGTTTTATCTGTACAGCAGTTTTTCAGTTTTGTGTAGTCAAAGTTATCTTTTATCTTTTGAAATTACTTCTATAATTTGTTCGGTTATGAATACATTTTCTACTCATACCTCTGGAATTTTGCTTCTTTTCTAACTGTTTATATGCAGCGAGGATTGTCTGCAACACAGAAAAAGGGATGTTGTTTTTATGGTTCAAAGGAAGGCAGAATAGACATCTTTCTCCTCTTCTCCCCACCCTATCCCATCCACCCTTTTCCAAGGGAGATTTTATGTCTTACAAGGAGAAGAAGGAGGAAATTGGAACCAGAGGTTTGGCCACTCTGTTCTCAGAGAGAGAGAGGGTACTGGGCTAGACTATATGTGTGTGTGTATCTGTATATGTATCTATATACACACATATATGTATATATATATATATATATACATATACACATACATATATGTGTGTGTGTGTGTGTGCTCCCTTAAAATTTGTTCCTGTAACGGATATGGTTTTCAGGTTCAAGCTAACTTCTGATTGCTGTTCATTTAATGGGAAAAGCAGGGCCTCAAGCTTTATGTCCAAGATGCTACTCCTTTCCCACCAAATACCAATAACAAAGTGAACATACATAGGAAGTAGCAAAGAAATCCATTTTTCCAAGTATGTGGCAAAGCAAAAATAAAGTATACATAGGAGAATATATACCAGACAATACAGATTGAAAGAGCTCTCCTATTATGAGCGAGGAAACTCAGTTCAACCAAGAGGAAGTCTTGGATCTCACCCAAAGGGAAGTTTCCTGAGGTCTGGAGAGTAGCGAGTTGGGCATAGGGACGTGATAGAGGCTGCCAGATCCTCTCATGGCAGCTTCTTCCCAGTCTTTTCCTTTAATAACCTGAAGCAGGATTGGCATCTTCCATCTTCTCCCTCAAAATTGGAAGTCCTAAGTGCTTGAAATGACTGTTACATCCAAAGAGACTGAAGAAACTGAAGAGACTTGATGAGCAGATTCAAAGCCTTAAAGAGACTGGAGCTCTCCTCTCCTGTTCTCTCAGATCCACCCTGCCTTTTATACAGGTTCTGGACATTGATTTTCACTGATCGAGGGAGAGTCCCATAATAATGTGCTTTTGGACTTGGGTTACATATAGCGATGATTTTTAATTAACATATCCATTTAGAATGTGTTATGGAATACAGTAAAGAGCAGTGATGTCAAACACATAGCCAGTAGCCTGCATGCAACCTGAATCTGCTTAAAATTTATTTGAGAAACGTTTTAACAAAATAAATAAAAATACAATAAAACATAGCATTTTAACATGTAACATTACATTATAACACTAAGTCACTATGTTGCCTGCAGGGATCCTTATGTACAAATTAGTGACCACCCCCTCATTTCTATTTGAGTTTGATGCCAGTGGTGTAGAATATTAGCCTAAACCCCAATTTCTGCCAGACTTCATTCCAATTTTCCCAGTTTTAATGAAATAGAGAATTCTTTCCATAGTACTTTATGTGTTGAACAATGAGTCACTAAATTCTTTTGTTTCTGATTCTCCCTTGTCTAGTCCATTTGTTGATTTACCTCTCCATTTTTTAACCAATACCAGAGGGTTGTGATGATTGCTGCTTCATAATATAGTATGAGTTCTGGAAGTATTATTTCTCCCTTCAACCCTTCTTCTCGTCATCCTAGAATTTTTATATTCCAGAGCTTTTGTTTTTCCAAATACATTTTCTTTTTATCTTATCAAGTGTAATGTATCCCTTTTAAAATATTATTGGTATAATAAAATGTAAATTGACAATTTTTTTAAAATTAAAAATTTTGGTAGTATTATCATTTCTATTATATTATCATGGCCCAGCTATGAGCACTAAATATTTCTCCAGCTATTTAAATTGCTTTTATTATCATCAAGGTGCATTTTGCAATTGAATCTAAAAAAAGTCTTTTGTGTATTTTTGTAATTTGATCCCCAGATAATTTATGTAGGTATTTGGAATGAAATTTATCCTTTCTATTACTACCTCTTAGGTTTAGTTATTATACAGAAACGCAATTGATTTTTCAGGGCATATTTTCTAGCCTGAAGCTTTGCTGAAGCTATAAGCTCAAATAGTACCTTCAGTGATTCTCTAAGACTTTGGGGTGTTCGGGTGTTCAGGAAAGACTAGTACCTCTGGTAAGAGGGCTTTACCAGCAGAATAATTCATCTGTCTCTAAGATGGGAGCACTTAATTACATCAAGAGAAAGTGCACACAATGCTTAAAGAGATGCAAGATTCTTGCCTCAGCAAGAAGGCAGATAAAATTCAGTTTTACACTGATAGTAACAATCCTAAGTGTTTTTATGATGCCCTGAAGATTATTTATGGGTCAAAGATCTACGGTCATCTCAACTACTTATTGCTCATGGAACCACATTGATTAGTGATAAAGACATGATCCTGAAGAGAAGGGCCGAACACTTCCATAAAGTCTTCAACAGATCATCACCAATAAATGTTGAAGTCATTGACCATATGCCTCAGGTTGAAGCCAATCACTTTTTAGTCAAACTTCCAACTGAAGAAGAGGTTTTGAATGCCGTTGGTTCCTCTTGTGTGGCAAAGTAGCTGGGGCTGATTCTATTCCAGCTGAAATTTAAAAGTCAGGGGGTCCACTGCTCATATAAAAGCTGACTGAAATGTTCCAGACCAAATGGCAAGAAGCAGTTATCCCCCAGGAGTTCAAGGATGCCTGCACTGTCCATCTCTATAAAGGAAAAAGAAATAGGCTGTCCTGTGACAGTCCCAGGGGGCTCTCTCTCTCTTAGTGACTGCCAGCAAGATTCTTGCTAGAGTCCTCCTTAATTGTCTGATCCTTCACCTGGAAGATAGTCATCTACCTGAGAGCCAGTGTGGTTGTCCAGAAGAAATGCCAGGAGCAAAATAGAGGTCTATACACAATGTTCATTGACCTGACCAATGCCTTTGATAATGTCAGTCATTAGGCTTGCGGAAGATCATGGCAAAATCTGGTTGGTCCAAAATCTGGAGAAGTTCATCAGATTGTATGCCAGTTTCATGATGTCATGTTTGCATGGGTTCTTGATAATGGACAATGCTCTTGCACTTTGAATGCTGTTCACTCATCTTGGCAGTATACTTTCCAGGGACTTACACATAGATGATGAAGTTGACACACACATTACCAGAGTTAGCTCAGTGTTTGGGAGGATCTAAAAGAATATGTGGGAGAAAAGAGGTATTAGGCTGCCAACTAAACAAAGTCTACAGAGTGATTGTGCTAACCTCATTCTTGTAAGCCTGTAATACTGAAGAGTATACCAGAGCTATGCCAGGAAACTGAATCATTTCCATTTGAGTTGTCTTAGATTTTGAAGATCACCTGGCAAGATAAGGTACAGGGCACTGAGATCTTTTCTCCAGCTGAACTGGCCAAAGATTCAAACTCTACTGCAGAGAGTGCAACTCAGATGGGCTGGCCGTGTTTTTCAGATGTCAAACATAAGTTTGCCTAAAAGACTATTTTAAGGAGAACTCACACAAAGCAAGCACTCAAATGGAGTTCAGAAGAAGTGATACAAGAACACTCTCAAAGTCTCTCTGAAGAACTTTGGAATTGATTGTGAAACATGGGAGAGACTGGCACAGGACCACCCAGTATGGTGTGCCCACATCAAAGAAGGCACTGTACTCTATGAGCAAAGGCAAATCTATGACTTATCTTTATGACTTTAATTTCTTTCTCTTATCTTATTGCTCTCTCTAACATTTCCAGAACTGTTTCAAGTAATAGTGGAGAGACTTGGCATGCTTGTTTTATTTCAAGATTTGCTAGAAAAGGTTGATGTTTATCTGCAGTTCATATGATTGTTGCTTTTAGTTTTAGATAGATGCTTTTTATGATATTTTTTAAAGGCTCCCTCTCCCCCTATGTTTTTTAGGGTTGGGTTTTTTTTAGCATAAATTAATTGTCATACTTTTTCAAAGGCTTTTTCTTCACCTCTTGAAATAATCACATGGCTTTGAAAGTTTTGTTTTTTTAGTATGATGATTGTATGATATCTCTTTTTATATTAATATATATTTATGAAATAAAACAAGTGTTCCTATAACATAGTACAATAAAAAGTTACTGTACATGAAACTGCAAATCTTCTAAGCACAACTTGCTATTCATTTCGAATATACAACAAATCATCATGTAAATTTCTTTTTTTTCTTCTTTTTTTTTCCTGCCTTACCCCAACCCTACTCTAGAGATGGCTACCATTAGACATAAATAGATATATATGTAGAATAACTTTACATATATATGTAAATAATATGTTTTGTATATGTGCAAATAATTTTACATACATATGTGAAACTACCCTAATTTTACATACATATATGAAATTATCCTAATTTTATGTATGTATGTAAAATTATTCTATATATACATCTATTTATCAGTTCTTTCTCTGGATGGAGATAACATCTTTCTTCATATGTCTTTTATACTTAATTTGGTATTTATAATAGTCAAAATAACTTATTGACTCAAAGTTATTCTTAAAACAATATTTCTGTTACTATATTCAATATTCTCTTAGTTGTGCTCATTTCACTCTCCATTATTTCATGCAAGACTTTCCATCTTTTTCTAAGATCACTGAGCTCAACATTTCTTATAGCACAGCAGTATTCCATCAAAATCATATATCATAACTTATTTAACCATTCCCCAATTGATGGGCATCCCTGCAATTTCTAGTTCTTTGCCACCACAAAGAGAGTTGCTATAAACTTTTTAAGACATATAGATTCTTTTCCTTTTTGCCTAATCATCTTTGGAAATAGACCTAGTAGTGGTATTGCTGGGTCAAAGGGTATAGGTAATTTAATAACTCTTTAGGCATAATTCCAGATTGCTCTCCAAAATGGTTGGATTGGTTCACAAATCTAACAACACTGAATTAGTGTCCTAATTTTTCCACATCCCCTCCAATATTTGTCACTTTCCTCTTTAATCATTCTAGGCTATCTGGTAGGTATAAAATGATATCTCAAGGTTGTTGTAGTTTTCATTTCTTTAATCAATAATGATTTAGAGCATTTTTTCATATGACTATAAATTATTTTGATTTCTTCATTGGAAAACTGCCTGTTCATATCCTTTCACCATTTATCAATTGGGGAATGACTCATATTCCTACAGATTTGACAAAGTTCTTTATATGTGTTTGTTATGAGACCTTTATCTGATAAACTGTCCGTAAATTGTTTCCCCAAATTTTCTTCTTTCCTTCTGATCTTGGCTACATTTTAAAAATTTGTACAAAACCTTTTAATTTAATGTAATTGAAATTATCCATTTTATACCTAACTTTGCTTTCTAGCTTTTGTTTATTCATAAATTGTTTGCCTATCCATAAGTCTGATAAGTAATATATATTACTTGTTCTTATAAATTTCTTGTAAAATCTCTCTTTATATCTAGGTCATATATCCATTTTGATCTTATCTTGGTAAATGATGTAAAATATTCCTAGTTTCTATAATACTTTTTTTCCAGTTTTTCCAACAATTTTTATCAAATAATTAATTCTTATCCCCAAATCTTAAGTCTTTACATTTGTTAAATGCAAGGTTATTATGTTTATTTGATGCTGTAAATGATCTCTTTAGTTCCAAATTTGATGTTTTCGTAGTTCTAATTCATTTGTCTGTTTCATTATGACACTATTGACCATTAGATATTCTGTCCTCTCTAGGTTGCCATGAAACTACTCTTTATTTGCCTCCTACTTTCTCAATGTCTTCTCCTTGCTCATCGGTCATATTGTAATACATAACTAGGATGTTCCCCATGGTCCTATCCAAGTCTTCTTCTCTACCCCCTTACATTTGGTAATGTTATCAGCTCCCATGAGTTTATCATTGTACAGACGAGATTCATGCGTCTAGCACCAACAGTCCATCCCCTGAGTTTCAGTCTTTCATCACCAACTGTGTATCAGAAATTTCACACTGGATGTACCAGGGAAAGCTAAATTCATGATTTGCCTCCCACACCCAATCCCCAATCCTATCTTCTTCTACATTTTCCTATTTCTGTCAAAGGAACAACAATACATCCAAACTCAGATTTGTTTCGCAGGTTGGCATCACCCTTAATTCCTCATTTTCTTTCAATCCTTATATTTAATTATCTGGCAAATCGTTTTTTTTGTTTGTTTGGGGTTTTTTTTGGTTTTTGGCAGGGCAATTGGGGTTAAGTGACTTGCCCAAGGTCACATAGCTAGTATACTATCTGGCAAATCTTGCCATTTCTACCTTTACCACATCTCTTATTTCCATCCAAGGTCTTAATCTCCACCCACACAGCTACCACCTTTGTTTATCCAGCTCTTCACCTCTTTCACCTCTTGACTTCTGCACTTCTTATTGTTTGGGGGTTTTTTGCAAGTAGAGTGTTTTAGTCATGTTTGCATTTTTATCCCCCAGAAATACTTAAACTGCCTCTCTTATTGTAGCTTGTTACATCTCCTTGCTCCAAGTGTCATGTTTCTAGTGCATTTTACACTCTGTTACCAAAGTAATTTTCCTTAAACCTATGCCTGAACATGTGAATCCCCCTACTCAATTCCAGGGGCTTTCTATTGCCTCTATAACAAAATATAAACTTCTCTGTTTAGTTTTAACAGTCCTATGATAGTGGTGTCAACCTCAAATAGAAATGCATCCTTATGGATGACTTAGAAAACCACAAATTAACCTTATCTTTGTTATATTTTTATTTATTTCATTTCCCAATTACATTTTAATCTGATTCAGGCTACATGTTTTGTGGGCCACTGTCTATGGACCACAAGTTTGACGCCTCTGCCCTATATAACCTCAACCATCTTTCTAGCCTCACTGGATACTCCCTAGTTCATACTACCTGATCTTGGCAAACTGTCATTCTTTCCATTCCTTACAAATGAACTCCATCTCCCACCTCCATGCCTTTGCACTGATTATACCATATGCCTAGAGTGAACTCTCTCCTTACCTTTGCCTATTAGAATCCTTTCTTCCTTTAAGAAGCAGCTCAGACACTATCTTTTACCTGAAGCTTTTCCTGATGTTCCTAATGATTAGTTCACTTCTTTCCAAAGTACCCTTTCAAGTTTTGTTTCTTTCACTCTCTTAATTATTTCCTATTTATCCTGTACATAGCTTGTTTGTATATATTTGTTTGCTTGTTGTCTCCCTATCAGATTGTGAACTCCTTGAGGGTAGAGACTGTCTTTTGACTCTTTTTTGTATCCCATGTATTCCTGCCTGGTATATAGAAGGCACTTAATAAGTGTTTATTGATCTGTCAGACCTGGGGGACAAAAACAAAGATAGACTCAAAAATAACCTCCTGAAAAAAGCATCAAAAGGAAAAGTCCCAGGAACGTCACAGTCAAAATAAAAAACTTCCATTTCAAAGAAAAAAAATGCTACAAATATCTAGAAAGAAGCGCCTCAAGTATTAAAGAACCACAGTTAGGATTTTAAATAAGATATGCTCTGTATCTACTACAAATGAGAGAAGTTCTTGGAACATATTATTCCAAAGGGCAAAAGATATAGATTAGAATAATTTACCCAGAAAAGCTGAGTATAATCCTACAGAAAAAAAAATATATACTTTTAACAAAAGAGGACTTTCCTATATTTTTTATGAAAGAACCAGAACTGAATATGAACTCTGAAATACAAGCATAAGTCAAGAAAAACCAATCTTTTGAGTAACTGGTAGAGGCTGTATGATGAAACAATGCTAGTATTCTAATAGGGAGAGAAGAAACAAGTAACCCTCCAGAACCTTAATGTCTTAAAAAGGTATGCTAAATAAAGGAGAAAGATAAATAAGAGAAACAGAAGATCTAGGTGGGGTGGATTGGTTCTGTCCTGTGGGTTTGGATAGGGGAAAGAGAAGAAAGAATACAAGAAATATACTAGTGTAGAAAGGAGGAAAAAGAAAGTAGAACTTGCCATTCTCATAATGGGGGCGTGAGAATGTAGAAGAAAGGATGAGAAAGCATACATCGGATGAATCTCACTCTTCTCTGAAATGAACAAAGGATTAAATATACACAATTTGGTGTTGAAACAACAGGAAAGCAAGGAGGGATGGGACTGGGAAAATAAGAGGGAGAGGATATTGGTTCCAAGCAAATCAAACTTCCTAATGTAGACATGGAGGAGTAAAGGGAGAAACAAAAGCAAAGAACTAGAATCCCAGAATCCAAGGGATGCCTATCAGTTAAAAGACAGCTGAACAGAATGTGGTATGTGAATGTAATAGAATATTATCATGCCCATAATAAATAACAAAAAAAAAGGATTTTAGAGAAAAAATCTGTTAGTATGAATTGATTCCAAGTAAAATGAGAAGAACCAGGAGAATGATTTATACAAGCACAACAACATTGTAAAGAAAAACAACTTTGAAAGAATTGCAAGTTCTGATTAATGTAATGGCCAACCATGTCTGCAGAAGAACTATCATTAAAGTATGTTACTTCCTGATAGAAGTGATGAACTCAAGGTATACACACAGACTGAAGCAATTCATTTACTTATTTATATTTGTATATATTCCATTTGAGATGCAGCTTGGCACGGAAGACCTAGGAGGTTCAAGTTCTGCCTGTTGACACAGTAGTTGTGTGAACATGGGCAAATCACTTCAACTCTCACTGTCCTAGACAACTCTCAGACTCTAAATTACAAACCAGGAATCTTCTTTCTAAGTACAAACCATTTCCTCTTTCAGGGTCTCAGGTAACTGAATTGTTTCCACTTTCATATCTTCTGTTAACTTCTTCCATTGTACCCTGACTTCCATCCTCAGCACTTCACTGATACTGCTTTCTTTGGGGACATGAACGATCTCCTTATTGCTAAATCTGAAACCTCATGTTCCTTAACCTCTTTACAGCTTCTTACAATGTTGACTGCCATCTCCTTCTGAGTACTCTTTCCTTCCTGACTTATTGTGATTCCCCTGTTTTTTTTCTTTCTACCTCTTTGACCAATTGTTCTTTGTTTCTTTTGCAAGGTCTATGTCCTGCCCCCATTTGAGGGTGCACCTCAGGTTTCTGTACTTACCTCTCATCTCTTCTCTCCATATACTATCTCTTTGATTATCTCACTGGGCCCCATGCATTTCACTTTACAAACGTGAGGTTTTTTTTTTTTTTTTTTACAAATTGAAAGAATTAATGATTGGTCAGTGTCAACATGGCAGGTATTCTTTCATCTAGTTTCCCAGGGATCTACATGACTAGCCAATACTCAAAATTTTTTATCAAGAATTTGGATAAAGCGTAAATATCATGCTCATCAAATTTTCAGATATCACAAAGTTGGGAAGAATAGCTAACACACTGTGTAACAGAGTCAAGATCTAAAAGGATCTTGACAGGTTAGAGTCCTAATATGATATAAAAAGAGAGAGGAAGAGAAAGATCTTTTATTTATTAAAAATTAGAGACATATGAATGTATGTAAATAGTTTCAATGGTAGCAATAGAGGATGGTGAAGACTTGAGAGCTGCAGAATATGGTGAGTACCTCAATAATTGCATATACAATTTTATGACTAAAGAGGATAAAACCTAAAAACGAGAAATCATGTGAACTTTTGGAGACTATGGTATGATTTTTAAAAGGATTTTCAGTTTTATAAGGGAAATTTGTGTAGTGATAAATTTGCAAGTAAAAAAAAATGAGTTACTAAGAGTCTGGTGGTTTTCAGCTAAGCCATAGGAACTGGAAAGAAATCAGGTTATAAGGGAACCTAACACAGCAATGTTAGTAGAAGAATTGAAGACAAAGCAGGGGTACTTCAGAGCTGTTCTGTTGGAATTGTGGTAGTTAATCAACTGATAGAAGGCTTTAGCAGAGGGATTCCTGAGTGGTGAGATGATTGACTCCCATGGCTGAGAACTCAAGTGAAAGCCATTGCTCTTCAGAGCTGCCTTGATTCAGAAAGAGATAAAATTTCTTACAAGGGCTTGTTGTTCCCTGCTGCCACCTCTTGCTTGAGAAGGAAAAGCAGAGAGTGCTTTGCTGCTCCTTTGTTCTCTTGGTAAGCTGCCTTGGTATGTTTGCCTAGCTTAATGAGTCAACCTGAACTGTGCTGCTTTGACCTCCATTCCAACTGGAAGACACAGGCATACCTCAGGGATATTGCAGGTTTGGTTCCAGACCACAACAATAAAGCAAATATCACAATAAAGAGAATTGCACTAATTTTTTGGTTTCCCGGTATATATAAAAGTTATGTTTTCACTAGGCTATGATCTATTAAATGTTCAATAGTATTATGTCTTTTAAAAATGTACATATGTTAATTTTAAAAGTTTGAAGTGTTGGGGGGCAGCTAGGTGGCACACTGAGTAGAGCACCAGCCCTGGAGTCAGGAGGACCTGAGTTCAAATCTGGCCTCTGACACTTTACACATGTACTAGCTGTGTGACCTTGGGCAAGTCACTTAACCCCAATTGCCCTGCAAACCCCTCCCCCCCCAAAAAACCAAAAAAAATTTGAAATGTTGGAAAAAATATGAAAATGTGACAGCGAGACATGACATGAGTACATGCTGCTGGAAAAATGGTGCCGGTAGACTCACTTGGTGCAAGGTTGTCACAAATCTTCAATTTGTAAAAAACACAATATCTGTAAAGTGCAATAAAGTGAAGTGTAACAAAACAATGTATGCCTGTGCATCATTCAGGTAAGTAAATAACTGGCTGCCCTGGTCTATATAGTCCAGAGACAAACAATCTGATGAGCTCTGCAGTTCTCTAGTTTGAAGAGAACTGCTATTCACATTAGGAGCTAGTATTTTCTAAGCACACTTTTAAGTGTAAAGTTAATTGAAAGAGGTAGAAACGCTGTATTAGATAAGAGAACAAGATCTACTCAATGAAGAGTAGCTAGAATCAACAATCAAGTAGTAAGCAGAGAAGCAATTTCGTGTGATGCAGATGTTTCTAAATGGACCAATAACATCAAAGCCAGTTCAGAGTTGTGAGCTACCCTGAACACCTGAGTTTATTCCCTCACATGCTTCCCTGTCAGTTTCCCGTAAGTAGTAGTAGTAGTAGTAGCAGCAGCAGCAGCAGTAATAGCTAACATTTATATAGTACCTGGAGGCAGCTAGGTGGCTGGGTGGATAGAGTACTAGGCTTAGAGTCAAGAAAACTGGAGTTAAAATCTGGTTTCAGACACTTATTAGCTGTGTGACCCTGGGCAAATTACTTAACTTCCATTTGCCTTAATCCACTGGAGAAGTAAATGGCACACCACTCCTGTAACTTTTCCAAGAAAACCCAGTGGATAGTATAGTCCGTGGAGTTACGAAGAGGTAGACATGACTGAACAACAACAACAAATTATAGTAGCTACTATGTGCCAGGTACTGTGTTAAACATATATTATCTCATTTGACCTTCACAAAGTTAATGCTATTAATGTCCTCATTTTACAGTTAAGGAAACTGTTAAGTGACTCACCCAGGGTCACACAGCTAGTAACTGTCTGAGGCTAGGTGTGAACTCAAGTCTTCCTGACCCCAGGACCAGTGCTCCATCACTCTATCCACTGTGCTACCTAACTTCCACTCTTCACAATGGATACTTAGTGAATTGGTGAGAGACTGCGCCAGGTTTAAATGTGTATTGTCATGTATTTTATTATGTATGCATTGACTTTAATATGCTAGAATACAAAATTGTATTTTTCAAAATCTTTTCTTATGGCTTATACTTAATATCTAAAGTGTCACTATTTCAAGTCGCTGGCCATAGAAATATCATGCACTGTGAGCATATATTACATTGTGAGTGGTTGATTGCATATAGAGAAAATGAATCAGATCAGGGCTCAAGAGCTAGAGCAGTGAGTGGAGAAGATGTATGTCCCTTCAATAGGGTTAACTCCAGAGGTAAGAGAAAGTTTGAGTATAACTATATAGCAGTGGTTTATTTCTAGAAATCTAGATATACCAGGGTGAGGGCAGGTGAGTGATAAAATTTGAATAGTGAGTGGGTTAGTATACTCACTCTGTTGATATATATCATACTGAAACTGTGAATTTAATTCTGGTGCCTGTGTGTATGATTGGTCTATGCCCATGATGACAATAACATATGTTGCAATAATACCAATATGAGTTGAGCTGAGGCCATCCTCTGAAAGGCATGGCTTCAAGACAATCAACAAATTGGCAGAAGTGATTTCCAGTGACTTGAACCAGAGTTGAGTAATACATTATTATTTCTAACCTGGTGTGTGTGTTTGTGCAAAGAGAAGGAGTATTTAGGTCTCCAATATTCTAGACAATGCTTCCCTTTCCCTATCTGGTTCTGAATCGCAGACAGTACCTATACTGTCAGCTGAACTTCAGGCTCATCTCCTGTCACCACTATTTCTTCACCATTGCTGCCTCCAACACTACTGCCTCTTCAGTTACTACCATGTAACTTCACTTCCATTGCTAATCTGGTCACTTTCATTTTGTTACAACCACCATTTCTGCCTCTCTCTCGGTCACTGTCACAGACCAAGTAAAGCGAAGAGTAAAAGCCAGGGTTTTTTCTCCTTGCTTTAATTTTCTCCATTATCAAGTTGCCTGGATTTCATAAACTAAGAAGTTTCTTTTTAATCTTTCCTATTAGTTTGGATAGTCCTTTTTTGGTAAAGTGACTGTTTTATACATCTTCATATTCCTTACAGTGTCTGGCATAGAACCTTAGTAAGTATTCAATAAATGCATTGATGGAATGTGATTAGGTTCCCAGGCAACCAATAAAGATTATTTCTTACATTCAAAGGTTTCTTGTTTCAAATGACCTTTCTCTAACAATACCACTTGATCAAGAAATGTACAAATAGATTAGACTTAGTAACAGAGCTCACTCAGTTCGAAGACTTAATCCTTTTAATTTCTTTTAAATTCTTGTATGTAGAGGTAATATTGAATGGATTGAGAGCCGTTCTTAGGATCATAAAGATCTGGGTTCAAGTCCAACCTGCAACACAGATTAACTGTTTGACTCTGACTTTGACTTAACCTTTCAGTGCTCTAGGCCAGTGCTTCTTAAACTGTGGGTCAACAGTAAAAGCTTTCTGAACGCGCAATGACCAAAAATTAATTAAAAATTAAACACATAGTGAATCCGAGGTGTTTCTGGCAGCGTTTGGCCGTGTGTCATCACACTTCACTGCAGCCTTGGTTCTGAACACAAAGCATGAGCATTTTGTACTGTGCATGCCCTCAGGCCACCTCAGCAACATTAACCAATGCTGCTAAAACCAGAAAAGGGGTGGTGAGTGGAAAAAGTTTGAAAAACTCTACTCTAAGCAATGCTCTAAGACTTGAAATTACAGACTAGGTACCAACCTGCATTTGTTAAGGAGTTCCCTAATGAGGGAGATTTCCTATAAAATAGAAGTTATAAGTCTTGCCCCCAAAATATTCTTGTATCTTACTCATGTCTCTTCTTCCCTCATTCTAGTTCTTTTTCTAGATATCCATCTATTTTTTTTCCTTTGCCTTCACCCTGCTATCCACATCAGTTGGGCATCCTCACCCAATGTTACCGACATATAGCAAAATGAATCGGCTTTCTAAAACTCTCTAAAATTATAAACATTAAATATTAATAGAAATGAAATCCTAAAATTCCATGTATGTTTAATATTTCTCCCAATAGATTAATCTGTTATTGTCCTAAGTTAAGTCCATTGGCTTATCTGTAGCATTATATTTAATAATACTCATTACTCATTTTTAACTTATAGTGAAAAATTTTATTAGGCAACTAGATAGTGCAGTGGATGGAGTGCTGGCCCTAGAGTCAAGAAGACTCATCTTCATGAGTTCAAATCTGGCCTCAGACACTTACTAGATGTGTGACCCTGGATAAGTCACTTAACCCTGTTTGCCTCAGTTCCCTCATTTGTAAAATGAGCTGGAGAAGGAAATGGCAAATCACTCCAGTATCTTTGTCAAGAAAACCCTGAATGGGGTCACAAAGAGTTGCACACAAATGAAAACAGCCCAATAGTAACAAAAAACATTTAAATGCCTTTTACCAGTAGACTTATAGTAACGTGACACGACCAAAAAACAAAGTTGAGATCAGTGTTATTCACCTATGTAAGTGAAGAATCTTTAATGCTATCAGAACAATATTTATGTACCCTCACCAGAGCAAAGCATAGAACATACCACCAAGTTATGAAAAAATGCCTGCTGTCATATTGGACTTAGTTGTGCAAAATTTATTCTGAAGGATAGTAATATGGATAAATGATTCAACAAGTTTACTTGCATCGGCAAATATTTTTCAAATACCCTAATTTCACAGTTTCTCAGTCTATTCAATGCTTTCCACTTCCCCTCAGCTACAGATAGCGATGGTCAAATCCTTGATCTTGCATTAGACAGAAGTGTTCCATTTCCATGATCCTGAATTCTGAAATTTTAAAATATTTTATCATTTATTCTTTCCCCTAAACTTGTTCTTTGTCCTCAATATGACTCATCAAACCTCTCCACTCAGTTCTTTCACAGGTCATCATCCTCCACTAGCTATACTTTTCTTCCCTCTATCTCAAATCTTTGGTGAGTCACTCCCAGTAACCCCTTGCTAAATAAAACTGGAAATCACGAAACCACATTCACTGGACACATTGTGAATTTATGTTATATAAACTCAGCTGAGCCCTCGTTGCTGTAAGACAATACTTTCATACTTGCCTAGTCATTAACTATCCCATTCTCCACAGTTACTGTTCAAAACATTCTCTCTTCTCCACAAGCCTACCACAGCACCTCCTCTCTTTGATTCTAAATTGAAAACCTGGTCTTATACTTTACCTAAAAGTTTGAGGTCATTTCCCAAAAGCACCCCTTTCTTTGTTCCTCAGCCTCAATGTCACACCACTTAACTCTTCTTCACCTCTATCTCATATGAAGAAGAGAAGGATGCTTCACATCCTTCTCCTTGCTAAGTCAAACTCCTCCACACAAACCCTTAATCCTACTCTCTCCTATTTTATCCCACAGATTGGACCCCCTATTATCCCCATCCTCTCTCTAATCTCCATCTCTCTCTACCTACTGATTGTTCCCCCACTACCTAAAAACAAATTCATATCTTCTCTATCCTAAAAACAAAAACCCTCTCATTGATCTGACAGTCCCTGATAACTACCATCTTCTATCTCCTCCTCTTCTAGCATAGGTTTTTGGGAAATCTGTCTATACTGGGTGCCTCCACTTCTCCTCTCACTTGTTTCTAAACCTGAAAAATGGCTACCAGCCTCAATATTCAGCTGAAATGACTTTCTCCAGTTATCTATGATCTCTTAATTGCCTTATCTCAATCCTTATCCTTCTTGACCTCTTTGCATCCTTTGACATTTTCAGTTTTTCTGTTAGATGATGGCTCTTGAGGTTTTTGCTTCACTGCTCTCTGCTGGTTCTCAGCCTTCCAGGCTGACCACTCTTTTTCAGTCTTGTTTGTTGGATCTTCAATCCACGTCAAGGTTATTAACTGTGGTGTTCCCTCAGGATTGGTCCTTGGCACTTTTTTTTCATCCTTTTATTTCATCTCCCTTAACAATCTCATCAACTTCCATTGACTCAGTTTTCATCTCTATGCAGGTGATTGTTAGATAGATCCAGCTCTAATTTCTCTCCTGAGTTCCAGTCTGGCATCTCTGACTGCCTTTTTAACATCTTAAACTGTTTGTCCCATGAGCATCTTCATCTCAATGGGTTAAAAACAAAACACATCATCTTTACTCCATTCCCAAACTCTTCCCTGATAGCAAATCTCCTATTATTTTAGGGGAAAATTAATCCTCTCAATCACCCAGGCTTACACTCTCAATGTCATCCTCAACTCTTCACTCACACTCATCTTGCATATCCAATCTATTGTCACCTCATGCAGTTTCTGCCTTCAGAACATTTCTTTCCATACACATGATGCTTTGGTGCAGGCCCTCAGCACCTCTTGCCTGAACTTTTGTAATAACTGGTCTCTCTGACTTATCTCTCTACACTCCAATCTATCTTCAACTCAGCTTGTCAAAGTGATTTTCCCCAAAACACAGATCAAATCATGTCACTCCTCTACTCAATAAATTCCAGGGGGCCCCTATTACTCCCAAGATCAAGCATAAAATGTTCTGTTTGGCATCAAAAGCCCTTCACAATTTGGCCCCTTCTTACCATATACTTTATTCTCTTTCACACATTTCTCTTTCCAATCCAACTTTGCTGGCCTACCTATTCCTCACATGATGCAATATGTTTCTTGACTCCATACATGTGCACTAATTGTCCCCCATGTCTGGAATGTGCTCTTATCTCACCTCGGACTCATAGCTTCCTTCCTTCCAGACCTAGTTCAGATTTGACTATCTGCTGGAGCTTTTCACGGTTTCCTCTTTACTTCCCCACCAAATCCCTTCACTCTCACATTACCTTCCATTTATACTATATACATCTTGTATGTATACAATTATTTGCAAGTGATCTCACATATTAAAATCTGAACTCCTTGAGAGGAGCAACAGTGTTTTTGCCTTTTTTGTGTAACCCAAGTGCCACAGCCCATGGATATAAGAATCCTTATTCATGAAAATCAATGCCCTGCTCCTGTGTGAAGAACAGGGCAGAACTGTGAAGATAGGGAGAGAAGAGAGTGTCAGGGCCTTAACTCTTCAGTTTCTTCAGTCTCTTCAAGTCTTGTAGTTACTTTGGATGCTTCCAGCTTCAAGAGAGAAGATGGACAATGCCTAACCTCACTTCAGGTTGCTAAAAGAAGACTAGGACTGTGGGAAGTAGCCAACTTGAGAGGAGCTAGCAGTCTCTAATTTGTCTCACCAGAGACTTTGGGGAATTTCACCATGGTTGAGATCTTGAACTCTCTCTCAGTCGTGCTGCTACCTTTCTCTCTTCACTCTGTATTGCCTGGTGTATGTTCACCTATGTATACTTTCTCTGATTTCCATTTTGCTATCAACTTGGATAAATGGGTTTATTTGCAACCTGCTACATGTATTCGTTGTAGAACTGGTATTTGGTGGGTTAGTGAAGCCTTGTATATAAAACTTGCCTCCCCCATTAGGTAACAGAGTTGAGAAGCTTAGCCTGATCCTGAAAACCACATCTTTTAGCCTAATAATATTTAAGGGAATAGATAAATTCTAGCCTGGCAGATAGATAATTCTAGTTAGTTCCCCCTCTTTCTGAAGCGGGCATAGTTGCCAGGCTTTTGGCTTCAATCTCCTGCTTCCCCTCCTGGAGGGAATTAAAGCTTCCCTTGGAGAAGGGTGGAGGGAGAAGAGGCTAGAGATATCTATTCTACCTCCCTTTCAGCCATACAATGACACCTTCATCCTATATGTGAAGGACCTTTGTAATTCTAGTGCTTAGCACAGTGCCTGTCACGCAGTAAGTCCTGAATAATTGCTTGTTGACTGATTTATTCATTGTAATATATTTGTCTAAGAAGCTCTTGATTTTGCCTCTTGATATTACTAGGTATTTTTAGTTTGGGAATTCTTTCAGGAGGTCATTTTTAAATTTTCACTTTGCCTTCTGGTTCTTCTAATACAAGTAAGTTTTCTTTTATGAAAAATGGTGTGATACGACCACTATCTACTATGGTTTCCCATCCAGGACTTGTTTGACTCCCTTGGTGCAGCTTCTTGGCGGTCTCTAGCCATAACAATGGGGTTTCCTAGTCACCTAAGGACATAAAAAGGTCAATCCATATAGATTGGGCTCTTTAGACTTATGATGTCACCACATCTTGACCTGGTGACCTTTTGATATGGAAGTGAGGGATTTCTGGTTTATCCAACTTAAGTCCTCTATGTAGTATCTACATAAACCTCCTTTTGTTAGATTAGTTGTTGAAAGAACTATGAGTACCTCATTTCCTTCCAGCACCAAACCTAAACTAAGAGGGCACTCACTGAATTAGGTCTACCCATTGCATATGCTCTCAAAATACTTTGATATATTAAGAGTTTCAGGGAGTCCAGGGACTTAAATTATCCTTTCTCAAACTGATTTCTAGGTTAGTTATTTTAGGTAGGAGTTACCTTGTATTTTCTTCTATTTCTTAAATCTTTTGGCTTTGTTCTGATATTTGTTGTTTCTCCTAGAGTCACTGAGTTGTAATTGCCTCATTCTCTTTTTCAGTGAGTCTACTTCTTGGGAAGATTTTCTTCTTTTTGTTCTAAGTTTAATAAGAAAAATATGGCATTACAATGGGTCTACAGATAGAGTGATCATAAATATTTCCATAGTGGGGCCTCTCACCTAGTTGTATAAATACCCTAATCTTTCTCTAGGCTGGCTGCCTCTTACTAACTTGCTCTCACACTGGCAAGTCTAGATTCCCAGAGATAAACCACCACCACCACAAGGTTACATTCAAACTCTCTTAGCATTCTAGAGGTAATCTTATTGAAAGGAAATGAACTTCCCTTACTCACTACTTTAGCCCTTGAGCCCTGATCCAATGCTTTTTCTAGCTACACAAACAGCCATTCACAAGGAGGACACTTTTAGATCTTAAATATAACTATTTACTTAATAACAAGGCAAAATAATTATAGATAGGATGACGTAAAAAAGCAAATATATATATAAATTAACATATGTATGTATGAATATAATATATTATAACACACATATAAACCCAAATCATACTTTACCACAGATGTACTCAATATCCTGGTGAAGAGTGGACACACAGGAACTTGGCAGGTAAG